>JARHVA010000110.1:695000-1190000 GCA_037957365.1 Torreya grandis
ACACATCTTGTTATGGAGATAGCATATTCAATGCTTTTTATCATTTGACAAAAAATAATTTTGACATAGAGTTTCTACATTAATATAAAACACAATTTTTTGTTCAATGTCTTCTTCTCTATAGATATCAAAGCATATGCCTATTTAGAAAAAAATCTAATAAATAATGTTATCAATGGCATACCATCCATCATAAATTTTTAAGGATAAATTGTTAGACTAGATTTGTCATATGACAATGGTGGAATAGAAGGTAATAACTTTATCATGCAATGGATTTATAATGTATTAAAAGTAGTAACATGTCCATGTTTAGTGACATGTTAGTAAATTTTCAAAATCTATAATGAATGTTCTTGGTCAAATGCCATATACAATATTATTATTTTTTAAACAAAAATAAATCATATACATTATGAAGCATTGATAATGAAACAACAAACTAAAGAACAAATCTAACCTTTTATATTTTTTTAGGATCAATACCAAAAAATAAAACAATATTTGATTTAGACATTGAAAATTACATGTAAAAGGATGACAAGAAATAATGTTACCAAGAATGCTATTAGAAAAGTAACCAAAAAAAATAAACACAAGAATTAGTGAAATTACTATACATGTTTATGCTATTTATGAATAGTTACATTTGAAGCAGAGTATAACATTTTTTAGTCAATCTGAAAAAGACATGTGCCAATAGTTAATAGGAAAAATTAAAGATATTTATAAAAATAAAATATGTGCAAATTACAACCATACATTGAAAAAGGGAATGGTTCCTATATTTTTAATGCTTATTAATATTAGATAAAACAAACGAGTGAAAATTATGCTTATGCTATCAGATCTTGAAAAAAGGCTTGTTACATTGAGAATAACATTTACATAGATTAGAGACTTGGGATATGGTAAAGGTCATAGATTGGTATAAAAAGTTTGATTATCAATATGCCATCAAATGTTGATAAAATTCAAAAATCACTATGTAGGTCTACAAATGAGAAAACAACAATTAATATAAGGTGATTAGAATACAAAAATACATACCAACAAGGGGTTGTTCAACCATAACTCATCATGAAATCATTAAAAGAATGATGCACAAGAAAATTATACATTATTCACAATGTCCATATTAATACTGATTAGAAACCACTTATAGCTAATAATGTAATGGATAATGCAGATAATGATAATGCCTCCAATGAATCTAAGTCAAATATACATAATGAAATAGGAATGTCTTTTTGCATATAAATAAGTTATTCCAATGATACCTTGGTGCATGGTTTTATAGACTCGACATCAATTGCTACGTTACAAGACAAAGTGGTTGCAATTAAACTGACCAAAGACAATCACCCACTTATAATTTTTAAAGATAAGGACTATGAAGAAATGAACTTTCCAATGCTTTATTTGAAAATCCTTGTGATGAAGATATTGTGTCAATCTTTACATATCAAAAAATAACACAATTGGAACTATTACATGTCAATCATAAGTTTGCATATCACCTCACCAACTTATTTTTTAAAGTAATAAAAATAATCAAAGATCGAGTTGGAAAGACTATGTGATTTTGAATTAGAAAAGTCCATCTAAAGGGCAGAAAGCTTATAGCTGCATATGTCAAATACAAATCTAGTTTGGAAAATTTACTTAAATAAAAAATTCGATATGTGGATTTAAAAAAAATACACATCTCATCTGATTACATGCAAGGCATTAAAAAGAATGTCTTTACCATGGGATGATAATTAGGAGTGTAACTACACAAGCCTTGATCTTTTATTTTTAAACAAAAATTAAGAAATCATTTTAAAAAAATGCTTTTATACTATTATTTGATTCTCTAAATTATATGTCTTGCTACTATGCATTAGAATAGATATAGATAAAGATCACTTTGAAATGAATTTTCAAGAAATTTATATATATATATACATATCTCTCACTTTTCTACATATATGTATATACATACATCCACGTAATTTTATTTTTCTAGTACTGATCCACTCATTTTTTGTGTGCAGTTATCTCTAAACACAACTTGAAAATTATTGACAACTTAATGAATTTGTAAAGCATTGTGATAATACCACTTTCATTATATTTTTAAATTCAAGTTTCCTAGTTAACAATTTTAGGATAATCTATTCTCTTATTGTTAAGGTTTGTTTTTTAATCATAAATGTAATGCCATTTAACAATTTTGGTTCCACAATTTTTTCCTCTTATTGAATCAAATTATTTTATTTTACTAAAAATTATCCTATGAAGAATATTTTTTTCATTTTTAAACTTAAGTTTATATGTTTATGCTAGATTACATCAACCATCAAATTGTATGCTACTCATCTATTTCAATTTCTGTTGTTCCACTTTTTATTTATCTACTAATAGCTATATGTTCTTTTCCTCTAACACAATGCATTCAATTGGAGAGGACAATGTTAGAATAGAATAGAACAACTCTTATTCAAGCTTTCCATAGAAACATTTTCCTAAAATAGTATTGTGGAAGTGCATTTCAGTCTAAAGCTTCACTGGCTCAAAATCAAATTTTTTTTGCTAGAGGAACTATTTTTGAAGTATTCCTTTAACTATTCATAGCTGGGTGTTCTCCTTTTCATCCCTAGTCACTTAATTTTTTTGAATAATTTTGTAAAGTTATTGATATTATTCCATGAATTTACTGAAATATAGAAAGACTAGTATTTTTTGTGTACAAATTGTCACAAATTTATTTGATCTTATAGAATATTGGCAAAAGAAAAGAAAATAAGACATTATGAATTTTATAACATTTGATTTGTCATATTTAACTAAGATTTAATTCATCTTATATGGTTCTTATCATTAAATATTATTCTACTGAGATTAAATCTACTTATATTCAGGGTTTCAAAGAGATTTTAAAGGGAAATTATAGTTATAATAAACAACAATAAATAATAATTCTCGCTACATCCATATCACTAATTTAGTCATTTGAGTCATTCATTTTCTTAAATTTTCTTCTCAAGATTTTACTCACCAACCACCTTTCCACAAACTGATTGCTAAATATCTTCATAACAGTGAGTAGAACATCAAACATATCTTTTGGGGTTAAGTATCATAGATATTTTTATTTGAAAAAGCATAATCTATTGTTTTGTTATCAAATTTAAATTATGCATTTACAACTATTTATTATCTTTCACATGATTTAAGTGAACTTATTTTGAACAAAATAGTCTAGCGCCAACTCTATGGAAACAATTTAACCAGTTCCAAGAATGATGACATTACCTGATAGAATATAATTACAAAGAGGTGACCATATTTCAATGTAATATAATTTAATTAAATAGGGACTAGAAATACTTTCAATCTAGTTAGGATGTATTTTATTTCAAGTAAAAAGATATTTTATGTAGGTGTCTTTATTTATTGTTGACATTTTTGGACATCTATGTTTATTTTTCATAAACTAAGCAATCAATAAAGAAAAAAACAAGAAATAGACCTCCATTTGGTTTACCATTACACCTTACCAATTATTATCATTCTAACCCTCTTCACCCTTAGATTAGTTTTCTTTACTTGCATACTTACTTACATTGACTACTTATAATCATTAACTTTCACATAGGTCTAACGAGAGTTATTTCCTTGCGACATAGACTTAGGCTTTGAAACCCTTTCATTTTTTTATTTGTCAAATAGGCAACCCTCTACTAGATATATGGATTCAGTGGTCATTAACCAAACTAACTAAGTATCATGAGCTATATTTGATCATCCTTTTCCATGTTTGAGTCTATTGAGATTAGAGAGTTTTAAGTTAATCCTAGGTCATGCATATACGATTAAAAATACATGGGGAGAAAATAATATAATATAATAAATATAATTAAGGTGAGAGTTAGAGGATTAAATCATAGTAGTGTAGCGGCCTATGGAACATGGAATCAATGTGGAAATCACTATGACTATGATGGAATAATAACTTCTATGGTCATGAATGAAACCACTGTAGCATAATGGAATATGGTACATAGAATCATAGGAGGAATAATTATGTATACACATCAAGGTAGTATAATTATGCCTGTGCATGGAATAAGAATAGTGAAACAACCTATGTAACATGGAACTAGTGGGGAAATCACTATGACTATGCCTAGTGGATAAAAACTACTATGGTCATAAATGAAATCAAAGTATCATAATGGAATATGGTACATGGAATCATAGCAAGAATAATTATGCATGGACATCAAGGTAGTATAATTATGATTGAAAAGAGTACACGTTATAGTGAATTTTGACTAGAATTAGAAATCTAGTTATGGTTAGGTATGGAATCATAGTAGTGTAACAACCTATGGAAATGTAATCAGTGGGGAAATCACTATGAATATGCATAGAATAATAACTATTATGGTCATGAATGAAATTAATGTAGCACAATGGAATATGGTACATGGAATTATAAGAGGATTAATTATGCATAGACATCGAGGTAGGACAATTATAACCAAGAAGAGTATGGATTATAGTGGATTATAAACATAACCATAAATATAATTCAGATGTGATCTAGAAGATGAAATTGGGTGGAGTAGTATGGGTTATAGTGGATACTAATTAGAATCATAAATATAGTTAAGGTGAGAGCGAGAGGATGAAAGCATAGTAGTGCAATAGCTTATAAATTCCAAGTATTATATGTATTTGATATGTCTTATATACCTTTACATGTATTAATAATATAATTATTTAATTTATCTATAAATTTCAACTATTATATGTATTTGATATATCTTATATACCTTTACTTTACTATATTCATTAATAATTTATCAATTTAATTTGAAATCTTAGTTGTTGCTTCTTAATTATAACCAAGATAATCAGGATTATGATTTTTATTTAGCACTCAATAATATATACTTATTATAAAAATTAACTTTTTATTGCTTTTAACTTATATATAAGTTAAAGATTATCATTAAAAAAATAAAATTTAAAGTTACATGTATTTTTAATTTAGACAATTATAACCTCTTCATATCATAATTGAGATTTACTAAAGTAAAATAAAAAGTAGGATAAAATGCTTTTGAATAATTATGAGAATGAAAAAAAGAAAAAGAACTATAGGAAAATTCTTGAGAAGGAAAAAAATAATGTGCTTTAGAATAAGTGTGAGAGGTGTCATCTCCATTTTTCAAATAGAGATCCGTGGAGAACTTTGGGAAGGAGAAAAAGAAAAGGAAGTTGGATAAGATGTTTAGACAAAGAAATAAAATATTTTAGATTAATTATGAGAAGTTTCATTTTTATTAAAAGACAAAAAATTAAAAAATTAAAAAAAAATAGTAGAAGAAAAAAAAAGGATATGTTTTACAAGAATTATGATAAGGGAATTATTTTTATAACAGAACAACAATAAGTTTTGGAAAAAGAAAAAGAAAAACCAAAGAAAATTGTTTGAGAAAGAAAAAAAAGTAATATATATTGAAATACCTATGAGAAGGGTGTTGTCCACACACTAAAACAAGAATAATTGTGAGGAGAAACAATTAAAAAAAAATCCCAAGAGAAATAATTTATGAGATATGCATCGACCAATATGCTTTGAAAAGTTATAAAAAAATACATAAATAAGAGTAATAATTTAATTTGGAGTTATTCGATAATATTTGCTTGATGAATTATAAATTAAATGAGAAAATGCAAACAATATATTTTTATTGAATTAAATAAGGACTTAAAATATTATGATTATGCCCTCTTTTTTTTGAAGGGTACGTATCCCACATCTATAAATATTGACATCAATTTTATTTATCATGCCTCACATCTCTAATGTTAGACAAACACAATCTTGTAAAGGTTTGCATTTTACTATTTCGATCTCATTGATTTTTTTTCAAACAATATTTAATTCTCACAACATAATCTTTCATGGTAAATTATTTTTTATTAATGCTGCATGTATTTATTGTGCAGGGTCTATACATATTCTGATATTTTATTCTCTAACAATACTCAAATGAATGTGATTTTCAGTTAAATATCACAATATTTATTCAAATGTACCAAAGCTTAGTGTTAAATAATTTTGAATAGAACAAAACATAAATTTGATATGTCTTAGATGCCTTTACTTTACTGCATGTATTAATAATATATTTGTTTAATTGATTTATAAATTTCAACTATTAAATGTGTTTGATATGTTTTATATACCTTTACTTTGCTATATGTATTAATAATATATTAGTTTAATTTGAAATCTCAATAATTGCTTCTTAATTGTAACCAAGACAATTAAAATTATGGTTTTCATGTAACACTCAAAAACACGTACTTATTTTAAAGATTAGCTTTTTATTACTTACAACTTCTATATAAGTTAAAGATCATGATTAAAAAAGCAAACTTTAAATTCACATGTATTATAAATATTTTAACTATAGACAATTATAACCTCTTCATACCATGCTTAGATTTAAAAAAGTAAAAACAAAAGAAAAAGAAGTAGGATAAAATGCTTTTTAATCATTATGAGATTAAAAAAAAAAGGGAATTAAAAGAAATGCTTGAGATGGAAACAAGTAACGTGCTTAGAATAAGTGTGAGAGGTGTGTCATCTTCACTTTTCAAATAAAAAGACGTGAAGAATTTTGAGGAGAAAAAGAAAAGGAAGTTACATGAAAATGTTTAGACAAAGGAAAAACTAAAATATTTTAAATTAATTATAAAAAATGTGTCATTTTTATTAAAAAACCAAAAAAAATTGTAAAAAAGAAAATAATTAAAAAAACAGTAGAAAAATTGTATGAGGGGGAAAAGAAAGGATGTGTTTTAAATAATTATGATAAAGGAATTTGTTTTACTTTTCATAGCAAAACAACAATAAATCCTTGGGAAAGAAAAAGCAAAGAAAAATTATTGAGAAGGAAAACAAAAACTAATATATGTTAAAATAACTGTGAGAAGGGTGTTGCCCACCAAAACAAGAATAATTGTGAGGAGAAACGATAGGAAAAAATGCCTGAGACAAAAAAAATCAATATGCCTGACACAAAAATTAAAAGAATCTTGCGACGGAGAAAAAGAAAAAGAAAAAGAAACGAGAAAAAGTGAATGAGAATGAAAAAAATTGCAGAAGATGAATACCTCCATTATGGCATACATACGTTCACCATTAGGAGCTCAACCTATGCCATGATGTGACCGCAATGGAAAAAGAGAATATGGTCACTCGTAAATAATAAAAAGGATGAAGATGAAGAGAAGGGGAGGAAGAAGGTTATTTACTATGTTTTGTTTGTGGTGAAGAGAGGAAAGAAAGCATGTCTGAACCCAAAACAATATTGAGTATCCTGTTACTTTCTTTGCAGTTGTGCCTAGGGTTTTGGCAAACTGTCAAGCTAACAATATTCGGGGCGTTCGTAAAAGGCTTTTTGGCCTTGTGGACTAGCATGCTACCCTTCGGGATGGGGTCTTACCTGTCCCCAACCTATGCCCAACTGAGGTGCAAGTACATTTTCACGGAGGTGCAATGCCTTATGTTGAAGGAAGCTGATCAACCTGCAGTGCCAAGGCAGAGGCCTTATGGAACTGCCGTTGTTGTGCAGGTACGATATTTGGGCAAAAGTTATAGTTTACAGCGAGAGGAAGGAAACAAGTTATTCGTCAATGGACAGATGTCGTATTACATTACAGATACAATCTGGTATTCTCTGCTCGACGTGGGAGACACATACAATAGCACCTTTCAAACTCAAGTATTTCTCCAAAGTCCAAAAGAAATATACAATTGGGCCATAGGCGGCGTGATGCAGTTTTCTGAAGTGTTGGACTCTCTCATTCTTGAAAATCACATTGTCAAGCCATTAGACAGCGTGCGGTATCTTCTCCCTATCGATTTGTCCGTGTCAGAGGAGAAATTATTAAAAGTTTTAAACTTAGCGGGGTTGTTCGTGCAAACGAAGAAGGACGTGCATTCGCTTATTCCAACATTGCTGAGCTTTACAGCGGGACTGTTGGAGTTCTGCACGCCATTGAGAGTGTGGTTGTATTCCAACATCAATCTCTTCTTCAACTTTACACTGCATCTCATTTGTGAGCGCCTTCCTCTCAACACAAGGAAGTTCTTGTCGAAAACAGAGATCAACAAAGCCAGCACAGAGGTAGGTCAGAGAGTGTTAAAAAAAGACCAAATAACAACGGGGACTACAGTAATAGTTTTGAAAGAAAAACCCAACATGGTCCCACGGCCAACCAGCAAAAACTAGATAGCCAAAAACATGAAATGATATAAAACTAAACCTTTACACAGGGCGACGCCAAATTGTCCAGGTCTTCAACAAAAATAATTTCTCTGCCCTTAAATTTGTTGGTGGAGACCTTGCCCAAAACCGAGCACTTGCGTTCCAGTGAATACACTTTGCAATCTCCCATAGAAGCAGTTGTGTTGTTACTGTCAAGTCGGCCCTGCATCGCCTTTGAAACTGCACTTTTCGGTGATTTCTTGAGCCATTGTGAAGCTACAACCGAGCCATGGGCCACCATTTTCAACAATTTTTTAACCGCTTCCACCCTAGCATTATTATGACGACTTTCCCTACATTGAGTTATTTCCAAAATTGGGCTTTTTATCTACATTATGGGTGGCAATGTTAGAAAGTGTCCTTTCGAAGAGTTCGAAGAACATACATTTTTCTAAAAATCTTCCACAAAGCTCATTAGGAACATAAAATGAGTTTCCACAGTGTGAAAAGCTGACATCGAGACCAACCCAGAGCCATCTGAGCCAGTGAAACGCAGTTTGGGGAGAGGACCCAAATCATGCTTGGTAATATCTTCCACAAGGCCAATGTTATGTTCTGGCTTGATGAAGAAGGAAACCAAATTAGAAACCACCTCGATGTCAGATATCAATGCCATGAAATTCAAAGCAAACAAGGTAGCCACCTCCAAGTTGACATGACTATGGATACCCTGCTCTAGATAATCAATTCCCAACACCAACGAGATAGCCTAAAAAATCTCCTTCGTTGGCACCCAAAAAAAAAAATAATATTCCCTGAGAAATTTCCCCTTTAAATGCCCTCTCTCGAACGGAACTTCCACCATATACATTAGGAGTCATGAGCGCAATTGCAACCCCATGGTCCATGATAAAACCAACATCACCCAAAGAAAACATGCCACCAACCAAGTGAAGAGCCAAGTGGATAACCAAAGGAAAACAATAAACACCATTTAGCATGAGGAGAACATGCCAGATCAAGGCCATTAAGAGCGATTTAAAAACATCATGGAAACATCTTGAGGCACACATGCCACAGGCACACTATCACACGAGCCAATAAACAAGTGTCCTTTGCATTTATGGAAAAATCATCCCCATGGGAGTAATCATTATGGGAGATTATGGTGAAAGATTTAGCAGAAGATTTGACCCATCCGTTAAAAATATCGATTGACATTGCAACAACTTCTCTAGATTGTCAATTTGCTATGACTTCCCATTTTTGTAATTTAAAAAAAAAAATTAATTAAAAACTATACAAAAAATGACGATAAAAATTAGCATTCCAAATTGATTGATATAAGATATGAGAAATCCTCCCAAGTTCTTGCAAATTATCCACTCAACTCATTTGAACTTGATCGATGCCACAATTGGTTAGGAAGTCAGCTGCAACATTGACTTCATGGTAATAATGATTAGATTGTAGGGAAGCAAAGAGAACCAATCTATCCCAAACACTTGACAAAATATTTTCCAGCTTTCAAGAAGTAACAACCTTTTTTTGGAAAGTAGAAATGATAACCTACAAGTCCCCTTCAATGATGAGTTTAGCAATATTGCATTAGATTACAAGTTCAATCCTATTCACAAGTGCCTACACCTCTGCTTCATTATTGATGTCGTATGAAAGTTTCCTAGACATTGCTCTTATCAAAGATCTGCTACTATCATGGATAATACAACTAGCCCCTGAAGCCCCTAGATTTCCTCTAGAAGCCCCATCAAAGTTTAACATGAACCACCCTACTCATGGAGGAATCTAAGAGCAATTAACGTTTCTTACTTTTTTCTCAGAAACTACTGTTGACTCAGTAATGGGGTAAAATTTTGGGTACATGCATTTTTATAATCAGAATTTCTAGATCAGCAATGAATAGTATCCCTAGCCATGAACTGTGGAATGCCTTATCGCATTGAACACATGCTTAAATTCATTTGCTGACCCCATCACATTCAACACTGAGTCAGTTATCCCATTACATGTAGATACTTTTCATGAAGGTGTGCATACCTTACCCCTTGTAGGATTAGAACCTATGACCTCCCTTTTGGGAGCACATGTTCTTCACCATTAGGCCAACTCAAGTGCACTTCTTTTATTATTCAAGCTTTAAAATGCTTGTGATTAGGATTTATTATTATAATCACAAGTTTTGAAATATGTTTTTGTAAAGATAAAATTAACCTAAGTCAAACAATGAATGATATTTATTTAAAAAATATAAATTTTGATAAATGGTTAAGTGATTTAACTAATTCAATATCAATATTATTTTTAAATAATTTTATAAAATGTATGTTGAGTGTATAAATACTCTTCTATTTTATTGGTAAGGTTTTTTGTTTTCTAATTGAGGAGGGCATTTAAGGCAATTTTTAAAATATATTTTATGTTCTCTACCATTAAAAGGTATTTAAGTACTTGACTATTAAGGTTAGGTTAGATAAGGTTTGATCAACAACAAAGCACATAGCTAAAACAAAGGAAATCCCCCAAATAAGAAGGGGAGGAGTGATTATGCACACCTTAGAAGGGATATGGGCATCTCTAAAGGCCCTCAACCTTCTCCCCCTCCTTTTTCATGGTGGAGTGCCTAAATACCACCAACTGCTCTTATGTCACTTGAGTTCCTAAAGTTCCTTTTCTATTGGTTGAGAAATTTCATCTTATCTATCACCCGAGAAGGCTTTTAAAAAGGAATTCAATATATATTTCAAGACAAACTCTCAACACCCATGAGGAGAGACTATAAATTATCTGAAAACCCTTTTCTAGTGTAATGGCCCTTAAGATATTGAGTGAAAAAAGAGATCATAGAGGGGAAGATCCTATTGGATCTCAACCAATGTGAGTAGAGTGAGCAATGGAAAATCTATTGGCCTCCTTAACCTAAAGGGAGACGAGATTGAGGAGAGCCTTGACCTGAACATCAAGATCCTGAATGTCATTTGTCAATTGAGTGCTTAAATTAAATTGTCTTCAACCTACTAATTACATGTTCTCCCACCTCCTTGATAAAATATTCATGAGCATAAATAAATTCGACCTTCTTTTTTCAACTCATGAATTAATTCACAAAATTTATGCTCTCTCCTAATAAAGTATATATTGAACAACATGTGGGCACTCCTCATAAGTTGAGGATGACAGACATGATCGACGAAGAAAATTTAGGCACTTGACCAATGAAAGTGGTGATTCATGAATCCACTAATTTTAGAGGGCATTTAGATACCCAAGTTGATATTATGAAGTCGAGGCGAATAATTCTAAATAAAAATGTGCTTATAATTTTTAGTCAATCTTCACATCCAAATTAGGGAGGTAAATTTCATTGAATTTAGCTATAAAATGAATAATAATCTATTTCACTCCATCATGATGAATTGAAGCTTTATTTTCATTAGTTTTTGTGGTTTTCTCAACTATCCTACCAAATAGTCGATAATGAGCACTATTAAAGTGGGAATTGAATGGAGATCGAAGAACCAGGTGTCTACATCTATTATTGCATTTTCCTTCTATCTAGGTTAACATATAACCTATAATCAATGTTGATTCAAGAGTAGCTTTATCTTATTCTTCCAAAGGAAGAATGAGGAAGATGATGTGGAAATAAATTTCCTCATTAAATAGATGGTTTCTCCTCTCCATTAAAATATAATGTAAAATGGATCTTATAATGGAATGTTTGTCCAACATACAGGGGAAAACAAGAAGAGTAATATTGATTTTTAAAAAAATACTGAAAGGTTAAAATATTACTATTTATTAATTACAAATTTCCCAAGCTAATAAAAGCTTTCACAAGGTGTTATTTGTGTATGGGACCCAACAAACTTATGGGTTCAACATGTAATAAATTAAAATTAGTAACATTATTAACCATACTAACATTTATTTAACACCTATGACTAACAAACATTTATGGCAGTGTGTTTAAAGAGATAACATGTCCCATACATTATTATAATATAAAATAACACAATATAAAGCACTTTGGATCAAATCACCCAAAAATCTCCCTTGATCCAAATGGATATAAAATATGATCTATAGCATATGAATATGAAGTCATCAAATGTCTTTGTTATGCCTACAACTATCACATTTTAAATCATCATATTGAACAACTGATGTTGATTCATACAGAAGCTTGCTACCCCATGAGTTGTAGCATTAATGATGAACATCTTGATGGGCATTCTCATCCCATTTTACAATTATGTATCTTAGTATAGTAGAACATGATCAAGTCCTACTCAATTACATCAATCCGTATAATGTCTCACATTAAAAATCACATAGTGACTATCGTGTATTATGTATGGAACATTTCATTGATTCCTAATGATGTTGATGAACCTTTGCTGAACACTAATAGTGATATAAACTCCCCTATCAACTTGTACAATCATCCATGACTAATTGAAAGACAATACCTTCCCATATTAGGAAATAGGTGAGAAATACATTTAGAATTAAAATATATTCAAAAAAATTGTCTGCTTCTCATTAATGAAATTAATAAACTGAAGACCAAAATTGAACAAAAAAATAAAATGTAACCCAAAATTATTGAACCTTATCTTTTGAGTTAGAAAATCACTCAAGATGAGTGAAAGTGTATGTTTTCAAAAGAGTGAATCATGTCCATATGGATCACCTGCCTCGACCATGTAGGATGCTTCCTAGTCAGATGATGTTTAAGAATAACTAGCACAACTAAAGTAACTAGAAGAAGCTCCACTAGAATTAGAAATATAATCTTCTTCTACCTTATTTGTATGCTTGCATTTCTAATTTTTATAAGGATGTACATTTTCAAGGTGTGAAATACCACCATAATTATAGTATTATGTTTTTTTTTGTGCCTTCTCGAACTACAAGATGAGGAGTAATCACTTGAATGATTATGAGATGGAGGAATTTTTATTCTCATGTTAATTTTTGTGTTATGAATAATTATTTTTAGAATGTCTTGAAAAATACTTCAAATTAATATTCGTAAAATGTTTAGAAAAATACTTAATTTTCTTTATTTTTTCTCTATTATGTGTCTTCCTATCTTTGTATACTAAACATATTATGCAAGTTTACTAGTCTTCTTATAAAAATGTCACTCATTTTGAGAGATTAATTCAACAATAGATTGAAATGTTGCATTATTTATCTTGTCTTCGAGATGCAATATTCATACACAGTTTGTATAATTTAAATCGAGGCCATTCAAAGTGATACACATTCATACATGTAGTGTTGTATTATTGTTTATAATTATTCATTACTGAAATGCATTTGGACACACAATCATCATATTTTAGCTAGTTTTTCAATAGTTTCATGAGGAGATAAGTTTTCATGTATCTAGGTTTTATATAATAAAAGTCTTTCAATTATTTTTCAAACCTTCTAAGCTTCATTTTTAATAGACTCAATGTAAATTATGACTTGTTCATAAAAAATACTTAATGAATGCAAATGCATAAAGTTGTTATGTAGAATCAGTAGGTAGTGTAGGTTGTCCTTCAATCACTTCCCATGTGTCATTAAAAATCAAAGTGTATTTTGTACTCATGCTCCATTATTTTTAATTTTTAGGTGTTACTCTCCTAGTTCTAGATATTAGACTTATTATTTTTTCCATAATGAAATCAACAAAATAATAATAGATTTACCAAGGCTTTTCCTTTACCCATAATTAAAACCTAATTAGAAGGCTTGGGTCCTAAGACTTGTTGGTCTTTACATGTAAGGGTCATAAAAAGTCATAAAAATTACTCCCTTATGTCTCAAACATCAATCTATTTGTAATTAATTCACAAAGCAAACTAATAATATTCCAAAAAATATCCCACAACAAACTAGTTTGACCAAAAATAAAGTTTGACAATAGAATGGATTTGGTCATTTTTGAACCTTGGACCCAAATCTTATAAGTGTCTTACAAAATATACATACCCAACTCCTATAGAAACCTTTACAAGTCATGAAGGTGAAAATTTCCTTTTGAATTTTATTTGTATGAATTTGTAAATCAAAATTATATTTGTGCATGTAAAAAACTATTTTCCCAAATACTCACTTGTGTGAAAACTATGTCTTATCTTCCTCTTCTATGGGGCCCACATTAACACAATTATTTGAAAAATAAAATGATCAAACAAAAGTGTACCATACCAATCATCATCGTACCCTCCATGCTTGTACCAAGCCATAATACTACATTTAAAATGCAGTTTTTAATTTAGAAAGTTAGGTACCAATCCCTACCGTGCATTTTAATGCCCTGCAACAATGCTTGCAATTCTTACAAACATAGTAATGAAGTTCAAGTTACTTATAAAATTAGTTTTATTGAATCAACATTCCATACAACTATGTTTTTGTAATTTAAAAATCCATTCCTTGAGTTTTAAACCATGCAAGGCTTAAAAAAACATGAAATTGGGTTTCACTAATCAAAAAATATGTAAAACACCATTCAAAATGATTAAATCAACATATAAATTTGATTTTTATGTTTTGGCGCTGTTGAATGCTTTACTATTATAATTTTGGGATTTAAAAACTAATTTTTCAAGCTTTGAATCCATACAATTTGATGTTTGAAGTCATTTAGGGCATAGAAAAAATAATTTTGGAGATTATAAACCCAAAAAAATGACTAGACCTTAATACCTTGCCAAAACTCTTGTCTCTTTTTCCTCTACATAGGTTTCAATCGACCATGCTTTCATGTTCACCTATTTGATAACA
Organism: Torreya grandis; assembly: GCA_037957365.1. NCBI lineage: Eukaryota > Viridiplantae > Streptophyta > Pinopsida > Cupressales > Taxaceae > Torreya > Torreya grandis. The sequence continues at coordinate 710,087 of JARHVA010000110.1, forward strand.
TGGATATGATACCCATTTTGGACCAACATACAAAGGCAAATGTGTAGAATGATATTGATTTGATAAAATTAATTGAAAAGTAAAAATATCACCCTTTATTAATTACAAAAATCCTAAGCTTATAAAACATTTTACGAGGAGTTAGATGTGTACAAAACCCAAACAAATTATGGGTTCAAGCTATAATAACTTTTAAAAACTAAAACTACTAGCATTATTAACCATTCTAACATTTATTTAACACTTATGAATAACAAACATTTTCGAGAGTGTCCCATATAGATATAACATGTCCCATACATTATCTTAATTTAAAATTAATAGAAAATATAACACTTTGGATTAAATTATCCCAATGGGACCCTCCCTAAAGGTGTTATAATAATGAATCACTATCAGTGTTATTCAAAGCATCACCAAAAAATGTATGTAAATATTCATTCCCCAAGACTATGCTTATAAGTTTAATTCAAACAACTCTCCACACTAACAATTAATATCTCCACACTCACCATTTATACATTATAACAATGTAAATAAATAAGGCCAAACTAAATAAGTCGAGCAAAGAAGCCATATTATGACATAAAAAATCTTATGCATAGTTGTTGTAGGACTAATAACTCATTTTATGTGGCCACTGATGCTGAACAAAATCTTCTTATGGTTCCTCATACGACCGAATAATGCTTTCAAATTTGAAAACAACTTATTCTTATCCTAGGCTTGGCCCTATTTTATCCAATGCTATCACAAAATCCTTGGACATCTCCAAACACTTTTGAAATTAATTATTCATTGATTTGATCTTAGAATCTCTGTTGTTACTAATCACCATTACCCATGATTTATGTTGTATCTATAATTTATCCTCAAGTCTCAATATTCTTAAGAGTTAAATGGAATAATATATTTCACTATTAAAATTGATCCATTTTATTTATTTCTCCAATGAAGTCAAACAAGTTTTCCATGCGTAAATTTTGTCACTATCTAGGTTTTCTCTAAGTTGATTTGTGTTCATATTAATTATTGTAGTTGATATGAAAATTTTCTAATGTGATGGTCATGGCTATAACTTGGATTAATTACATCCATAGTCATATCCATATATATGAATTCACTATTAAAATATTTTATGTAAACACTAGTAACATTAACACTTGGATTTTCTATACCAACAAATTTTCCTGCTACAAGCTCTTTGCCTTTTTCCATTATCTTCTTCATCTCCATCTTATCTATAATTATCTGAAAACATATGGATTAGTTACAATTTATGTGTTATTACATGTTTGTGTCTTAGATACACATGTCTATATGTTGAATATGATATCTTAATATGGAGGTTCACACATGTCAATTAGAATTATATACATTGTCAACAATCCAAGTTTAAAACCATCTAACTTACACATGTATGTGGTTGTTTCCTTAAAAAAATATTATTGTACCCCATGTGATGTCATTATTAAAATTTTGGATAGGCTCCATAATTGTGATAACTACTATAATAAAAACACCCACAACACCTACATAATAAGTATATCAAATCTTGAAATCAAGATAACACAAATTCCTCCAAGTATCACAGACAACTCTTTTGATTAAGAGCATTGGCCTAATTCTTCTACTATAACAATAATTTTCATCTAGACTATGCCTCACCCACTAACCCTCTATGTTCGCCATGGGATATCTATAGTAAAATTTTGGATGGGTTCCATAATTGTGATATCTAACATAATACAAATACCCATAATACCAACATAATACTACTGCTTTTGATTAAGAGCATTGGCTTAATTATTCTAGTATAATAGTAATTATCATTCACAATATGCCTCACCCACTAACCCTATATGTTCTTATATAGATAAGAGAGAAGTATAGGGTTAAATTTAAGGTTTTGGAGAGCAGTTACAAAAATAATAATATAAAACTATTATTAGTGGAAGTCAATTATGTATTTACTTAATTGATAATGTTCTCTAATAATAGATTTTGGGTAAGTATTCACCCATTAGTACCAACTCAAGAATTACAAATAATTAAAATGCCTATTATAACAATACAATAGTGTATGGGTAATTAAAGACACTAATATCCCCCCTTTAGATGTACTTTGATGAATGGAGGGATAAAGGAATCACCAAAATACTCCACCTTAATGACACTTTCATTCACTCCCAAAATTTCTTGAGTTGAATAAATCAAGGCTCAAGCAAGAGTTTCATGAAGATGTTTAAAACCTAATAATTTGTTAAAAAAAAACTTTAAATCTATTACATTATCTTGTATTAATTTATGAATATAATGCATGTGGATCTCAATGTCATTTATGCATTGATTTTCCATTGGGTTAGGATAAATTGTGATAGAACTCAAATTTGCACCAGATCAAAGTGGGTTGGGTCTTTAGAAATACAAATTTATAAATAAAGTATCAAATCTAAACCAACTCATGGTTGGTAGTGGCAAGTCAACTATACTTAGTTTCTATAGTAGACAAAATAATAGTAGCTTATTTTTTGCAAGAATAAGTCATGTGACCCACCTCAAGATGATAGATGTATCATGAAGTTGAATTGTGATCATCTAGATCTCTTTCCTAATCATTGTTTGTATTCTCAACAACTATTGTATTTCCAAACAAATTATAATAAGAAATTAATTTTTATCCCTCTTATTTTTACTCAATCACATAGTTATTAGTACTATAAATATACCTTAAAATGTATTTTTAGCTTTATTATGGCTTTCATGGGGGACCTGATAGTAGCATGATACCAAGTTTACTATAAACTAATGATTGGGATGAGTATGAGTAAATTATATAATACTTTACACCAATTACATGTAGATTATACCACTGACCAAAGGAGAAGAACTCTTGCTAGAAATTGTGACTCTAGACTGATAAGGAATTTCTACAGACTTGCAGTCTTTCATGTTGAAGTAGTTGAGTATGTCTTGAGCATGATTGGATTGGTTAACAAATATCCATTTCTAGAACTATGAAATTTGAATACAAAGGAAAAAATGTAAAAATTCTAAGTCATTCATCTCAAAATACTTCATTATCTAAGATTTAAAATCATAACTATGTTTGTTTTAACTCTTTGTGATGATGAAGTCGTCAACATAGAGGACAAAAATTAGGTTTTTACCATCTACATTTTTTATGTATGATGTGGGGTCAGAGGGACTTCATGTAAATATATAATTAATTTATAATGTGTTTGATGTTTTGTCCAAAGCTTAATATTCATGTTTCAAACCAAATAATGTTTTTTTTCAATCCATAAATAAAGTTGGAGTTCCCACTACTCACAGACTTGGTAGGTTGGGACATGTAAATTTGTTCTAGAAAATATCCATGCAATATGGAACCTTTTACATCCATTTAATGGAATTTCCATTAGTGTGTTACAACTAGAAATAGTACTAGTTTGATGAAATTCATGTTGGAAACTAAAGTAGAGGTTTCATGGTAATCAATACCTTCAACTTGTGAATTTTTTTGTCTACAAGTTAGAATTTATATTTATTAATGGACCCATATTATACATACTTAGTGTTATACACCCAATTTCACCTCACTACTTTTCTTTTTTTGAAAATGGAACCAAGTCCCATGTTTTTCTTGTTTAGTGAAATAATTTATTATGCCATAGTTTCTTGTCATTATGGATGCTTAGAAGCTTGATCATAAGTCTATAGATTGTGTATCACTGTTAATTGTTCCAAATGTATAAAAACATACATATGTTACAATCTCATCATGCTTGGATCTCTTTGATCCCTACCAAAGAACTAACCTTATGGAAAAAATTTAAAACCCATAGTGGTATAGGTTGTGTTGGTTGTATAGATACATTTTAGATGTTTTTTTTATCATTGATGGGGGTTTTAATTGTCCTCGTTATGTATCATGCTTCAAAATATAGTAACTTTGAGAATGAGAGTCATATAAATTCTATTGGTCTTCATAAGAGACCTCAAATTTTGTTTCTAAATCAACATAAGGTAATGGAAGAGGAGGAGAATGTGTTTGTGTGAAAGTGTGGGATTATTCATCAAATATTACATCTTGATATTAAATCACTTTAGTGTCACTCATAAAAAGATGATATGCCCTCACATATTCATAATAGCCATCAAAAATATAAGGACAGCCCTTGATTTCCATTGGTTTGTAATTTCCATTTGGAATATGCAATCATACATTACATTTAAAAAATTATAAATTAGAATTAACATCGGGCTTGACACCAAACAATTTTTATTTGAGTGTCATATTTTTCTCTATAGAATGGGGAGTGAAATTTTGAATGTGGGTTGTTCATTGAATTATTTTAGCTTAATTTTAAAGAATCAAGTCTTTAAAATGTAGCACACAATTGGCTTTTTCCTTCAGTGTGCAATTTTTGTGCTCAGCTACACCATTGTGCTAATGAGTGTAGGGTATAGTATGATGAAGTTGAATGCCTACCTGTTCATGAAAGCTAATTATCTAATTGTTGAAAAATATTCTCCACTGTATATTTTGAAATGTTGAACTTTTCTCTCTAATAGGTTTTCAAATAAAATGGACTTGAAAATTTTGAAGTACTCAAAGACTTCTTCACTTTTATTTTTAAAAAATTAGACCAAAGTTATACAAGAAAAATAATCAATGAATGTAAACACGTTTAGTTTTTCAAAAAAAATTGGGAAAGTACATAAGATCATTGTGAACCAACATTTAATCTATCACATACCCTTAAATATTTACCTTCTAAAAATAAATACCTGTATTATTTTCCAAGTTCATAACCTGGATAGATGTCATATTTGATTGAAACTTGTGGCAAACCAATAGCCATGTGATGCTTACTGAAGTTCTGTAATGAGCAATATTTGAGATGACCAAAAATATCATGCCAAAGTTTACTCAAATCATTAGCATGTGCAATCATGAGTTTTGAAGGTTTGGTGAACACAAATTATTCAAATTTGTACAATCATGATGGTCGATCATCCTTGCCAATAGATACAATGGAAAATTGGTCTTTGATATTTGTCATGACAACATTGGTATATGTAAACTCAATAATTTTTACTTCATATGAAAGTGTGATCTGATATATGGAGATGAGGTTCACAAACAAGTCTGAAACATATATAGCTTTGTTCAATATGTCATTCACCATCTCAATTATCCCTTTGCCCTCAACAAATACAAGACTAGAGTCACCCATAAAAAAATTAGCTATGCAATATTGGTCTATATTTTCAAGGAGTGAGCCTACATGCACCATATGGTGAGAGCCCCCTGAATCTAGAATCCATTCAGATATAAGTGATCTTGTGGTTATAAAAAGTGTTGCTCCTATCATTGGAGGGAGAAATTATTTTTTTGTCATTTATGGTTCCAAGCATGCAATTTTTGAAACATTGATGTTTAGCATGCCTTGCTTTCTTACACCAATTATGACACTCTTGGTCGATGTTGACATTTATTTTAATAACCCTCTACTTAGATATTGAAAAACATACCAAATTTTTAATTTACTATTTATTATACAAATATTGAGTTTCATTCCTTCACTTAACAAAACTATAATTTATGAAAACAAAAAAATGCATCACTTCCAATGTAACTTGTACCTTTGTGAAAACTACTTTACATATCCATCATAATCATATTTTTCATGTTGGACACCTCTTTTTCATATAATTCAATGTTTTACTTAATTTTTAGTGTATTATTATGTTAAATTTAATTTAATATATCATATTCTCACAAAGGCCAAAATTATCACCCAATTACTTATGAATACATTCAAATAAGATGAATTATTAAATGACTTATTGATGGCATCCCTGATAAAAATAAAATTCGCACCAATTCATATATAATCAATTACTAAAATCCACATAATTAATGTTTACCCAAAAAATTCATATATACACAAATACAAATACAAGTTCTATAGACAAATACAAGTTGTATAGACAAGTAATATTTATTAAGTGATGAAAACTTAGGTGAAATATGAATAAAATTTTAAGTCTATCAATGATGATTCATTTTTATCCAAGTTATGTAGTTCTAGGGTATGGCCTGACGTTATAAAATTTTGATTTTTTTGTGTACTTTGTGTATACAAATTGAAATTATTGATTCATTAGTCTATCCAACCACAAGGGTCACTTACCTATCATATAGAGGAAATCACCATTTGATAAATCCCATGGTATAAATATATTATCCAATTACTTGAACATCAAACTTATCCTCTAGATATAGATTCTCATGAAAAGACTAAAATTTGTAAATAAGCCTTCAAACATGTCTTTTGATATAACACCTTTTATTATCATAACACGAAAGGAACCTTTCCCTATTATATAATGAAATAAGAGGTCCCTCCTCTCCTTTAAAAATCACATGGGGTCATTTACGATGATCACTATTGCAAACATGCTATAACATGCAAAAGCCTATGTATGGGTTAATTTTGGCCTTCTTTCAAAAAAGATGCTATCAAGTTCACTAAAAAGTGTAGTCCTTGCCAACTCCATGATGATCTAATCCATTCACCACTAGTCACGATCCAACTATGGAATCTCTTTCACCATTTTATATGTGGGGATTAGATCTCATCAATAAACTACCTAAATCTCAAGATGTGTATTTTTTATGATCGTGGCTACTGAATATTTTACCAAATAGATAGAAGCCATGCCCCTTTTCAATGTCACAAGAACTATTCTTTCCAATTTTATCTTTAAAAAATTAATTTTTTCATATTAGAGTTACCCATACTTTCCTTTCTGACAGTGGCAACAATTTTAAGAATAAGGACATGAAGCAGTTATGTGCTAAATTCAAAACATCCAAAAAAATTTACACACCTCATCATCCAAACTAAAATGGCCAAGCTGAGGCCAATACTAAAAATATCAATAAACTCCCTCATAATACCATCTATCTAACTTGTATAGGTTGGCATCTTCATTCATATCTTGCACTTTTAGCTTATCATACCAATATTCATACTGCCATTAGGGAAACACCATTTTTACTAGTCTACAATTCTAAGTTCATCTTACCATTAGAAGTTGAGATTCCCTCCTTATGTATATATCTTCAAATTATAATTTCAGATGAGTAATTATGTGACACCTACCTTCATGCTCTCAATATGTTTGATGAACATCGCCTAGCTACTCTACAACATAATTCTCAATGTAAGGCTAATATCAGCAAGTAACATAATAAAAATGTTAAAGTTTTTAGTTTCAATGTTGGTGATCTAGTCCTTAAATTAGACTATACCCATGAAAAAGAAGGCAAATATGCCTAGAAATAGGGGAACCCTTATTTAGTGAAAGATATACTAGGTTCTAACAAGTGTTGCCTCCAAACTAAGGACGACCATTTTTTCAATAAGCCAACCAATGCACAATTCTTGAAAATGTACTTTGCTTAAAACTTAACCATATTATCATATATCTGTATGCTATCATACTAGTTTTTTTTCAATATTTCCAATGGGTCTCATCTTTTATAGCAGTATTCTCTTTCCATAAACCCTAGTTCCTTCTTTTGGTCTTTTGGTTTCATTTTTCTCATGAGTTGCATTGTAATATCATTGATTGGACCCAGTCTTCCTCATGGGTTCCTTTTACTTTTGTTGACTTGTTAGTTTCCAATAGATTTTTCACCCACTTATATTTTTATTTTGTGATTTGTAGTGTAACACCATGGATAGCACTGGTCTCTCCTCATAAATACTATTTTAACCTTTTTTTCACATACTTTGTTCACCCACTTAGGTTTTTCTTTTGTGAGTTACAGTGTAAGACCATGGATAGGACCATGTTCTCCTCACAAAATATTATTTTTTCCTTTATTTCACCCTCAAGGGTTTCTCTTTTATGATTTGTAGTGTAATACCATGGATAAGACTTGGCTATCCTTATAAAAACATCATTTTATTCCAAAAACACCTTTTTCAACCAAGTGTTCTTTTTAAAGAATGTCAAGTAACGGTTATATGTATGTGATCCCTGGTTGTTAGCTTTGGTTTTTATTTTCTTTTGTACATTAAACATGGAAAATAAACTATGTTATCATGTTTTCCCACACTTACGTGAATTATTATGATGAGGAATCATACTTACCTTTGTCACATTTTTTTTTAGTTGAAGTAATTCAAATTGTTTCATGTTCATTCCCCTTGATTTCCTTTTTCTTTCATTCCACTTTGGATAAAACAAGTTCAAAGTATAGATAACACTTTTATTTCACATGAATTACTAAGACTCTTAGATACCATGCTTTCTAAGTTCTTTTTGTTAACAACCAAGTCCAAAGTTTTCAAATGATAATCATCTTTAGCACCCATGCTTGGTTCTATGAATTCATATAGAGGAGGAATGGAAAAATCCATCAAAATTTAAAAGCCAAATCATTTTAAAAAAAATCCAATGATCAAAAGTAAACATATAAAAGTCAAAATCACACCAAGAGATGTGATTCATAGCACATATCCTATCTCTAATTGAATCTCAAACTCCACTATTGGCCTCATGATAGAGCTAAGGTACATAGGAGTGTGATAAGCCAATATATCTAGATAGGAGAATTTAAAATAATACATGGTGATACCTAATTTATCACGCAAGTACCCAATATTCATAGTATATTGATGACTCTATAAGGGGTCCTAAGGAAAGAGGAACACATTGTGGGAAGGTAGGTCCACTTTAATTTTCATTCAAATATCCTTCATGGGATGATATTCATACTTCATTTGTTGACCTAATATTTGTTTGGCTAGGATAATTTCTTCAGAGTCCTTAATGTCGTTAGTCTTCTTATTTTGACAAACTCAATATAAGTATCTTAACTTTGATAACAATTTTATCTGCCTTGATATTTCCTTCATTTTCCTCACCACCCATTTCAATTCCCCCTTGAAAAGAAAATTTTATTGTAAATTTGATTTACCACATATTTTATTCCTTCTTATTCATATCTGAAAAACATGATAGAACTACATTATTTTGATTTTATCTATCCTTAGAAGAAAATAGTATGCTCAAGTGACTATGGATTACTTTCTTTACATTACTGATTTAAATTTATAGAATTGCCTTAGTTTATTAAAATTCATTTCCATTGTTATATTTCCTTTTTTCAGACAACTACATCCATTTCTTCTTTCATGTTCTTTTTCCATTGTTGAGTGAGTTTGGCTTGTTACATCTCGCTCACCAATGATTTTTTTTTCTTTCACACATTTTTTCTATTGATGATTGAGTAAGGCTTGATACTCCTCACTCATCAATGTTGTTTTACCATTTGATTTCCCATATTTTTTTCAATAAGTATTTTTACTATTTTTGCATTGATGTTTGATTACCATTTTTAATTGCTTCATTAGTTTGACTTGGTTTGATTAGCTTTCATACTTAACTTATGTTTTTTTGAGTTTTTTGGTTATTTAGTAGCCTTGGATTTTTGGTTACTTGATTTAATCTAAATTTTAACTTGGTAACTTGGTCCTAACTTATCATTTGTCACCCCATGTTACCAAATTTTCAAGTACAACATGCCTACACTGCATCAATTATCTTGGCTATCTTACCTTGTTTGTTTTTGCTCTTCAGTTTTGTATCCTTGGGTTTTTAGTTCTACGCCCACCATGGTCAAAAATAAAAACATATAAAACATCCATCCAATGATAAAGGTAAGTCAATGTATGCATACATTGATTTAATATTTAGTCATTTACTTTCAATTATTTTATTCTTTAAAATACAATAATTATTTAGTTTCAACGTTATGTGTTGTTATGTTCTTTTCTCAAAGCAATGTCCCATTTTGCACTTGAGTGACACGTGATGAGATTCAAGTGGGGAATATGTACACACATAATATTTTAAAAATATATCAATTATTGATTCTTTTTCTCTTACAGGAACCCATCAAGTCTCAACCTTTTTTAGTGCACACCTTAAAGGGTGCACTAGGAAAGGGGTGATTAGACCATTGGTGCTTCATAGGATTGGTGTCCATTGTATTACCACTTGCTATCTACACAACCTTCTCCTATGTAACTCCCTAAGCTTTGTTTGTTCCCTTACACAATCCTCCAAGTAATTCACTACCTTACTTAGAACATTCCTAAGCCTAAAACCCTTTTTGATAGTTTATAATACACTAACATCTTAGGCTGACCTTATATTTAATTTGTTAAAATCATGTTATAGGTCTAGGTCTACCTTGGCAACCCTAGATTGATACCTAATCTATTTTTATCAAATAGTGATATAGAGTCAAATTGGGGTGATCTTATCAGCTAAACTTTTGAAAAGGTTTAGGGTTAGATTCAACTATGTATACACATTCATTTCACCATTTCTTAAAGATAACAAAGTTAATTATTCATTTCTACTTTACAATTTGCTCTTTAACAATTTTACTTGAGGATTTATTTCTTAGGGTTTACACTTGAAGAAGAATATTGTATTGTAGAAAAGTCCTAGATGTTTAGGCATTTATTAGTGATCTTTACAAACCACAACAACCTTTTTCAAAACACCTCTATCCAAGGGAGAGATTGAGTCTCAATAGGGTCATATTCAAGGTAAGTACCTCTAACTTTACTCATCTATTTTATTAGACAGAAGTAGCATAAGTAATGGCTTTTGAATGTACTATGCTCTCTATGTATTAGGGTTTTATCTATACATGGATTAATTATAATTATCCTATGCATGTTTACTTTTTATGGTTATTACTTCTACTTTATGACACAAGCTTTGGTGAGCACTAGATTATATTTTACTTTACTTGCCATTGACTTTATGAATATGAAAACATAAGAGCTAACTAGGGTTAATTCATAGTGTTACTTGGCCATAAGTTTTAGAACCCTCTCTAGTGATATTATTGTGGTAAGAGATCCCTTGGTTAGGTCTAGTGGATACATCTTTGTCATGACCCCAAATATCTAATGTATCAACAATCAAAAGTGTAAGTGGGTTTATCTTCTCCAAGCTAGAATTGATTAATATGTTAGCTGCATTTTCCTTTGTATACATAGGGAACTATTTTTGACTCCACAAATATATAATTGGAATCCATGTAATGGATGGGACATAAATTAAGAAATGAGTTTTTTAACATAAAAAAGTGTGTGGGGAACACTAGTGGGTAGAATACCAACAAGAGCTTTAGATTTTAGAGGTACAATATACTTTTTAATAGACCCATAAAAAATATGAATCAACCACCCAATCAGATTTCAAAGATAAATATCATGTAAGAAACCCTTCATAACTTATGTCGAGTGCAAAACATAGCACAAGATGGTGAGATATATTACATAGAGTTTTATACTATGATTGAGATCCTCTAGATACATATGGGGAAAAGAAAAATTGCCAATCAACTAGACCCATCTTCATCTATTACTGTAGGACATTCAAATACAATAATGGTCTTTTTGCACTATGACTTCCCATTCCTAATGGAAGTTGAAAATTATCATGAGGATAATATAGATGAAATTCATACCTTCTAGAGGAACAAATATAATCTGAGGAATAAGTAGCCTACTAATACTTCCATATCTCTAAACAATAAAGATACTAATCCTCCAAATTTTAAGGCCAACAATGATCTACCTCCTCAAAAAAGGAATAGTCAATTGCATAGTACATAGCCACAAAGCTAAGGAGAGCACAACATGAAGAAGATCAATGCCAATATTAGTCTTCATGAGCTAGCCCAAATCATAGAATAGAGATAGTTGTTACTTAAAGCCTTGACTAGGAGGTTGTCTAATGACAATTCAAAAGTTGTCATTCAAACATGATGGTATATAATGACTATCTTAAATTACCAACTTTTATGTTCACTATCAAAATGTTTGGAAAGAACATGCATAATTTTTTGGTTGAATTAGGAACCTCAGCCAATGTGATGACTATAATTATCTCCCAAAAACTAGGTTTGGCACTAGATAAGTAAAAAAGAGTGGTATTACAAATAGACAAGTCTTTTATCCCATGTATTGGAGAGTTGAAACAATGTACACATTCATCTAGCATCTAAGTCATGTGTACAATAATACATAGATATTTTGGTCATCAACATTCGACAAGCCTATGGTTTGCTACTAAGCTAAGATTGGTCAAAGACACTAAATGGATACATGGCTATAGATTTATCACACATGTAGCTATCTTGGAAGGGAGTATCTAACTAGATTTATGTAGACCAAGATAAAAAATAAAGTACATGATCACAAATTACAATGACAAGAATGAGACGATTGATTTTATATCCTCACATGTAGGTGTGTATACATTCACTATGAATCATGAACCTCATAAACAAGAATTTGAAGGACCTTATTATCTATAGACTCTCTATTCTGATGGATCCAAATCAAAAAAAAGTTTAGGTGTTGACATAGCCCTAACATATCTAGATAAGAAACAATATGTGGCTTCCTCTAGACTATAGCTCCCTTGTACCAATATAGAGCTAAGTATGAAAACCTAATATTTGTTTTGAAATTTACATTGAAGCATAAATTCAATAAATTAAAGATATTCATTGATTCAGAGTTGGTTGTTAACCAAACAAGAAATAAATATCAATGTAAAATATTTTACTTGAAGAAGTACAATCACCAAGCCTGAGATCTGATCGTTTCCTTTGAAGCATTCAAAATCAAGGCCATCCTAAGGAAAGATAACTAGACAATAGAATTATTAGCAACCATGATTATACATTTTTTTATTTCTAAATCTCCCTCTTGAAATGTAGGCTTTCTCAATAGAATTAGCTTCCTCAAGTTTTATCTTAACTCTTTGCTCTTCTTGCAACAAATAGCCACTTAATTCTTCAAATGTTAGAGTCTCAATCTTCTAAACAAATTCTAGGGACGTAATTAGATATTCATATGTTGTAGGAAGAATATTAAAAGTTGTCTCAACAAATAATTTCTCTTCAATGTTTTATCCCATAGCTTCTATTTATTTTTTAATTTCCTTTAATTTTGTGAGATGCTCTATGACATCTTGATCATTTTCCATTTTTGCTTTATGTAGTTGTTTCTTGAGATACAAACTTCTAGTATTTGTGGGCTTCTCAAATATTTCCTTAAATGTTTCCCAACATTTATTTTCATTATTAATGTTTTGAATATGAGATATGATTTCATCAACTACAAACATTCCAACGATATCCAATGCTTCATTATTATCTATTATATATTGAATTTGATCTATATTTTCAAGAGTCTTTTATTTATTTTTATTAATCATACTTTCATAAATATTTTTCAAACAATACATTTTTCACCTTATACTTCCAAAAATAATAATTCTTTACATCTAACTTGCAATCAAGTACTAAAATGTTTATATTAGAGACCATAATTTCAACCAAAAAAAAACTAAAGAGATTCACTATCAACTTTAGAATCTACACACAAAAACTCAAATTAAATGTCTACAACCTGAAATATTATTTGTCTCCAATATTTAAATAAATTTTATCTTATCCACAATAATGTGAATGGAAAAATCCTCTTAAAATACTTTCATTCTTTAAAAACTCCACACATAGGGTTTATCAATGGGAATTAATGCATAAATCAAGTATTAATTGGTCCTCATTATTTAACCTAAAATGTTATGTTACCCATAGTTTATCTTTTGGAATGTCTTAAAAAAGATAAATTTTATATCACTTTTTTCTGTAGCATATTTAAAAGAACATCAAATCCCGTGTTCTTCACACTTTAACTATTTAAAAGTGGTGAAAAATAATATTTAGTAGACAAGAAAAATTATGGCCTTTTGAAGATATAAAAAAAAAATTAACCTTACAACTTTTTTGTTTGTCTCTCTCTCACTCAATTTATTTTACCCCTAGCTGTGTTCATTCCAAATTGTTTTTACAATAAACATACAAATAATTGTGAAATATCAGCAACTTTCTTTTGATGGCATAGCCTCCTCTATTTTCTTGTTGAAAATGTCCTACTCTTTCATAAATCACACTAACCTTAAAATCAATTGATTATATCCACAAAAAACTTACAATCAACCACTCTTGACTTAACCACAACCCATTCAGTCAATGGTTCTAATATCATATCAAAGAGCACACTCATAAAAAACACAATTTGAAATGGAATAGAATTCTTTATTTTATGCTTGTATTCATATTTATAAAGGAGAATGTCTAATTAAAAAATAATTATTATTTGGTATGTGATTTATTGTTGATAGTTTGAACTGACGAAGAAGACAACAAAAATATATGCTATGTTGTTGGTTGTAATAAATTAATTTGTAACATATATGGAATGTAAAATTTAAAGTGTTTTCTCATAATACTAATTTGCTTGTCCCAACCACTCAGATTATATTTGAATACCCAAAAAAATTGAGCAAATAGATTTAAATATGCAAATGATACTGAATCTAACTCAAATCCTTATAAAGATCACCAATATGAGAGAATATAAAGGAACAATCATAGTTAATAACAAGTTCTTACCATCATCTCTCTCCTTTTTGGTTCCCCTCTAGGATATTCCATTGGACTCTTCAATGTGACTTGACTTGATCTTTGGATTGCTTGATAATGGCTTCAAGATGGATAGCGATGAAGGCTAGTGCAATGAAGTTAGTATAAAATTAGATTTCTTCATTGTTTTTGTATGTTACATGCTTGGTCATTACCCTATTTAAAGAGGTCTTTGGAAGGTATTAGAGGGAGATTTACCTCTCAAGTTTCAAATTTGAGGAGGGAGAAGGTTCTAGAGGTGGGAAGCCTCTAGACCTTCCTTTTGGGGGGAAATATGTCCTTAGAAAAGAAATTAAATAAAATAATTAAAAAATTGGGAATTATGTGGAAAAAGTGGTAAATTAAGATTTTATATATTAGGAAAATGTAAATATGTGTAAAGTGAGATATCTCATGTAGTTTAATATTAATGAATTAAATAACTTAAGGGGATGAAGGGTTGATATTAGATGAGATTAGGCATAGTTTAGTGAGTTACTTTGGTGAGTTGAATTAGGTGCATACGTTTTTCCCCTCTTTGAAAGGGTCTTGTGAGTGGATGAAGTAGGAGTAATGGTATTTCAAAGAAAAATATTTTCATAGATGAAAATGATGTTAAAAGGTATGATGCCCCATAGATGGAGAATGTAAGGAGAAACAAGCCAGATGGTCACTTGGATAGGAATCCCCAAAGAAGGATAAGATTAGGATGATGATAAGGGGTTGGGATGGCTCAAGTATTGATGTAGCTATAATTAAGATGACCCAATCATAAATGCTTATGGGATAAATTAACTTAGCTATGAGATATGAGTTTTAGACAAATGACCAATATCTAGAAGAGACGCAATTTGATTAAGGAAATAAGACTATAATTACCAAGATGTAGACATAGTTTGGGAAATAAAGATATTAGATAGGCCATAAGCCAATGATGAGTCCCGAAGTATAGACACGTGCCCAGGATGGTAGAAGGCCTATAGATGAGAGTGGATAATAGTAAGACACTTTATGTGAAATATGTAATTTTAAATGATGTAATGAGATTGGGTGATCCATCCAAGAAGGGATGGGGATTGATGGTTAAAAGTGGTCAAGCTATCCCTAGCAATAAGACCATGCCAAAGTGTTTCATATATAGTCTTACGAGACCTTAGGCTGATATAGTTTTGACTAAATGAGAAAGAGGATGGAATGGACAAGAGATAGGAAGATGAAATAGATGAATTGAATTCGATGAACAGTGGTGGAGAAGTGTCAATATGGATGAGCTACGACATGATTTATTATTTCCCTGGACAAAATATATGCATAGGAAGTGAGAGGGATGGTATTATGGCTGTCAACACATCCCAATGGGGAATCAATCATAACTAAAAAGAGAGACACAATATGGAGACTTATCCCAAGAAAGGACACATGCATAGGAGAAATTCAAGTCTCGACTAGAGGATAGACAAGTGTTATGGTATATTTGAGAGATATTTAATGAAGGATGAGGATTTTGGCAATGCCATGATGGTGGTTAAGCAGATTAGGGGACCAACGTGTGGACTAAAGGTGAAGAAAACCAAAAGTTAAGGGTTGGTAAGAGTTGAATAATCCCATATGTTTTGGGATTAATAGTTGGAGAGGGAGAAATGAGGATGAATAACATGAAAAAATAATATGGAGGCACTAAAAAATGTATTTGATATAGAGGATGTGGTTTCAGTAGAAGAGGTGAAGAATAATGGTAAGCTACTTCGAATGGGGTAGTAGAAGTGAAATGACAGCAAGTATCACTATGAGCCAAGTTTTAGGAGGGGGACTTGTATCAAAAAATTCATAGTATTTTTGGAAAAAGTCTATCATTACCACAAGAAAAGTTTTATTGGATAGAGTAAAGGTGAAACTTGCATGAGTCTATTACATAGGTGGTCACCATTACTTTTTACTAAGATGGATAATCGAGATGGGTGGTAGGGTATGAAGAGCTTGTATAAGCTCTTCATAAGTATGTGTATGCATCATTTATATACATACTTATGGATATATAAAATGTATAGGACACTAAGGATAACATCATCAATGTCGAGTTCAATGACCCAAGGGATGAAGGTGTGGTCACTGATGAAGAAGGAAATGGAAGTTTGGATGCCATTTAAGACATATCAGATGTGGTTTAAAAAGATCAAAAGTGAATAAAAGGCATAAAGGAGACATAGGGCATGGAAGGAAAAGGTAAAATTCAAGTTAGAATAACATGTTAGGGTAAGGAGGTTATGGCATAGGTTGATGGAAGAAAATATGGGTGCATGGAATGGTGATGAGGTGATGCAAGAGGATCAACATTGAAGTTGAAGCCAAAACTAGATATGTATTTGAGTGTTAGTTTTTTTTTTTTTGTAGTGTGTATGTAAGAATAAATATGTGGTGAACTAGGGTTTGAGGGTTACATTAGGGGAGTTCATGGGTAAAATCATGTAAAGGTCATACATGCAAGTCTAGGGGTTAGGGATTTATATTGAATAGTAATTGGGTTGTCAATGAGAGGGAACGTAATCACTTTAGGGACAATTATGGGTTAAAGCATGTAAATGTCATGAAGGAAAGTCGAATAGTGACATGGGTGAAGAAAGGGGGCATGGCCACATCATAGGGAAATAAAAATGTGCGGTGAGGGGAGTCATAGGGTAAGATATAGGATTTCTAGAAGGAAAAAGAGCCATAAGAAGGGATTTTTACTTATGGAGGGTAGTGTTATAAGAGGCTATGATTGGGTGGGTGAGAAAAGAAATCTACATGAAGAATATATAGAATGTTAAATTTATTGGGAAGGTTTTGGGATATATATTTGTTTTTATTATGTGATGCCATGGCATTATTTGACTATTAATTATGTGTGTATTATAGGTGAATCAAGCTTGAGAGAGGATGATGGTGGAAGGAACTAAGTCGATATGGTTTTGGTATTGGTGACATGATCACTAGTTAAGGAACATGTACTAGTTATGGAGGCATGGGAGAAAAACCAAAAATAATAAGGGTATTAAATATTATGTGAGTTAGTTAGACATAGTTTTAAGGGGGTGACTAAGTTTGTATTGCTAGGTTGCATGCTTACAAAGTCAGATTGCTTGAAGGGATATGTAAATGGCCAAAGTACTAGATGGGTAACATCATTGCTGGAGTAGGTGAACCAATGGGAGGTACAAATTGTGGTGTTACAAGAATAGGTGGAGAAAATGTGGGATGATATAATGCAACTATAGGGATGATTAAAGTAGCAATAGGTAGAGGTATGAGTCATGGGGATGGAGAGAAATATGGACTGAATACTGCTAGATGCTCTGGGGTCGAGAGATGTGATATCTTAGGTGGTGAGGATGGTACAAGAGACTCAATACTGGAGATACCTATATGATCATGCATTGATAATAGGTCATAGGGCTCCTTCATATAGGGAGATCAATAGATTAGAGATGACACCAGGTTCTAGGTTATCAAGCTAGTTAGTACATCCATCAGTGAGGCCACCACCACATGATGGGATGTAGAGTATGATACACAATGTAAAGATTTGGCTCAAATGTAAGTTTATGTAATTATAGAAAAAGAGTTTGTGATGGTTTGAAAATATATAAATATGATGTAATGATCAATATTACGTTAATAATAATAAAGAGGAATGTGGTTGTTTTATTATGTCATGGAATAATAAAAACGTGATGATATGATGTAGAATGATAGTGATGGGTGATAGTATAAAAATAAGAATGGTGATGATGTGTAGGTGGGTTCATGAGGATGGGAAATAATTATGGAAAAGTAGTTAAAGGATGATGTGATATCACTCATCAAGTGGGAACATTGCTAGGTGGGATCCATGACCATTATCAAAATTTGTCCTATCAATAGGTGCAATAAAGTGATACTAAAAATTGCATGGATGTGAGTATTATATATCACATGAGA
Source organism: Torreya grandis (assembly GCA_037957365.1). Taxonomy (NCBI): domain Eukaryota; kingdom Viridiplantae; phylum Streptophyta; class Pinopsida; order Cupressales; family Taxaceae; genus Torreya; species Torreya grandis. The sequence continues at coordinate 728,634 of JARHVA010000110.1, forward strand.
AGGTGAGGTATTTTCATCATAATACAAGATTATACAATCATTTTTGTAGTGAGTATAGGTACAAGTAGATAAAGACTCCAAGGATGTCATAGGGTAGACCAATACCACCACTAGAGTTGATTTATGAAATGAATGTATAGGTGTTCCAAATGCTACACTAGGTGATGGACATGTTAGAGATAATATTATGGAAGAAAAAACCAAAGGAGTTGAGACTCCAACCATAATGTATAATGTGGTTATTTTTATACACAAGGTATTGGGTGAGGATATGTGCCTAGAGCACTAAAAGACCTAGAGGTATCCTTTTATTTCAATGGAAGGACCCATAAGGGGATTGAGAGGGAGAAGATCCTAGATGAGAGAAATAATATGATGTGACCAGAAAAATGAGGGAGGTGGTTTGAGGATCAAATCCTTCTATTGTGTGTTGTTATTTTGGATAAGTCGACCATCTAGGCTAATATTATCCCTAGAGGGAGTTGACAAATGTTGGCTTTATAGAACCTAGGCAAGGTGGTTGGTTGGTGGGAACCTCAAGATCAACTAGAGTACCTCTAAGGAAATGATCTGCATATGAAAGGGCTTGAGTAGGTTGTGTACTAGTTATTGGTAAATCAACCATATATTTGTAGTGTGAGTGTTTTGGTATGTTAGATGTGTTTAGATAGTGGAATTATGTGTGGTTTTTGTAATCAAGAATAATGTTATAAAGGTGTTTGTCTTGTTATAATATGGTTTAGTGTAATATTCTTTCCCTAGAGATGTTTTTGGTGGTGAAATGAGTGATGGAATGGGAAGGTCTTGAGCCATGTAGCTTTTGCGATCCACTTTTGTTGTTGTACTTATGAGTATATGTGTACTAATGACATGATAAGAGTCAAGGGCACATTTAAATTCATAGTGCATGGGAACTTTGTTTGAATGACTTGCCAGATTATTACATTGGATAGTCACTTAGATCATCCTTGTTCCCATATGATCAAAATAGGAAAAGATAAGATAATAAGACACTAACATTTTATTGATAATGACAAATATTTACAAGGAAAAAAAGGTAACAAATAATGACACACCCACACAAAAATATAAAAGATGGCATAACATTACAAATGTTTGATTTATATATGTGGGAAAATAGTTTTAATGAAATTATTATGTATAATAAACCTACTGACAATAGGATATATGTAGATGGGGTATATTTTGCCCAAAAGTGCTTTGAGACAAGGATCCAATCTTCATCATAAATGACTGTTTATAGGGCCTAAGATGATCCATCAAGATTGAGTTGCATAGTGTATGCTAGATCCTAAAGTAAAACTTATTATTGACCCTTCCATAGTAATGAAATTAATGGGAACTTATGGACCATGGCTTAAGGATGGCTAGAGACAAACACGGATTGATATGAGTGGAGGCTAGTAGGAGACACAATCATCAAAGAGGATGGGATGGGGGTATGTATAAGGGTGTGATAGGATAGAGGGTATATCAAAATTATACCAATAGACTCTAGAATACTCATCAACAAATGTTCCCCTCACACAACTAGAATTGTCTTGACCGAATTTGAAACATTTATCTACTAATTGTATAGAAGTATGTAATGTATTCCAACTTTTAAGACCAGATTCAGTGGTAGAATGATGGAATGGAGTAGAATGAGGATAGGAAGAGTGGAATGGAAATAGATATGCCACTAAGACTCATAGATGGAGGTATATGGATCCTATCAAGTATAGAAGCATTTTAAATAGATGATGTTCATTGGATCATCAAGCTCTTCACCTTCCAGTGTGGCTAATTTGTAGGCTCTAGATGTAAACTTACAAATATTAAATAGAGCCCAAGCTAATTGGATTTAAATTTTCCCTTCTTATCCCTATCTGCATTGGTATTTTTTTAATTTTTGTTTAGGACTAGATCACCGACTTCAAACTCTCAGGACTGGATCTTCTTATGATATTAACCTTTTAGTCTATTCTGATATGCTCATAGGTGATTGAGGGCCCTTTGACATTTTTCATCTATTGTAGCATTTCCTATAAAAAATAATGATAAATGATAATGCCCCACAATGAGATACGTAAGGAGGGTAGATCCAGTTCCATAGGAAAGATAACTTCTATCCCATTTACTAAATCATACAAAGTGTCCTTAGTGGGTGTTCAAACATTTGATCAATAAGACAAAAGTGCATGATATAATTTTAGGTGCCAGTTCCTTCCTACGTCATTGACTATTCTCTTGAGAATCTTGATGAGAGTCTTATTTTTCACTTCATCTTGTCTGTTACCCTAGGGCTAATAAGGTGCAAAAAATGTTGCTTGATATGATACCACTTACACAGGGCCTTGAATTCTTATTTTTTGAGGGACTTGTCATTATCAGATATGATATCAATAGGAATGCTGAAATGGTAAATGATCTGATTTAGGATGAATGTAGAAATCTAGAGACCTATAGTGTAGGTAAGTGGCATAACTTCTACCAATTTGGTAAAATACTATGTAGCAGTGATAATACATTTATGTCCATTAAAATACTTAGGATTTATCTTACTAATCAAATGAATTGCCCATATATAAAATGGCCATGGACTCATAATAGGCTATAATTCTTGTGTGGGTACATGAATCAGATTGCCATACTTTTGGTAGGCTACAAATTTTCATAGATATTGGAAGGCATCTTACTCCATAGTAGGCCAATAGTATCCAATATTGAGTAATTTATTGGACAGGGCCATTCTAATGACATGGCTACCACAAATACCATCATAGACCTCCTTGATCATGAGAGAAGACTCTTCTAAGTTCAGGATTCTTAACAAAGTCTCGTCATGACCTCTATAATAGAGCATACTACCAAGGATAGTGTAATGAGAGGTGTGGTAGATAAAGGCATTGCATTGATGGTGATTGAGATTTGGTGGAAGGATGTTATCATGGAGATAATTATAAATGTCATGGTGCTAGGGGAGACTGGGATCAAGAATAACACAAGTTTATAAAGGAGCCATAGATTGATGAATTGGTAAGATTAGATGTTCTATCAAAATATTCCCTTCAAGGATGTCTTTAGGGATATCATTTAAATATCCAATAGTGGCCATAGAATCAATTTCCTTATTACTCACTCTTGGAACTTATTCAAATGTAATAGAGTGAAAATGTTGCTTTAATTGATCTACTAATTGCTTATAAGGGAATAAATTTTCATGTTTAGTTTGGATATATTCATTAACTTTCTTGATTATTAGTTGTGAATCACCAAACACTTGAAGAGGTTGGATATTCCATTATCTATCTAGTTGAAGGCCAACTATTAAAACCTCAAATTCTGAAATATTATTGGTGCATGGGAAATCAAGGTGGAAGGCCTTTGGAATAAGGTCACCTTGTGGTGTGACCAAAAGGATTCCCATGCTTGATACATGTGTGGTAAAAGATCCATCAAAATATAGATTCCATCCATTAGATTTTGAGGTATTCATTATAGATTCATCTGGAAAGGTTGTGTTAAGAGGTTCAATCACAATAAGAGGTGCTTCAACTAGTTGATCTTATATCACTTTTCCCTTAATGACCTTCTACTAAACATATTCAATATCATATTCACTGAGCAACATGATCCAATTGGCCATTCACCCTGTGAGGGATGACTTTGACACTAAATATTTGAGGATAAACTTTAGCAATGAGCTAGACTTGATTGTTAAGCATATAATGTCATATCTTTTGTGAAGTGAAGATCATAGTTAGACAAGCTTTTTCAATAGGAGTATAATTCAGCTCATATGAGATCAAAGTGTGACTGAGATAATGAATTGTTTTCTCCTTACCATTGTCATTGTGTTGAGCAAGTAGAGTACCTATTATACAAGGAGTGGTGGAGATATATAGGAGAAGGACCCTTCTTATAACTGGGGGTGATAAAATAGGTGGATTTTCTAAATATTGTTTGCCATTATTGAAGGCTTAATGGCCTTCAAAGTTCTAAGTAAAATGGGCCCCTTTCTATAAGAGATGGGTGAAGGGGTGGCATATATCTACAAGCTGAGAGGTGAACCACATAATAGATTTCAACTTACCCTAAAGACTCCTAAGCTGCTTCAAATTATGAGGAGACATTTACATAATGGCCTTGACTTTAGTTGGATCCATGTCAATGCCTCTCTTGGATATAATAACCTTATTAACATGCTTGACGTAACACTAAATACTCATTTATTTGGATTTAATTTGAACTCATACTCTCGTAGTGACTCAAATATTTTTCATATGACCACATGATTCTTAGATCTAAGTCTTGACTTCCCTAAGATATCATCAACAAAATCTTCCACAATGTCATGCATCATATTGTCGAATATGATAGTCATTGCCTGTTGTTAAGTAGCACCAACCTTTTTGAGTCTGAGCAACATGACTTGATAGCACAAAGTCCCCCATGGAGTGATGAAGGTTTTTTTATGTTAATCCTCAAGTGTGATTTTAATTTGATTATAGCCCAAAAATTCATCCATGAGGGATAATATTTCATGCCTAGTTGTTGAATCCATGATCATATCACTATTTAGGAGAGGGAAGTCATCTTTAGGACATGACTTATTAATGTCTCTAAAGTCTATACAAATCCAAATTCCTCCTTGTGGCCTAGCCACAAGAACAATATTTGATATCCAATCCAAACACTCAATGGGTCAGATAAAGCCTACTTCCAATAATTTTTGTAATTCCTCTTTAACTAATAGGGCTACTTTAGGGTGCATCTTTTGTAATTTTTTCTTGATTAGTTTAGCATTAGGATGAGCAACTAGATAATGCACAACTAAGGAGGGATCAACTCCTAGAATGTTAGAGTAGCATCATGAAAAAACATATATAAATTCCTTGAGTAGCTCAGTAATGATTTGATGCTTCTCAGATGTGAGAGTTGCCCCTGGTTTGACTATTTTATGATGTTCTTTAGTTCTGATATTAACTATAATCACCTCCTCATTGAGAGAGGGTGACTAGTCCTAGAGGTAAGGGGAAATGATTGATTTGGGATATCTAAAGCAAAACCTTCTGTAAGCTCTCTATCAATTTTGATATAAGATTTTGATTCAACTGAAATGTGTGGAATTACTTATGAATTTTGAGGTGGTTATTCTTCTTCAGACTCCTTTTATTCACTTTGGTCAAGGGGAATTTGTTGTTCCCCAAAGTACACTGACTGATAGATTTGAATATAAAATCCTTTCTTATGATCGCTAGAAGGCATGAAATCTTGTGATTCCAAGAATTCTAAGATGGCCTCATAAGTTTAAAACATATAGAAGGATGGCTCCTAATATTGATCCTAGTCAATTAGTATGGGTAATGGAAGGAGATGTTGATGGTGGAGATAGTGTTATCATGGAAAATGTTTGTGGAATCAAGCTCCTCATAATGACTATAAATGGAACCCACTTAATTTATTCATTAGAAAGATACTCCTTAGGGATTTAAGTAGTATTCATAATAATATTATTTAAGTCATTATCAAAAAGTTTGTACCCTAAGCCAAGATATTATGGATGTTATTGAACTATTATGGGTTAAACCTTGCCTTGATAGTGTCTCCTTAGTCCTCTTCCTTGATAATGCATATTTTGTAACAATTTCTAAATGTGAGGGTATATATGTTTCTGAGACATGAGGGCCTCATGTTCTAGAATAAGCCATGATTCATTTGATTAATCAATATATTCTTATGATAATAATCCTACACTATAAAAGGATGTTTGTCTAAATTGATAGTTGATAGGATTGGTCTTCCACATAGCTGGGGACCTGTAACTTCACAGGGAAAGAGGTAAGTCACCCACACAAAAGGTTTGATATTCATATTCCCCACATCATGTGGATGTGATTTTTAGATGAGTGATATTAGTTAATAGATCAAAAGCAGGCACAAAGTCATCAGGGATACATATTTAGTATTATTTGGGCTTAGAATGGAACTATCCATACTAGTGTAGTAGTATGAATATTGGGATTGATCCATTTGGCATTTATGAAAATGATCAATTTCCATAAGAATGGTGGCTTCCATTCTTGAGTGAGGGAATTTTAAGCATTGGTGAAGGATAGATAGGACTGACTACATCTCATGTATCCAAGGATGACCTAGCATGAGATTTTAGGGTAAATCAACATCCATGACATGAATCAAGATTTGATGTACCATAGGTCCCACAAATATGGGAAAGTAGATGGTGTTTGTAGATGGCCATTCTTTGTCATCATATGCTTTTACATTGATTAGAGTAGGCCTTAAAAAAACTTTAGAATACCCCAATGTTTTTGATAAATTCATATTAGATAAGTTCAATGCAGACCCTCCATCTATGAGTACCTAAGGAATGTTGTGGTTAGATATGGAGACTTCTATGAGTAATGGATAGTTAAGATGGGGGTCGATGGGAGGCATGTCTTATGCACTAAAGGTGATTTGATGAGAAGGAGATAAATGACACACTAATGCTTGAAACTAATTGGTGTCAATATCTATGGGGACCTTTAAGTCATTCAAGACTTGATTGAGTGTGTCTTGATACATAGGAGATGTTTTGATAAGATCCATTAATGATATTTGAGTGGGTATCTTCTCTAGTTGCTAAATTATATCATAGGATTTGTCAAAAGATAATGATATTTTATTAAATATATTCACATTTTGAGATGTAGAGGTAGATGGGTCCTTTGGTGGTGCCCTAAGAACTATGATTTTGTTGCATCTAATAGTAACCACACAATCAGTTGTAGCCCAGTTGGTTTTTAATATGGTGGATGATGGTATAGTGTGCTCTTAGCGGCTACAAATTTTAATGGTATTGACATAGTGATATAGAATGGGATGATAGTCAGTATGAATGGAAGTAGAGCTTTGATCTTGGTCTATAGGTGGATTCTCTTATATGTGACCATGCTTGGGTAGAGGGTCCTAATAAATACCTAACTACTAATTTTAAGAATAATTTGGAGTACTCTCCCCTTTTACTTCAATATCACCTTTTTCAATGAGCTCCTAAATATAATGAGTTAATTACATAAACCTCTTTATGTCGTGACCTTTGAATTTATGATATTTACAAAATTCATCCTCGTGGTACCAATAAGGTTGAGGTTGAGGATCATCCAAAGGTCAATTCTCAAGAAGAGTAATCATGTTAGCAACAAACAATTACTCAAGGACCATATTAATGGGTATTCCAAGGCTAGTAAGAGGTCTTTTCCCATTTCAAGGATTTGGTTTACCTCATGACACTTGAATATAGGAGACATTCTACTAATCTAATGGATTCCTTTTTTACACAGTTTGAACATGTTGTTTGAAATCTATAACCCTGTCTCCCACAACATTCTTATTCTTATTGAAGATTTTTGACTTGGCCATAAAGGATTTATCTTTATTTTGATTATGTTCATTTCGATAATATAATTTAATTTTTTATTTTTCAATAATTTCCCTTTCAATTTGTATCCCCTTTTTGATAATTTCATTAAAAAATTTGTCACATTAGAGTTTCAACTAATATTTTAGCTCAGCATTGAATCTATCAACAAATATTTTGGCTAGTTCTTTCTCTAGTACTGAACATCAGAAGTGACCAACTAAATTTCTCAAATGATACAAGAAATAGGCCAAAATTTCCCCATTCCTTTGTTTAGTGTTGTATATGTCTATAATATATATGTTGAGTTCTATATTTAATGAGAAATGTCTTATAAATTGTTCACTGAACTCTCCAAAACTAGATATAAACCCCTTTGGAAAATGCATTAACCATTTTAGGGCTGGTCCTATGAGAATTTTTGGGAAATGTCTTAGTAAGTAGGCATCATCATATACAGCCTTACAACAAACCACATAAAACCCCTGTACATAATCATGGGGATCACTTTCCCATCTATATTTTTCAAATTTAGGTATCTCAAAGTGAGGTGGGAAAGGTATTTGTAGAATGATCATGTCTAAGGGAGAAGAACAAAAATCTTTGTATTTGTATTTCATTACTTGTGAGTATGGGTCAATTTTTAGGAGAGTCTCTTTCATCAATTTCCATTCTTGTGAAAATGATGGGTCTACAAAAGGATTAGGGGTTTGGTCATGACTGGTATGGGGTCTATTATATTTGTGGATATTTTGGAATGGGGAGGATGGTTGTTGATTTTGTGTACAAAATTGAGAGGCTAAGGAATTAATTTGTATGTGAGTTGATCTATTTGATCCTCTAAGATGGTTTGCCTCCTATTAGCCACAAAACAATTATTTCAGAGAGGTGTAGGTTATTCATCTTCTTCAAATTATTGGTCCATAGTTTCTTCTTCTTTGGGTGTTTGCTTAATGTGGGTATGTTGACGTGGTGTATTAGGCTAGGTGGAGGGATGTACTAAGTGTTGTAGGATATTATGGTCAAAGTTATGGGGTAGTGTACCCCCCATTTTAATGACTCAAGATAGAACCTTGTTATGGTTTTCATAGACATACTGGTCAAGTATGGTTTTAACTTCATCACTATTGAAGAGGTTGACTTAGTAGTTGACTCCTCTGAGGGTGTGCATATCACTATGTGTGTTTTCATGATTCTGATTTTGATCACCTAAATTCCCAAAGGTGTCACTTTCTTGATTGGATCCTTGTCTCATTCTTAAGACTTGGTCATGGGTTCAAAGAGGCATAGTGGATGATGGGGCTGGTGTGAGAAGAGTGATTAGTTATGTTTTTAATGTTAATCAATGAGGTGGACTTACTTTTTAAGCATATAATGCCATAGCTTTTGTGAAGTGAATACAATAACTAGACAAGATTTTTTAATAGGGTATAATTTAGTTCATATGAGATCAAAGTGTGAATGAGATAATAAATTATCTAATCCTTGCAATTATCATTGTGTTAAGCAATTATAACACCTATTAGACAAGGTGTAGAGAAGATATATAGGAACAGAGGCCTTCTGGTAACTAGTGGTGATAACATAGGTGGATTTTCCAAATATTTCTTGAGATTATTGAAGGCCTATTGACATTCAGAGTTTTAAGTAAAATGGACCCCCTTCTTTAAGATATGGGTGAAGGGGTGGAATTTATCTATGAGTTGAGAGATGAACCGCCAAATAACTTATAACTTACCCTAAAGAATCCTAATCTACTTAAGATTATGAGGAGGAGACATTTTCATAATGGTTTTGACTTTAGCTGGATCCACTTTTATGCCTCTGCTAGATATAATAAACCTTAATAAATTTACTCGGGTAACACCAAATACACATATTTTTGGATTTAATCTAACCTTATACTCTCATAGTCACTCAAAGATTCTATGTAAGACCACATGATGCTCAGATATAAGTCTTGACTTCCCTAAGATATCATCAACGTAATCTTCCACAAAGTCATGCATCATATTATGGAGTATGACAATAATTACTAATTGATAAGTAGCACCAAGCTTTTTGATTTTGAATGGCATCAATTGATAAAAGAAAGTCCCCCATGGAGTGATGAAGGTTATTTTATGTTAATCCTCAGGTATGATTTTAATTTGATTATATCCCAAAAAATCATCCATGAGGGATAACATTTCATACCCAGTTGTTGAATCCAATATCATATAAATATTTGGGAGAGGGAAGTCATCTTTGGGACATAACTTGTTAATGTCTGAAGTCTATAAAGATTTGAATTCCTCCTTGTGGCTTAGCCAAAAGAATAATATTGGATATCCAATCAAAATAATCAATGTGTCAAATAAAGCTTGCTTCCAAGAATTTTTATAATTCCTCTTTAACTAATAGGGTTGCTTTAGAGTGAATATTTTGTAATTTTTTCTTGATTGGTTTAGCATTAGGATGAACAACCAAATGATGCACAACTAAAGAGGGATCAATTCCTATAATTTCAGAGTAACACCATGCAAAAATATTTAAAAATTCCTTGAGTAGCTCAATAATGATTTAATGCTCCTCAGATGTGAGAGTTGCCCCTAGTTTGACTATTTTATGATGTTCTTCAGTTCCAATGTTATCTTCAATAACCTCCTCAATGAGATAAGGTGAATGGTCCTAGAGGTAAGGGGAAATTAATGATTTGGGATATCTAAAACAAAACCTTTTGGGAGTTTTTGTCAATTTTGGTATAAGATTTTGATTCAGCTAAAATGTGTGGAAATTATTCCAAATTTTGAGGTGGATATTGTTCTTTACACTCCTCTTATTTTATTTAGTTGAGGGGAATTTTTTGTTCCCCAAATTTTGTTGACTAGCATAGATAATATAAAATCCTTTATTATGATCGCTAGAAGGCATGAAGTCTCGTACTCCCATAAATTCTAAGATGGCCTCATCATTTTGGAACATATGAAAGGATGGCTCCTGATGTTGATCCCAGTCAATTAGTGATGGGTAATGAAGGGATATGTTGATGGTGGAGCTAGTGGTATCATGGAAAAGGTTCATGGTAGCAAGCTCCTTGTAATGAATATAAAGGGAACCCATCTCAATTTCTTCCTCGAAAATATACTCCTCATGGATCTAACTAGTATCCAAAATAATATTGTTTAATTTATTATCAATAAATTTATACTCTAAGCCAAGATATTATGGACATTCTTGAACTATTATGGCTTCAATCCTGCCTTACTCATGTCTCCCTAGTATTCTTCCTTGATAATGCATTTTTTCACATTTTTTGAATGTGAGGGTATCTCTGTTTGTGAGATCTAAGGACCTAATCTTCTAAAATAAGCCATGATTTGTCTGATTCATCAATATATTACTCTATTAATAATATTTCACTATAAAATTCCATTGGTCCAAATTGATAGCAGATAGGATTGGCCTTCCTCATAGATGGGGACCTATAAATTCATGGGGAAAGAGGTAACTCACCCACACAAAAGGTTTGCTATTCATATTCCTCACATCTTATAGATGTGAATTTTAAATGAGTGATATCAGGTAATGGATCATAAGTAGGCATAAGGTAATCAATGCATACATATTTAGTAGTATTTGGTATTAGAATGAAACTATCCATGCTAGGGAAATAGTATAAAGATTGGGATTGATCCATTTGATAGATATGAAAATGCTCAATTTCCTTGAGAATGGTGACTTCCATGCCTAAGTGAGGGAATATTATGAATTGGTGAAGGGTAGATGGGATTGATTGCATATCATAGATCTAGGGATGATCTAGTCGTATAATTTAGGGTAAATCAACATCGATGAAATGAATCAATATTTGATGTACCATAGGTCCCACAGTGATGGGAAGATAGTTGGGTCCTGCAGACAGTCATTCATTATCATCATATGTTTTAGTCATATTATATTAGGCCCTAAAAAATATTCAAAATACCCCAATTTTTTTAAGAAATACATATTACTTAAGTTTAATATATACCCTTCATCTATGAATACTCAAGGAATGTGGTGTTAGATATGGAGAATTCTATGAATAATGGATAATTATGATGGGGGTCAATAGGAAGCATGTCTTGGGAAATAAAGGAGATTTGCTGAGAAGGAGACAAATGACCCACTAATTCTTGGAACTGATTGGTGTCCATATCTTTGGGGACCTTAATTTCATTCAAGACTAGATTGAGTATGTCTCGATGCATAGGGGATGTTTTGAAAAGATCCATTAACAAGATTTGAGAAGGTGTCTTCTCCAATTGCTAAATCATATCATAATATTTGTAAAAAGATAATGATATTTTCTTAGAGATATTCAAATTTTGAGATGTAGAGGTAGATGGGTCCTTTGGTAGTGCCCCAAGAACTATGATTTTATTATATCTAGTAGGAACCACATAGTCAGTTGTGGCCCAGTTAATTTTTAATATGGTGGATGATGAAATAGTGTGTTGTTGGGAGCTACGGATTTTTATGATATTGACATAGTGATATGGAATTGCATGATAGTCAGTATGATTGAAAGTAGAACCCTGAGCTTGGTCTCTAAATGGTTTCCCTTATCTTTGACCCTGCTTGGGTATAGGGACTTGATAAATACTTAGTTGCTGATTTGGAGTACTTTCCCCTTCTACTGATTTGGAGTACTCTACCCTTCTACTTCGATATCACCTTTTTCAATGAGGTCCTAAATATAATGCTTTAATTTCTACACCTCTTTATGTCATGACCTTTGACTCTATGATATTTACAAAATTCATCCTTGTACCAATTAGGTCAAGGTTGACGATCATCCAAAGTTTGGATCTTAGGAAGAGTAATCATGTTAGCAGTAATATTTTGCTCAAGGACCATCTTAATGGGTACTCCAAGGTTGGTAAGATGTGTTTTACCATTTTGAGGCTTTAGTTTAGCTCGTGGCACTCTTATAAATGAGACATTATCTTGGTCTGTGGGAGTCTTTTTTGCATAGTTTGAACATGTTGTTTGAAATTTGTAACCCCATCTCCCACAACATTCTTATTCTTTTTGAAGATTTTTGATATGCCCAAAAAGGAATTATCTTTATTTTTATTATGTTAATTTTAGGAATATAATTTAATTATTCCCTTTTCAATAAGTGGCCTTTTGATTTGTATCCCCTTTTTGATAAGTTCATCAAAAGTTTTATCACATTGGAGTTTCAACTGATATTTTAGCTTGGCAATGAGGATATCAACAAATATTTTGGCTAGTTTTTCTTTGATACTAAACATCAAAAGTCACTGGTTAAACTTCTCCAATGCTGCAAGAAAGAGGCCAAAATTGCCCATTCCTTTTTTTGTGTTGTAAAGGTCTATAATGGAGACATCATGTTCTATATTAAATGAGAAATGTCTTACTAATTATTCAGTTAAGTCTCCAAAAATAGATATAGACCCCTTTAGCAAATGCATGAACAATTATAGGGTTGGTCCTATGAGAATTTTTTGGAAAAAGTATTAATAAGTAGGTGTTGTCATATGCAACCTCATGACAAGCCACATAAAATTCTTTTACATGATCGTAGGGATCACCTTTACCTCTATATTTTTCAAATTTAGCTATCTCAAAGTGAGGTGCGAAAGATATTTTTAAAATGCTCTTGTCTAAGGGAGAAGAGAAAAAATATTTGTATTTATATTTCATTACTTGTGAGCACGTGTCAATTTGTTGGAGAGTCTCTTTTATCACTTTCTATTTTTATGGAAATGATGGGTCTCCAAGGGGATTAGGAGTTTGGTCATGACTAATATGGGATCTATTAGAGTTGTGGATATTCTAGTGTGGGGAGGATAGTCATTGATTTTGTGTATAGAATTGGGAGGCTAAGGAATTAATTTGTTACGTGAGTTAATCTATTTGGTCCTCTAGGATGGTTTGCCTCCTATTATCCTAAAAATAGTTATTTTATAGAGGTGTTGGTTATTTATCTTATTCAAATTCGTGGTCCACAACTTCTTCTTTTTTAGTTACTTAATTAGTGTGGGTATGTTGATGTGGTATATTAGGTTGGCTGAAGGGATGGACTAAGTGTTTTAGGAGATTTCAGTCAAATTTAGGGGTAGAGTGCCCCCCATTTTAATGACTTGAGCTAGAACATGGTTATAGTTTTCATAGATGTATTGGTCAAGTAGGGTTTTAAATTCATTACTATAGAAGAGGTTGAATTAGTCAGCATCTCCTCTGGGGGTGTGCATATCATTATGTGTGTTATCATGGTCCTAATTTTTCTCACCTAAATTCCAAAGGGTGTGTCTTTCCTAATTGGATCCTTGTCCCATTCTTAAGACTTGGGCATGGGTTCTATGAGGCATGGTTGATGATGGGGGTGGTATGAGAAGAGTGATTAGTTTTATTTTTAATACGAGCTGATGAAAGATAGGGTGACCTTGGATACTAATTTTGTTTGGAAATCAAAACTAAGATTGATCAAAGAAGATGATTTTGGATGGGTATTAGTATTATATTTAGAAGGATGTGGAGACTAAAGTGAGCAAATATTACCAAAAGATAAAACCCTATAAGAGTCCACTCGAACAAGAATATTATGAGATGATATGATCAAATACCTTTCAAACTTAGAAAAATAATGATTGGATGAGTGCTAGGTATAAAAAGGCAATAATATGGAAGTGATGGGTGCTAGATTAATGTCTTGGTAAGTCTATGTATGTTTATAATGCATAGTCTAAGGATTTGGGAGTGATAATGAAGATTAGAGGGATGGATGACCACTAAGACCTTGTTTCAAGACTAATTATTTTATCTAAGGAGGACGAAAAGGGAATATATGAGATAGATATCAAATGTTATTTGGGATGGTGAATGGAAGATATGAGGTGGATGTCAAATGTTTCTTAGGATGGTGAGATGGATATGATGATGGGTTTTAAGAATGGATTTAATCCTAGTCTTATCTAAGGTGTTATAAAAACAAAAATGGAATGGCTGACTTGGTTCACAAGAAATAGGGGTTTAACACGACACACATACAACACACTCAACAACAAGTCCTAGGTTAGTAAATTGAAAAGAGTGTGTAACATGATGTTCACACTATCTAATGGATTCATGAGTGATTCTATATGTTGGTGACTTGTTATGTAATTATATGAACCCTCTCGACCCTATATATACTTAATGGCTTCTTAGGAGTTGATCCTAAGTCTTGCAGTGAAATGCTTTTTATGATTGAAAGGTCCTAAGCTAGGATTACACAAGCTCACTAGGGGAGTCCTCAATAAATGATAAGGTAGGTGGGGCCAAAATACATGTAGGATGTTATCTAATTTCTTTTCATATTAGATCCAAGATGCCCCTCACTCCATAAAACCCTTTATGGGGAATTATGCTTTAGTTTCTAATGATAGTTGTCTTGATATTTATACTCTAACAGAACACAGAGTGTGTTCTAATGCATGCTGATGAAATCCACAGGAACCAACCATTAAAAATAAAAAATAGAGAGGGTTTATAGGTGGTCTTTAATCCTCCAAGAATTACCATAAGGATGCAAGGAGTAGAGCATACACCACTGTAGCCCCTGGGTGACACTCAGGCAAAAAAAAAGGTTCTTTAACCCAATTAATTTCATGTGTTAGCTATTTTAATCCAATCATGAACCAAGAAAATGATAAAAAAATAATGTTTTAGCTAATTTCAAAGATTGGTAGACTTGTAAAATGGAAGATTAGTAGTTTTTGGGATAATTAGTTTTCAATCATTCATCCTACAATAAAATGGTTTAATGGGTTTTTTAAATTGACAACTTTGACACTTGACCCTATACAAATATAATTAATATTTTTTAAATTTTTTATCTTGAAATGATCAAACCTACAAGCTAGTCATTTTGTAGAGTAACACAAAATAACTTGCAATGAGAAAGTGTTAGTAGTTTGAACAAAGTTGATTCTTTTGATATCTATGAATACCCAAATGTTAAAAATTCCACATTTTTTATGTAATTATTATCCTAATGTTGTGAGATAACTTAAACAAATAAATATGACTAAATCATATGATTATAAATAACAATGAAGGGACTAGTAAATAAATAAGTTACTAAAAGGTAATATCCAATTAAATATTAATGATATGATAACTTAATGGCTATAAGATGACCATTTGAAATTAAAAAATTGACCATAAATGCAATGACCACCTTTCATGACTATTTAATCAAACCACCATAAAAAATGAAATTTGTTAAAGACGAGGAAAATGAGTGGTTAACATATTTGAAAAGCATTATACTTGATTTTGATGTTGACAAATTCTGGGAAATATTTGAAATGCATTATAATTTTCTCCAACTGTGTGATACCAAGCATTTAACCCTACAACTGGTTGAGACACCTAATAGGTGAAATTAACATTTGTCTCTTAGAATGGACAAGTTTTAGAGTAGAGGTTAAATCCTCCCTTTTCACATGGCATGATCAAAGGATCTTAAAGAATATTAATCCAACATTAGAAGTCTAGGAAGTGGAATTTCCAAGGAAAAAACTAGTAGTTGAAGGTATAACATCAAAATTTATCTTACCTGAAAGATCAACAGAATATATCAAAAGGAATCGGTTGGGATAACACACAGACTACTCAATGATAATGTTTTTCATGTAGGTGTTTTATAATATGTCACATTAATTCACAAATTACACTGATAATATTCAAAAAAATATCCCCCAACAAACTAATTTGACCAAAAAATAAAGTTTGACCAAAGAATGGATTTGGTCAGTTTTGAACATTGAACCCATTTCTTGTGTCTGACAAAAGATACATACCCAACTCCTACGTAAACCTTAAAAAGTCATGAAGGTGAGGAATCCCTTTTAAATTTCATTTTTATGATTTTTTAAATAAAATATATATTTGTGCATGTATAAAACTTTTTTCCCAAATATTCACTTGTGTGAAAACTATATCTTACCTTCCTCTTCTATGAGACCCACATTAACACAATAATTTGAAAAATAAAATGACCTAACACAAGTGCACCATACCAATCACCAGAACACCCTCCATGATTGTACCAAGCCATAATACTACATTGAAAATGCAGTTTTTACTTTAAAAAGTTAGGTACCAATCCATACAATGCATTCTAATGCCCTACAACAATGCTTGCAATTCCTAAAAACATAGTAATGAAGTTCAAGTTCCTTAGAAAAATAGTTTTATTACATCAACATGCCATACAACTATGTTTTTGGAATGTAAAAATCCTTTCCCTGAGGTTTAGACCATGCAAGGCTAGAAAAAACATGAAATTGGGTTTCACTAATCAAAAAATATGTACAACATCATTCAAAATGATCAAATCAACATATAAATTTGATTTTTATGTTTTGAAGCTATTTAATTCCATACTATTTTATTTTTTGGCTTTACAAACTAATTTTTAAAGCTTTGAATCCATACAATTTGAAGTTTTGAAGTCTTTTAGGGCATAGATTTTTTTTTTGGATATTGTAAACCCAAAAAAATGACTAGACCTTCATACCTTGCCAAAACACTTCTTATCTCTTTTTCCTCTACACATGTTTCACTTGATCATGCCTTCATGTTAACCTATTTGATAACATGGATATGATACCCATTTTGGACTAACATACAGGGGCAAATAAATAAAATGATATTGATTTGACAAAATTTATTGAGAAGTAAAAATAACACCCTTTATTAATTACAAAAATCCTAAGATTATAAAACATTTTATAAGGATACAACCCAACCAAATTATGGGTTCAATCCATAATAACTATTAAACAACTAACATTACTAGCATTATTAACCATTCTAACATTTATTTAATTCTTATGAATAACAAAAATTTACAGGAGTGTCTCATATAGAGATAGCATGTCCCATACATTATTTTATTTTAAAACCAACACAAACTATAACACTTTGAATTAATTAACCCAACGGGACACTCCCTAAAGGTGATGCAATAATGAATCACTATTAGTGTTAGTCAAATCATCACCAAAAAAATGTATGTAAATATTCATCCCCTAAGACCATGCTTGTAGGTTTAATTCAAACAACTCTCCACACCAACCATTGATAAATCCACATGCACCATTTATACATTATAAAAATGGAAATACATTAGGCCAAACTAAATAATATGAGCAAAGAATCCATATTAAGACATACAAAATCTTGTGCATATTTGTTGTAGGATTAATAGCTCATTTTATGTGGCCACTGATGCTGAACAAAATATTCTTATGGTTCATCATACGACTGACTAATACTTTCAACATCAAAAACCATTTATTCATATCCTCTAGGCTTAGCCCTATTTTCTCCAATGCTATCACAAAATTCTTGGACATATCCAAACACTTTTGAAATTAATTACTCACTCCCAATAATGATTTGATCTTAGAATCTTTGCTATTACTAATAACCATTACCCATGATTTATGTTGTATCTATAATTTATCCTCAAGTATTAATATTCTTAGGAGTTAAATGCCATTGTATATTTCACTATTAAAAGTGATCCATTTCGTGTATTTCTCGAATGAAGTCCAACTTATTTTTCATGTGTAAATTTTGTCACTATCTAGATTTTCTCAAAGTTGATTTGTGTTCATATTAATTATTTTAGTTTTAATTTTTTTGGTTCATACTCATTCTATTATAAATTATTAAAACCTTGGTTTTATTATCACATGATATTCACATAATAGAAATAATCATTCACCCATTGATAAAAATGATATCTCATTGACTACATCATAGTCTAGCCCTTGTACAACGTATGTAGTTATTATTTATATTTTCCATGCCACAATTTTGTATTTGTATTTGTATGTCTTTAAAATGAATTTTGAGAGGATTTTTATGCTTACTAGGAAGAAAACATGAAAAAAATTTAAACCCTTAAAACATAGAAATACCTCTTTGTGCTTTGTAATTGATATGAAAATTTTCTAATGGGAAGGTCATGGCTATAACTTGGATTAATTACATCCATAGTCATCTCCATATATATGAAGTCACTATTAAAATATTTTATGTAAACACTAATAACATTAACACTTGGCTTTTCTATACCAACAAATTTTCTTGCTAGAAGCCCTTTACCTTTTTCCATTATCTTCTCCATATCCATCTTATCTCTAACTTTCCAAAACATATGGATCAGTTACAATTTGTGTTATTACATGTTTGTCTCTTGGATACACATGTCTATATTTTGATTATGAGATCATAAGATGGAGGAATACACGTGTCAATTATAATTATATACAATGTTAACAATTCAAGTTCAAAACCATCTGACTTACCCATGTATGTGGTTGTTTCCTTCAAAAAAATAATGGTGTTCCCCATGTGATATCATTATTAAAATTTTGTATAGGCTCCATAATTATGATAGTTACCATAATAAAAACATACATAACACCTACGTAATAAGTCTATTAAATCTTAAAATCAAGATAACACAAACTCCTCCAAGTATCATAAATAACTCTATTGATTAATAGCATTGGGCTAATTATTCTAGTATAAAACCAATTTTCATCCAAACTATGCCTCACCCACTAACCCTCTATGTTCCCCATGGGATATCTATAGTAAAATTTTGGATTGGATCCATAACTGTGATAGCTAACATAATACAAATACCCATAATACTACCTCTTTTGATTAATAGCATTACCCTAATTGTTTTATTATAATAGTAATTATCATTCACAATATACCTCACCCACTAACCCTATATGTACTTATATAGATAAGAGAGGAGGCTAGGGTTAAAGTTTAGGTTTTGAAGAGTAGTTACAAAAATAATAAGATAAAACTATTATTAGCAGAACGTAATTAAGTATTTACTTAATTGATAATATTCTCTAATAATAGATTTTTGGTAAGTATTCACCAATTATTACCAACCCAATAATTACAAATATTAAAAATGCATATTAAAACCATACAATAGTGTATGGGTAATTAGAGACACTAACATCCCCATTTAATATGTACTTTGATGAATGGAAGGATAGAGGAATCACCAAAATATTCCACCTTGATGATATTAGTGTAGGTTTTTATTTTTCCCTATTTATTAATTAGGGAAATTGTATTTCTTGTGCATACATGGAGTTTTCCTACATTTGTGGGATAGGCTAGCCTATGTGGAGGTGTGTGTCATAGATGTGTCATAGGTGTCATAAGTAACTCCCTTGATGGGAGTTACTTCTCTATTCTTAGCACCTTGTCACCACCTTTCATGGAGGAGTTACATTCTATTCTTGGGGTGCCTTGTCCACCTTTTGTGGAGGAGTTACATACTCTCTTATTTGTATTCCTCACTTTAGCCATCTCATGTTAATCAGATTTTGGTTTTCTCCATCTTGTCTTGTGTAATTTCTCTTATTGTGTTATTTTCAAATTATTTTGGCATCTATGTGGTGTGCACTTGTTCATCTTGTGTGATCACGTCTCCATTGCACTCACGTTATCTGGATTCTGGCAACAACTCCGATATGGTATCAGAGCAAACCCGATAATCTTGTGTGTAATTATGCTTTTAGCTTATTTTAAAATCAAGAGGAGTGGAGTTCTCTCTATTTTTTAATTCTAGATTTGGTCTAAAATAAAATATATATATCAATTCTGGTTAGTTTTTTTGGAAATCCTTGGCCTTTGGGTATCTTGGTTGTCTTCACTTAAGGAGTAGCATTCAACAGCAGAAGAAAGTAGCAGCATTCAACAGCAGGAGGAGTAACACTCAGCAACTCTGCGCCAACCTTCTATTGGTCTGTGCCTAGTTTTTGTCCTTCTATAGCTTCCTCCACGCAATAGCAGCAGTTATTTCTATTTTCCAAGTGCTAAGCTAGTTGTACGGTGTCCTTTCCAATAGCCAACCAAGTCGTATGGCGTCCAAGTTTGCTATTTTTTATTTTTTGCAAAACAAATTCAAAATTGTGCCCTTTTTTGGGATGCCACTGCTGCATTTGTTTTGTTGTCTAAAACTTGAAGTGCACCCTCTTTTTTAGTGAAGATATTGTGCCACACTTCCTTCTAGCAAGGCACCTCAGACAGTCCAGTAGGTTTGCATTGTTTTTTGTCTTTTTTGCTGCAAATTTGGGCTGTAATTTCTTGAAAATGGCGCTCCTTTCATGCTTGGCATCCCATGTGGACCCTTAAACACCTTGGAAATCCTTCAAAATTGTCTTTATTTTTTTATTATTTAGTTAAAATTGACTTGAAAAAATAAAAATCAGTGAATTTGACTGAATATTCAGTTTTATAGACAGTTTTGTATTTTTAGGGTTTGAATTTTAACTTGTATCTTCGACCTACGAAGACGAAGGGTGAGGCCCGGGTTAGCGGGAGGCCAATTCCCCCTCACACAAACCTCCTTTGGATTCCTCATTCTGTTTCGAATCTAATGAGTGGTTGGAAGGCCACTTTTTCTCTCAAAATAGGCATTTTTTTAATGTTTAGTGTTTTTTTGCAAAAACACTATTTTACGAGAAAATTGAACCTTTAATATCTTGCAAACGGTAGCTCAATTTTGGGTACCATTTTTTGTAAAAGTGTTTGTAATTAAAATTTCCATAGTGTAGGCTTGTTATTTGTCAAAAATTCACTAGTTTATAAAGTGCCAAAAATTTGTGTCTCTCAAGACGCATTTTCAGCTGAGTCCAACGTCCTGTTTGCTTTAGTCTTGCACTGATTGCTCTAAGACGCATTATCGGCTGAGTCTGATGTATTTTGAGTGTGTACTTTCATATTTTTGGGGGTTTCAATATTTTGGGGGGGTGTGATTGATTTTCACAACTTGCAAATATTTGCTTTCATTCTCCTTTCTGCATAAATTCACAACTTGCAATTAACACAACTTTACATAATTTAGCTAAAAATATATTATTAACAACTTAAACCCCTAACACCCTTCCAATATCATGAATGGAAGGTTAAAATTTCAATCATTCTTAGAAGCAAAGGGTTGTATAGGATCACCATGGGTACTAAAGTAAAACCCAACACTGATGTTGAAAAGGTCAAGTGGTACAATCGTAGTGATAAAGCCTTTGGATTACTGAGCTTGTCTATGTCTCTAGAACTTCTCTTCCATATAGAATCCTCTTAGACTCCCAATGACATATGGGACACCTGAGAAAAGTTATTTGGGAAGCTTGATGAGATGAGAGGTCATGAGCTCGAAAATGAACTCATAAGTCTAAGTCCTAGCAACTTTGACACCCTACAGGACTTCTTCACTAAGTTTAAGGCCCTTAGATTTCAATTGAAAGAATGTGAGATAGATAAGAAAGATGATCAACTCATTCTTTCTATTCTCACAAAGTTAGGTCCAAGCTATTTAGTCTTTGTCTCCACTTTCCATGCCACAAAAAATGCCCTTGGCACTACATAGAAAATGCCTTCTTTGGATTCATTCATTAATGACTTGACTAGGGAGCAAGATAAGCTAATTCAAATGGGCACAATGAAGTCTATTCAACCCCAATATTTGATAGCTATAAATGGTAAGGATAAGACTTCAACAAAGGAGAAGAAGAAAAAGAACAAGGACCAGGAGAAGAAGAAAGAAAACACCAATCCTGCCAAAAACAACACTGAGACTTCCTCTTCCAATGTTAAACCTAAGAAGGAAAAGGTTAAGTGTGCCTATTGTAAAAAGGTAGGGCATGATGAACACAAATGCATGAGAAAAAAAATAGATCACCTAACTCATTTTCTAGAGAAGAACAACATAGGTGTTCCTGAGTCCATCAAGCAAAATTCATCTACCCAAGATTCTACCAAGGCAAAAGGCAAGGGTAAGGAGAAAGAAAAGGGCAAGGCCTTTGTATCTACAACAACTTCCACATCTTCATGGGTCATTGACTCGGGTACTTCTCACCACATGGGCTCTTCACTAGTTGAGTTTTCATCTTTAGAGCCTTGTATCATGACTTTAATTAGTGTGGGTGATGACACATCAGTTTTCATTGTAGGGAGAGGGTTAGTTGAAATGGAAGGAGGAACATTCAATAATGTTCTAAGTGTTCCTTCTCTTTCAACCAATCTCCTATCAGTGTACCAAATCACTCATTTTGGTCAGGGAATGAGAGTTGAGTTTTCACCAAATTTAGTGTCTATCAGGGAGTTGCATAGTGATACTACAGTGGCAGTGGGTAGGGCAGATCATCAAGCTAGGTTATACACCTTCTCACATTTTGCATCAGATTCTTCTCCAACAGCATTGCTGACTCATTCAGATGGAGTTATAAAAATGTGGCATGAGCGATTTGGCCGCCTTTACTACCACTACCTTGAGCAACTTTGCAAACATGACATGGTCATTGTCTTGCCTCATGTCTAATTCTCAAAAGGACTTTCTGAGGGGTGCTCCCTTGGGAAGCATCTCAAAGCAAAATTTGACAAAGGCAAAGCTTGGAGGGCTTCACAACCTTTGGAGTTAGTCCACAGTGATGTATCGGGACCCTTTCTCAAACCATCTTTCATAAGGGCCAAGTACATCCTCACTTTTATTGATGATTTCTCTAGGTATACCTGGATATATTTTCTCAAACAAAAGTCTGAAGTGTTTGAGAATTTTCTAGACTTCAAGGCTCTTATTGAGAAATAGAGTGAGAAATCCATCAAAGTTCTTTGAATTGATAATGGAGGGGAGTATGTCAGCATCAGGTTTGAGCAATTTTGTGCCATAAAGGGGATTGATTTGTAGCACATAGTCACTTACAGTCCTTCACAGAATGGGGTTATAGAATGCAAAAATAGTTTCTTGAAAGAGATGGTTAGCTGTATGATTCACTCTAAATCCTTAGCACCACAGTAATGGGCCAAAGCCATCAATTGTGCTTGCTACATTCAAAATAGGGTTCCTCACAAAGCTTTGAAAGGGATAACACCCTTTAAAGCTTGGCATAAAAGGAAACCTGATGTTGAGCACCTTAGAGTTTTTGGATCCCTAGCTGTGGCCCACATTTTGAAGAAGAAATGCAAAGCTATAGAACGTCAGTCCAAGCCTTACATCTTTGTAGGATATCCATATGGTATTAAGGGATATTACCTTCTAGATCCAGTCACTCATGATTTGTTCATCGAGAGAAGTGTCCATTTTTAGGAGAGTCCTAGAGACTCAACACTTGACACTTCTTCTCCCTCGTCAGATATACTTCTTCATGATGATTCCTCGTTAGATTTAGATTAGCCAAAGTAGGTTCTTGAGCCAGAGACATCTTCTTCTTATTTGAGATTAGACAATGAAGATAGTGATGCAAGGTCATCCATCTCTAGTTAGTCAGAGGATGAGGAGTTAACACCTGACTTGCCCATTTTTGAGCCACTTTGGGCCAGATAGACACTTGAGAGTGCTGGCACTTCGGTAGGAGATCGCACAAATGACAGACATACTAGGGGGGATTTTTAGAGAGATCCACATGCCTTCTTTGCTACAATTTCAAATCCATAGACATTTTGAGAGGCATCAGGGGTACCTGAGTGGGATAGTGTTATGGACGAAGAATATTCTTCCTTAATAAAAAATCACACTTGGGATTTGACTTCACTTCCTAAGGGAAGAAAGATGGTTCGATGTAGGTGGATATATTAGACTAAGTTTGCAGCAGATGGGTCAATTGATAAGTACAAGGTGCAATTAGTCACCAAGGGTTTCTCATAAGTGGTAGGCATTGACTACTTAGAGACCTTTGCACCCATTGAAAAGATGACTTCCATCTGACTCACCTTGGCTATTGCCACAACACATGGTTGGGATGTGCATCAGATGGATGTGAAGAGTGCCTTTCTTCATGGAGACATAGAGGAGGAGATCTACATGGAGCAGTCACTAGGATTTGTTCAAGATTCTTTCTTAGTATGCAGACTTAGGAAATCTATCTATGGCCTCAAATAGGCCCCTCAGGCTTGGTATGCCAAGATGGATTCCTTCCTTGTCATAGCGGGTTTTACTAGGTGCCATTCTGATCCCAATGTCTACTTCTTATGGCAGGATGATTTGCTCTTGATTTTGGTTCTATATGTTGATGACCTTTTGATCACTGGGAGTTCTTCATCGGTTATTGTAGTGGTGAAGGCATCTCCTCAGGATAGATTTGACATGATATACTTGGGTTTGTTGCACTACTTCCTTGGCATCAAGATCTCATAGTTAGATTCAGGGATTTCTCTTGCACAGCCTAAGTATGCTCTTGACTTATTGGCTCAATTTCACATGGTAGATTGCAATCCATCTCTGACTCCCTTTCTATCAGGAGTCAAGCTTGAGACTAAATGTTCTTCACCATTGGTTGATGCCACTTGGTATCGACAACTTGTTGGTAGTCTCATCTACTTGACTCACACCAGGCCCAACATTTCATATATAGTGGGACTTGTCTCCAAATTCATGTAGAAACCCCATGAGCTACATTGGAAAGCAGCTAAGAGGATCTTGCATTACATACAAGGTTCACATAGATATAGGATTCATTACATATTTGGCATAGAGGTTGACTTGGTTGGATATACAGATTCAGACTGGGCTGGTGATTCACAGACTCGTAATTCCACTTCTAGTTACAGTTTCTCTCTAGGTTCTAGTCCTATCAGTTGTTCTAGCAAGAAGCAGAATGTTATTGTTATATCATCCATAGAGGTAGAGTACAAGGAAGTTATTAATGTAGCTACTGAGGCTATTTGGCTTTAAGGGATTCTTTCTGAGTTTGGCATTCCTATCAGGTAGCCCACCATCATTTATTGTGACAACCAAAGTACCATTCAGATTTGTAGGAATCTGGTTCAGCACCAGCGGACCAAGCACATAGAGATTCACATGCATTTCATTCGGGAGCTCATTCATAGTCAGGTCATTGACTTGATATTTTTCTAGTCTTCAGAGCAGGTTGTAGACATCTTCACCAAACCTTTCATTAAGAGCAAGTTCATTCATCTATGAGCTCTTCTTGGGGTGTGGTCTACATCTATAGTAGCATCATCTTCAGGGGGGCCTTCTAGCCTCTTCTTTTCTTTTATGTCTCTCTTTTGGGGGGAGTTTTTTCCTACGGATTTTCTCTTTTTCTCT
Source organism: Torreya grandis (assembly GCA_037957365.1). Taxonomy (NCBI): domain Eukaryota; kingdom Viridiplantae; phylum Streptophyta; class Pinopsida; order Cupressales; family Taxaceae; genus Torreya; species Torreya grandis. Next base: position 754,193 of record JARHVA010000110.1, read on the forward strand.
ATCTTATGGGAGATTGCATTTGTACATGGGTACCTCATCAAGCTTAGTTGTCAGGACCCATCTTATATTTCCACACTGCCCACCTACGATGCGCTTATGAGAGGTATTAGTGTAGGTTTTTATTTTTCCCTATTTATTAATTAGGGAAATTGTATTTCTTGTGCATACATAGAGTTTTCCTACATTTGTGGGATAGGCTAGCTTATGTGGAGGTGTGTGTCATAGATGTGTCATAGGTGTCATAAAAATGTCATAATTAACTCCCTTGATGGGAGTTACTTCTCTATTCTTAGCACTTTGTCACCACCTTTCATGGAGGAGTTACATTCTATTCTTGGGGTGCCTTGTCCACCTTTTATGGAGGAGTTACTTACGTACTCTCATATTTGTATTCCTCACTTTGGCCATCTCAAGTTAATCATATTTTGGTTTTCTCCATTTTTTCTTGTGCAATTTCTCTTATCGTGTTATTTTTAAATTGCTTTGGCATCTATGTGGTGTGCACTTGTTCATCTTGTGTGATCACATCTCCATTGCACTCGCGTTATCTAGATTTTGGCAATAACTCCGATAGATGACACCTTAATTTACTCCCAATATTCCTTGAGTTGACAAAATTAGGGATCAAGCAAGATTTCCATATATATGTTTACAACCTAATCATCTATTCAAAAAAACTTAAAATCTATTACATTGTTGAGTATCAATTTTTAAATATAATGCATGCAGATCTCAATGTGATTTGTGGATTGATTTTCCATTGGGTTGGAATAAATTTTAATAGAACTCAAATAATTGCATCAAATCAAAGTGGGTTAGGTCTTTAGAAATAGAAGATTATAAATAAAACATCAAATCTAAACCAACTCATGGTTGGTAGTGACAAGTCAAATATACTTAGTTTCTGTAGTAGATTAAAAAAATTAGTAGCTTATTTTTTGAAAGAATAAGTCATGTGACCCACCCTAAGATGATAGATGTATCATGAAGTTGAATTATGATCATCTAGATCTCTTTCCTAATCATTGATTGTATACTAGATAAGTATTATATTTCCAAAAAATATATAATAAGAAATTAACTTTTATTCCTCTTATTTTTACTCAATCCTATAGTTATTAGTACTATAAATATACCTTGCAATGTATTTTCAGCTTTTTTATGGCTTTCATGGGGGTCCTGATAGTAGAATTATACCAAGTTCACTTTAAACTAATGATCAAGATGAGTATGAGTCAATTATAGAATACTTTCCACCAATTACATGTAGATTGTACCATTAACCAAAGGAGAAGAACTCTTGCTAGAAATCATGACTCTAGATTGATAATGAATTACTGCATACTTGTGTTTCATGTTGAAGTAGTTGATTATGTCTTGAGTATGCTTGGATTGGTTTAAAAATATCCATTTCTCAAACTATAAAATCTGAAGATAAAGGAAAAAATGTAACAAGTCTAAGTCATTCATCTTAAAAGACTTCATTATCTAAGATTTAAAATCATAACTATGTTTATTTTAAATCTCTGTGATGATGAAGTCTTCAACATAGAGGACCAAAATTAGGAGTTTCCCATCTACATTTTTATGTATAATGTGGGGTTAGAGGGACTTCAATTAAATATATAGTTTTTGATTATGTTAAAAGTAGGTTTTGAAGGGACCTCGAAACCCTTTAACAAAATCAAGAAACATAAAGCATTAACAACCACCAGGAAAAGCATTCCTGAAACCTACTGAAGAACAGTATCAAAATCAGATTTTACAGGGACCTAAAACCATAAACAAAGTCCAATAAAAGTACCCAGGTTTTACAAGGACCTAAAACCTCATCAAAACCAAGTTTTACGACTTGAGACCATAATGATGTTATAAAACAAAAAAACCTACTAAAGAGCAACATCAAAAACAAATTTTATAGGGACCTGAAACCACAAACATAGTCCAATAAAAGTACCCAGGTTTTACAAGAACCTGTAACCTTAAATAACTTACAACATAGGATAAAGAATGCTAAATATATATATATATATATATATCTTTAGCATTCTGCCCTAGCCAACAATACAGGTTGCCATTGCAATAACGACACACAAGCATTTTTCGTGACATTAAAATTTTGCAAAATACCTTTGGTTTCTCTATCACTTTGATTTGATGGAGACACCATCAGATCTAGCAATAATGACAGTCGTAGCCATGTCGAGAAAAAGGTTGTGCTCCACCATGCCCTCAAACCCTAAAAATGCACTACCCACAGCCCTGGTGTCCTTAATCGGTGTCTTCGCAACACCAGGTGACCCCACTGGGATTGAGCATGCGTTCCATCACCAAATGTAATAGATTGGGTGCCCAAGTTCGATCCAACAACCTTGAGAACACAAAGTTTAAGGAATTGCTCACAGACGGCAGCCATCGAAATTTTCCTTTGCATGACCACTGATCGATTCCCATGGCATCCGGCATGCCATTTTACCTTAGCGCCAACACGGCGTGGGCAGATCTACCCCAGATACAGAGGCCTTTAAGACCAGGCTGTAGAAGACCTTGCTTCTGTGGCCCTCCCTACCTTGGATATTATATTTTGCTAATTCAATAATGGTGTTTTGTTAATATTTAAATATATAGTTAATTTATAATGTGTTTGATGTTTTTTCCAAAGCTTAATAATCATGTTTCAAACCATATAATATTCTTTTCAATCCACAAACAAAGTTGGAGTTCTCACTGCTCACAGACTTGGTAGGTTGAGACATGTAAATTTATTATAGAAAATATACATGCAAGAAGGAGCCTTTTACGTCCATTTAATGGACTTTCCATTAGTGTGTTACATCTAAAAATAGTCCTAGTTTGATGAAATTCATGTTGGAAACTAAATTAGAGGTTTCATAGTAATCAACACCTTCAAATTTTGAAAAACCTTTTTCTACAAGTCAGGATTTATATCTATTAATGGATCCATCTTATACATAGTTAATGTCATATACCCAATTTCACCTCACTAGTTTTCTTGATTTGAAAATGGAACCAAGTCTCGTGTTTCTCTTCTTTAGTAAAATAATTTACTATGCCATAGTTTCTTGTCATTATGGATGCTTAGAATCTTGATCATAAGTATATAGATTGTGTGTCACTATCAATTATGCAAAATGTACAAAAATATACATATGTTACAATCTCATCATGCTTGGATCTCTTTGATCCCTGCCAAAGAACTATCCACATGGAAAACTTTTAAAACCCATATTGGTATAGGTTATGTTGGTTATAAAGATACATTTTAAATGTTTTTTAATCATTGGTGGAGGTTCTAATTGTCCCTGTTATGTACCATGATTCAAACTGTAGTAACTTTCAAAATGAGAGTCATCTAAATTCTATTGGTCTTCATAAGAGACCTCAAAAGTTATTTCTAAATCGACATAAGATAATAGAGAAGGAGGTTATGTTTGTGTGAAAGTGTGGGTGTAATCAAATTACTTAGATATTCACACAAAATGATTTTATATTATGTAGGATAAGCAAATATGAGAGATCACACAATTATAATTGATAGTAGAACAAAATAATGGATAATATAGTAAATTCACTTTGAGGGGGAAACCTCCATAGCTATGCACTAATAGAAAAATACTTAACATAATGCATACATACTAACCACTACCTCCTATATATAGTCTACTTAGCCAAGGTTATTCCATAGGCTAACCTAACTAAGAACATAGAGAAATGTAACAATTAAATAAAATAGGTATGTAAGCCACAAGTTGACCACACATATCCCTAAACACACCAATGGTTAAGGGAGAAACAAGCCCCTCCCATTAAAAAAACATTATCCTCAACATTGTGACAACTCTAGATGTTTTTTCACAAATTCTTCATCCTCCCAAGTGGCATCTTCACATGGCAGATTCTTCCATTTGATCAGGTACTCTATAATTGCTCTGGAATGCAGCTATTTGGTGCACCTTTGAAGGATCACCTCAAGATCAAGAACAACTCTACCTTCGTCACCCAATTTTGGTAATTCTATTTGAATCTAAAGTCTATGTCCAATGACTTTCTTTAGGTATGATACATGAAATACTAGATGTATGCAAGTGGATGAAGGAAATTCTAACTTGTAGGCCACATTGCCAATTTTTTGCAAGATCTGATAAGGCCCATAATACTTAGGGGATATCTTGCTATCTTTTTTTCTTTCTTTAATGACATCTATTTATATGGTTGTAAGTTAACAAATACCTAATCACCAATGTAAAAATGCCTCTCACTTCTATGTTGATCTACATGTTGCTTCATATGATTCTGAGACATAGCTAAATTTTCATGCAAACTTACAAGGACCTCTTGTTGATGGTGAATATGTTCTTCAACTGCATGAACCTTAAGATGGGCCTTCAAGGTTGAAGTGGTGGATCAAGGGTGGTATCCATATAGTGCCACAAAAGGGGACTTTTTGGAATAACTATGAATAGAAGTTTTATACCACCATTCAGCAAGTAGCAGCCACTGAACCCATTTATCCTATTTATCAAAAACAAAACAATGGAGATATCCTTCCAGAAATTTGTTGACTACCTCATTTTATCCATCAAATTGAGGATGATAGGATGAATTATGAGCCAATTGGGTGTGAAAACATGTAAATAACTCAATCCAAAAATTATATCAAAAATGGGATCTCTATCACTGACAATGATCTTAGGGGTCTCATGTAGTTTCTGAACTGTATTGAGAAAAGCAACAGCTACTGTACTAGTAACAAATGGCTTGGATAATGAAAAAAAATGATAATACTTATTGAGATGATCTAAGACAACCTTGATAACATTTTGACCTTCAAATCTTGGTGACCTTGTAATGAAATCCATAGATACCTCCTCCTAATGCTGGTTAGGGGTAGATAAAGGTTGTAAAAAACCTAGGGTTTTGATGGTTTTGCCTTTGTTTTGTTTATAGATCATACGTTCAGCGACATATTTTTGGACATCCCCCTTGAGACCTTCCCAAAAATGATCCTGCTTGATTCTGTGATAGGTTTTCAAAACTCCTAAATGACCCCCAATTGGAGTTGCATGAAGTTCTTGAAGGATTTTTTATTTAGGAATAGAATTATTACATAGGTACAATTTATCTTTATACCATAATTCATTACCTTTCCATGTGAATTTTTCAAATCCACCTAAACCTTGATGAATATTTTGAATCAAATCATGGGTAGTACAATCATGTTCCCATTTTAATCATGCTTCCTCTATCTAATCTACCTGCAAAATGGTTATGGCACATAGCAATGCCACAACTGATTCATCCTTTTTAGATAGTACATCTGCCACCACATTATCCTTACCTTTTTTGTAGACTATTTCAAAATCATAGCCTAACATCTTAGTTACCCATTTCTATTGTTCTTCAAATGAAAACCTTTGTTTTAAAAAATATTTGAGACTATCATGATCAGTCTTTAACTAAAAGTGATGACCCATCAAATAAGGTCTCCTTTGTTTAACTACATGAAAAATGGCCATCATTTCCTTCTCATAGATGGGCTTGTGATGATTTTTACCCTTTAGTTGACAACTTTAAAATTCAAGTGGTCTACCTTATTGCATGAGTACAATAACCATACCATACCCAGATGCATCACATTCAACCACAAAAGTTTTAGAAAAATCAGGAGTGGCCAATATTGGAGTAGTGCACATAACCAATTTCAATTGTTCAAATACCCATGTAGCTACATCAATCCAATTAAAGGCATATTTATTTAACAAAGAGGTGAGTGGGGCTGAAATACTACCATAACTTTTGACAAAGCTATGGTAGTAACCAGTAAGCCCCAAAAATCCCTAGAGTTTCTTGAGTGTCTTAGGAATTGGCTAGTCTAGCATTGCTTGGATTCTTTTAGGATCTAATTTCACTTTTTCATAAGACACCAGATGACCCAAATATTCAACCTCACCTACCCCAAAATTACATTTAGAAGGTTTGGCATAGAATTGACTTCACTTCCAAATGGAGAGTACCTATTTTACATGTTGCAAATGGTCTTCCCAATTTTTACTATAAATGAGGATATCATCAAAGAATACCAGAATAAATTTCCAAAAAAATGGATTAAAAATAGTATTCATCAAACTCTAAAAAGTAGATGGTGCATTTGTTAGACCAAAAGGCATAACCAAAAACTCATAATGGCCCTCATGAGTCCTGAAAGTAGTTTTGGGTATGTTTTCATCACAGATACATATTTGATGATACCCAGAATGTAGATCTAACCTAGTAAAATAAAAATCACCATTCAATTCATCTAGAAAATAATCAATGATAGGAATCAAAAACTTATCTTTGATAGTGTACTTGTTGAGTTCTCTGTAGTTAAAGCACATCCTCCAGGTGTCATCTTTCTTTCTCACCATGACAACTGGTGAAGATTATTCACTTTAACTATGGTGAATGATTCTTACATCCAACATCACTTGTACCATCTTTTTAATTTTAGTTTTTTGGACATAGGGATACTTGTATGGCCTGATGTTAGGTGGTTTACTACCAAGAATAAGTGTGATAGCATGATCATGCATGTGGCTAGGTGGAAGTCCTTTTGGCATGTCTCCAAAATAAACAGAATGAGCATAAATTATTTTTAATAGATTAAGAGGTGGAGATGGCCAAGTTGGTTGTACTTTCATAAAAAATACATGAGCTATAAATCCCTCATCACCCTTAAAGATAATCTTTTTCATTTGATGGGAGCTAACAAGTTATGGAGATTTAGCCTTCAATATCCTTAACACAAATGTTATTTCTTTAGAATGAAAATACTTGAACAATTCTTGAAATTTCATCTCAATAGTGCCTAAAGTGGTGAGCCACTTGACTCCTAGAATAATATCAGCTCCACCCATCATAATAGCAAACATAGAAGAATATAATAAGTAGTCTCCCATGGCCAACTTAATACTATGAAATTTTACTAAACAACTAACAGTACCACCATCTATAATCATAACCTAAAATTCTAGAGCTAGATAAATAAAATAGTTCAAACAAGTAGCCAACTTATTATGGATAGAGTTGTGTGTGTTCCCAAAATCAATCAATACAGTGACCTTATGTTTCTTAAGGAAACCCATCCCTTAAGAGTTTGGGGAGTACTAATACCTAAAAGGGAATAATAAGAAATAGTAGGATGAGAGTCTTCAGATTCCTCCTTAAGAACTTTTGCATCCTCATCATGTACTTTTGCATCATCTTCATCATCATTGGCACCTTCAATGTAAAACAACTTCTTTTCACCAAAATCATGGTCTTTGCTCCATTTTTTATCACAATTATAACACAACCCTTTGGCTTGCTTCTCCTCATTTGTCATTATGTTAATATGGTGGGCTATGGAAATGATGATGCAAAAAAGTTGTGATCACGACCAATAGTGAATGTTTTCCTTTTGACCATCTCTTTTTCTTCTATCATGTGTACCTTAGGGATAGCTTCTGCTACAAATGTTGGGTTAAAAATTCAAACCTTGAATTGGATGCTATCTTTGAGGCCACCCAAAAATAGATCAATCAGATTTTTCTCAATGATATTTTCCACCCATAAAGAGAGATTCTAAAACTAATGAATATAATCCTTCACAGTTCTTGTTTTTCATAACTTGGCTAATTAGCTAAAATAGTTCTAGAGATATTATTCTAATAATGAGCTGACAACTCCTTGGTGAAAATAGTCTAGATAATAGGAGCACCATTATTTTTTTAAGCACATAACCAATGATACCAAATGAATTACTTAGGTTCTAGATACAAGGATGCCACTATCACCCTTTAAGAACTAGGGGTTTTATGTAGCTCAAACAAATTCTCAACTTGGGTAATCTAAGAGAGAGGATCCTTACCATCAAACTTACACATGTCCACTTTTGGCAACATCAGTTTCATACCAATATGGGAGTTGTTGAAAGGAGGATTTGAATGCTGAAGTGGAGGGTTATTGGGATAAAACTAAGATGTAAGGGTAGCCAATTATGTATTGATATGCTACAATTCATAGTGAACCACATTAATCTCTTTGTGCATCCTTGAAACATTAGCTTGGACTGCAACAAAGTCATCATGCCTCACAAAGTTCTTTGTTTACTTGAAGCTAAGAAATCACTAGATCTAAAGTTCTAGAATCCATGTCATTGGCAGAAGGAGTCTTATGATTTTATTTCACCCCTTTTCTTCCTCAAGTACCCAGACATACCATATACCAACCCTAGGAGGGTTTTGACTCCCAACAAAGTGTACCAAGAAATGGTACCATTGTGATCACCTTTTCAAGATGAATCCAATTACTGCCTTTGCACACTAGGGTAAAATGATTGGTACTAAAGAAGTGTATTGATATAATATACCATTGTGATCATATCATTGAGATGAATCCAACAATGGAAATTGTGCAAGAGGAAATTTTTTTCCTAGACTTTTTTTTTAATTTTTTCAAAAAAAAAGTTGTGAGCAATACTGCGTTGATAAAAAAATAATTCTTCCTGGATTGCAAGTTATGTTTTTTTACTCTCACCACTCCCAGAAGCCATGCCTCACTAGATCTAAAAAAATATGTTGCAAGAAACTTGCCCAAATTGAAGCTCTGATACCACTTGTAATGAAATTACTTAGATATTCACATATAATGATTTTATATTATGCAAAATAAGTAAATATGAGAGATCACATAATGATAATTGATAGTAGAATAGAATATTGGATAATATAACAAATCCACTTCGAGGGGGAAACCTCCACAACTATGCACTAATAGCATAATACTTAACATAATGCATAAAGACTAACCACTACCTCCTATATATAGTCTACTTAGCCAAGGTTATTCCATAGGCTGACCTAACTAAGAACATAGAGGAATGTAACAAGTAAAAAAAAGAGGTATGTAAGCCAAAAGTTGACCACACATATCCCTAGACACACTAATGGTTAAGGGCATTACAGTGGGATTATTCATCAAATATCACATGTCGATATTAAATCACTTTAGTGTCACCCAAAAGAAGAAGACAATATTCCCTAATATATTCATAGTATCCAAAAAAAAATATAAGGACAAACCTTCCTTTCCATTGGTTTGTAATTTTTATTTAGAATGTTAAATCATACATTACATGTAAAAACTTATAAATCTAAATTGACATTGGGCTTCATACCAGACTATTTTCTTTGAGAGTCATATTTTTCTCTATAGAATGGGGAGGGAAATTTTAGATGTAGGTTGCCCATTAAATTACCTTAGGTTAATATTATAGAATCAAGTCTTTGAAATGTAGCACATAATTTTCCGTTTCCTGTAGTGTGTAATTTTTGTGCTCAACTACACCATTTTGATGACAAGTGTAGGGCATAGTATGATGAAGTTGAATGCTGCCTGTTCATGAAAGCTAATTATTTAATTATTGAAAAATATCCTCCATTATATATTCTAAAATGTTAAACATTTATCTCTAATAGGTTTTCAAACAAAAGGGCCTTGAAAATTTTGAAGTACTCAAAGACTCCTTCACTTTTGTTTTTAAAAAAATAGACCAAATTTATACAAGATAAATCATCAATGAATGTCAACACATTTATTTTTTTGAAAAAAAAACATTGGTAAATTACATAAGATCACTATGAACCAACATTTAATCTATCACTTGCCCTCAAATATTTACCTTCTAAAAATAAATCCCTACATTGTTTTCCAAGTGTATAACCTAGATAACTGCCATATTTGAATGAATCTTATGGAAACCAATAACTATGTGATGCTTACTAAGGATCTGTAATGAATGATAGTTGAGGTGATTAAAATGATCATGCCAATTTTACTCAAATCATTATCATGTCAAATCTTGACTTCTGAAGGTTGAGTAAACACAAAGTATTCAAATTTGTATAATCTTGATTGTTGATCAGCCTTGCTAATGGATACAATGGCAAATTGGTCTTTGATATTTGTGATGACAACATTGGTATATGTAATTCAATAATTTTTACTTCATATGAATGTGTGATCTAATATATGGAGAGGAGGTTCACAAACAAGTCTAAAACATATATAACTTTATTGAATATGTCATTCTCTATATTAATTTTCCATTTTCCCTCAACAACTACAGGACTAGAGGCACCCAAAAAAAATTTATCTATGAAATATTGGTCTATATTTTCAAGCACTGCGCTCACATGTGCCATATAGTGAGAGCCCACTGAATCTAGGATCCATTTAGACATAAGTGATCTTGTGGTTATAAAAATTGTTTCTCCTATCATGGGATGGAAAGTTATATTTTTATCATTTATGGTTTTACAAATGCAATTTTAAAAACATTGATGTTCAACATGCCTTGGTTTATTACACCAATTATGACACACTTGGTTGATGTTGACATTTATTGTAAGAAATCTCTATTTAGATATTGAAAAACATACCAAATTTTTAATTTAAAATTTATTATACAACTACTGATTTACATTCTTTCACTTAACAAAACCATACTTTATGAAAATAAAAAAATGCAGCACTTCCAATGTAACTTGCACCATTATGACAACTACTTTACATATCCATATTTTATCATACTAGACACCTCTTTTTCATATAATACAATGTAGTATTATGTGAAAATTAATTTAATATATCATGTTCTCAAAAATTCCAAAATTTTCACCCTATTATTTATGAGTACAGTCAAACAAGATGAATTATTAAATGACTTATTGATGATGTCCCTGACAAAAATTTAGTTCACACTAATTCATACATAATCAATTACTAAAATCTGCATAATTAATGTTTACCCAAAAAATATCATATATACACAAATACAAATACAAATTATATAGACAAGTAATATTTCTTAAGTGTCTAAAAGATTAGGTGAAATCTGAATAAAATTTGAAGTGTATTAATGATAATGCATTTTTATCTAAATTATGTAGTTTCACAACATGACCTAGCGTTATAAAATTATGATTCTTTTATCTATACTTTGGGTATACAGATTGGAATTATTCTTCAAGAGTCACTTATCTATCATATAGAGGCAATCCCCATTTGATAGAGCCTATGGTATAAATATATTATCCAATTCCTTGAACATTAAACTTATCATCTAAAGATAGATTATTGTGAAAGGACTAGAATTTGTAAAAAGCCTTCAAACATGTCTTTAGATATAACACCTTTTATTATCACAACACCAAAGGTACCTTGCCCTATTATATAATTAAATAATAGGTCCCTCTTCTCCTTGAATAATCACATGGGGACATTTATGATGGTTACTATAGCAGACATGCTACAACATACAAATTCCTATTTATGGGTTACTTTTGGCCTACTCTCAAAAAAGATGCTATCAAATTCACTAAAAAGTGTAATCCTTGACAACTCCATGATGATCTAATCCATTCACCATAGTCAAGATCCAAACTTTGGAATCTCTTTCATCATTTTCTATGTGGGGATTAGATCTCATTGACAAACTAACTAGATCACAAGATGGATATGTTTTTATCATCATGACTACTGAATATTTTACCAAATGGGTAGAATTCATGCCTCTTGTCAATTTCAAATGAAATATTATTTCCAATTTTATCTTTAAAGAAACCATTTTTCATTTTAGAGTTACCCATACTCTCATTTTGGCTAATGGCAACAATTTCAAGAATAAGGACGTGTAGGCATTATGTGTTAAATTCAAAATATCCCACAAATTTTCCACACCTCATCATCTAAACTACAATGGCCAAGATAATTTCACTACTAAAATTCTCAATAAAATCCCTCAAAATACCATCTAGTAAACTTACACATAGTGGCATCTGCATTTATACCTTGCATTTCTAGCTTACCGTACCAACATTCATACTACCATTGGGGTAACACCAATTTTGCTAGTCTACTACTCTAAGTCCATCTTACCATTAGAAGTTTATCTTCCCTCTTTACATATATCTCTTCAAATTATAATTTCAAATGAAGAATTACATGATGCGTAGCTTCATACTCTTGATCTTTTTGATGAACATCATCTAGTTACTTTGTAACATAATCATCAATGTAAGGCTAGTATTGTCAAGTAACATAATAAAAAGGTTGAAGTTTACACTTTCAATGTTGGTGATATAGTCCTTAAATTAGAATATACCCATGATAAAGAAGACAAAGATGCCTAAAAATAGTGGAGCCCTTATTTAGTGAAATATATACTTGGTTCTAACACTTGTCACCTCCAAACTAAGGCCATTTTTTCAATAATCCCATCAATGAAAAATTATTGAAGATGTACTTTAATGATAACTTAACCATATTACCATATATCTATATGTTATCATACTAAAATTTTTTACAAGATTTCTAATGAGTCACCCTCTACAATAGTATTCTCTTTCCACAAACCCTAGTTCCTTCTTTTGGTCTTTTGGTTTCATTTTTCTCATGAGTTGCATTGTAATATCATAGATAACACCCAGTCTTCCTCATAAATTACTTTTACTTTTGTTGACTTGTTATTTTCCAATGGTTTTTACACCCACTTAGATTTTTATTTTGTGATTTGTAAGCTAACACCATGGATAGGACTAGCCTCTCCTCACAAGTACTATTTTTACCTTTTTTCACATACTTTGTTCACCCACTTGGGTTTTCATTTTATGAGTTGCAGTGTAAGACCATGGATAGGACCATGTTCTCCTCATAAAATACTATTTTTTCCTTTATTTCACCCTCATGGGTTTATATTTTATTATTTTAGGTGTAAGAGCATGGATAGGACCAAGTTATCCTTATAAAATCATCATTTTATTCCAAAAACACATTTTTTGACCAAGCGTTCTTTTTCTAGAATGTCAAGTAATGGTTATAAGTATGTGATTCCTGGTTCTCATTTTTGGTTTTTATTTCCTTTTGTACATAAAACATGGATGAAAAATTATGTTATCATTTTTCCCTACACTTAAATACATTATTACGATGACAAATCATACTTACTTTTGTCACATTTCTTTTTGGTTTGAAGTAATTCAAATTGTTTCATGTTCATTCCCCTTGATTTCTTTTTTTTATTTCACTTCAGATAAAACAAGGTCAAATTCTAGATATCACTTTTATTTCACATGAATTAATAACATTCTTAGACACCATACTCTCTAAGTTCTTTTTGTTAACAACCAAGTCCAAATTTTTCAAATGATAATCATCTTTAGCACCCATGTTTGGTTCTCCAAATTCATTGGAGGAGGAATAGAAAAAGCCATAAAATTTTGAAAGCCAAATCATTTAAAACAAAAGGCAATCATCAAAAGTGGACATTAAAAATCCAAAATCACACTAAGAGACATGATCCATAACACATATCCTATCTATAATTGAAGCTCAAACTCCACTAGTGGCCTCATGATAGAGTTAAGCTATATAGGAGTGAAATAGTCCAACAGATTGAGATAGGATAATTTAAATTAATACACAGTAACACATAATTTCTCACACAAGTACCAAATCTTCATAGTATACCAGTGACTATATAAAGGGTTCTGAGGAAATGGGAACACGTTATGGGAAGATAGGTCCATTTTAATTTTCATGCAAATATCCTTCATGGTATGATAGTCATACTTCATTTGGTGACTTAATATTTGTGTGGCTAGGAGAATTTATTCATAGTCCTTAATGTCATCAGTCTTCTTATTTTGACAAATGTAATATAAGTGTCTTGACTTTGATAAGGAGTTTATCTACCTTGATATTTATTTCATTTTCCCCACCACCCATTTTGTTTCACCATTGAGAGGCATATTTTATTATAAATTTGGTTTCCCACTTATTTTATTCCTTATTATTCATATCTTAAAAACATGTTAGCACGACTTTGTTTCAGTGTTATCTATCTTTAAAATAAAATAATATGCTCAAGTGACTATGAATTACTTTCTTTAGACTACTGCTTTACATTTCTAGAATTGCCTTAGTTTATTAAATTTATTTTCCATTGTTATATTTCATTTTTTTGGACAACGCCATCCATTTATTCTTTCATGTTTGTTTTCCATTATTGACTAAGGTTGGCTTGTTACTTCTCACTCACCAATATTATTTTTCCTTTTACACACTTTTTCCAATGATGATTGAGTAAGGCTTGATACTACTCACTCATCAATGTTGTTTTACCATTTTATTTCCCATATTTTTTTAGTAAGGATTGATATTGTTTTCACATTGATGTTTGATTATTATTTTTACTCACATCCTTAGTTTGACTTGGTATGACTACCTTTCTTACTTAATTTATGTTTATTTGAGTTTTTCAGTTATTTAGTAGCCTTGGCTTTTCGGTTACTAATTTAATCTAAATTTTAACTTGGTCATTTCGTCCTAACTTATCATTTTTCACCATAGATTACCAAATTTTTAAGTACATCATGCCTATAATGCATCATTTTGGCTATCTTACATTATTTATTTTTGCTCTTTAGTTTTGTATCTTTGGGTTTGCAATCTCTATGCCCTCTATGAACAAAACTAAAAATATAGAGGACATCCATCTAATGATAAAGGTAAGTCAAAGTATGTATACATTAATTTAATCTTCAATCATTTACTTTCAGTTATTTTATTCTTTAAAATACTATAATCATTTAGTTTGAGTTTTGTGTGTTGTTATGGTGTTTTCTCAAAGCAACATCTCATGTTGCACTTGAGTGACACATGATGAGCTTTGAGTGTGGAATATTTACACACATAATATTTTCAAAATTTATCAATTATTCATGATTTCTATCTTGCAGTAACCCATCGAGTCTCAATCTCTCTGAGTGCACACCTTAAAGGGTATACTAGGAAAGTTGTGAGTAGACCATTATTTCTTCATAGGGTTGTTATCCATATACTACCACTTGCTATCTACAAAAACTTCTACTATATAGTTCCCTTAAGCTTTCCTCCTCCCTTACACACTCCTCCAAGTAATTCACTACCTTACTTAACCCTTTCTTAAACCTAAAACCTTTTATGATAGTTTATAGTACACTGTCATCTTAGCCTGACCATATATTTAATTTGTTAAAATCATGTTATGGATCTAGGTCAGCCTTGGCTCACCTAGACTGAGACCTAACCTATTTTTATCAAATAATGATATAGAGTCAAATTGGGGTGACCCTGTCAGCTAAAATTTTGAAAAGGTTTAGGGTTAGATTCAACTATATATATACATTCATTTCACCATTTCTTAAAGAGAACAAAGTTAATAATTTATTTGTATTTCTTTATAATTTACTCTTTAACCATTCTACTTGAGGAGTTATTGCTTAGGGTTTACACTTGAAGAAGAATATTCTCTTGTAGAAAAGTCTTAGATGTTTAGGCATTTCTTAGTGATCCTTCTAAACCACAACACCCTTTTGTGAAACACCTCTAGTCAAGGAAGATATTGAGTCTCGATGGGTTGGTCTTCAAGGTAAATATCTCTAACTTTACTCTATTTTATTAGATAGAAGTAACATAAGTAATGGATTTTGAATATATTACTCCCTCTATGCATTAGGGTTTTATGTATACATTGATTAATTATAATTATAATTATCCTATCCATGTTTACTTTTTATGGTTATTAATCCCACTTTGTGGCACAAACTTTGGTGAGCACTAGAATATATTTTAATTTACTTGTCATTAATTTTATGAATATGGAAAAATAGGACCTAGATAGGGTTATTACATAGTGTTACTTGACTATTGACTTTAGAACCCTATCTAGTGATGTTATGTGGGAAGAGATCCATTGGTTAGGCCTAGCGGATCCATTTGGTCATGAACCCAAATATCTAATGTATCAACAATCAAAAGTGTAAGTAGGATTTATCTTCTCTAAGATAGAATTGATTAATATATTATCTAAATTTTCCCTTGTATACACAGGTCACTATTGTTGACTCCACAAATATTATATTAGAATCCATCTAATGGATGGGACTAAAATTAAGAAATGAGTTTTTGAAATGCAAAAGTGTATGGGTAACATTAGTGGGCAGAATACCAATAAGATATTTAGATTTTAGAGATACAATAGAATTTTCTATAGACCTATAAAATATATGGATCAACCACCCAATAAGATTCCAAATATAAATATCATGTAAGCAACCCTTCATAACTTGTGTTGAGTGCATAACATAGTATAATATAGTGAGCTAGATTGTATAAAGTTTTATACTACAATTGAGATCTTACAGAAAGAGATGGAAAGGAAAGAAAAATTGGTAATTCAAATAGATCCATCTTCATCTACTATTATAGTACATTAAAATACAATAATGGTATTTCTACCCTAATACTTCCCATTCCTAGTGGAAGTTGAAAATGATCCTAAGGATAATACAAATTAAATTCATACCTTCCAGTAGTTCCAGAGGAACAACTACAATTTGAGAAAAAATTAGCCTTCTAATACATCCATGCCTCCAAATAATAATGACACTAATCCTCCAAATTCTAAGGCCAACAATGATCCACCTCCTCCAAAAGGGAATAATCAATTACACAGTGTAGATCCATAACGATGAGGAGAGTACACCATGAAGAAGATCAAGGTGAATATCAGTCTTCATGAGCTATCCCAGATCATAGAATAGAGAGAGTTTCTACTTAAAGCCTTGATTGGGAGGTTGTCTAATGACAAGTTAAAATATTTTCATTCAAACATAATGGTATTTAAGGACAAGCATAAAGTACCACCATTTATGTTGACTATCAGAATGTTTGGAAAGAATGTGCATAATTATTTAGTTGAATTAGGACCCTTAGCCAATTTGATTCCTATAGTTATCTTCCAAAAACTATGTTTAACACTAGATAAGTAAAAAAGAGTGGTATTACAACTAGACAAGTTTTTAATATGTATTGGAGAGTTGAAAAATGTACACATTTAACTAGTATCGAAGCCATGTGTACAATAATACATGGATATTTTGGTCATCAACATTCAATAAGCCTAAGATTTAATACTAAGCAGAGATTCATCAAAAACACTAAATGTATATATGGATACATATTTATCACATGTGTGGTTACCTTGGAATGGAGTATCTAACTATATTCATGTAGATCAAGAGATAAAAATGAAGTACATGATCACAAAGTACAATGACAAGAATGAGAAGATTGATTTTATATCCTCACATGTAGAGGTGTATACATTCAATAAGAAACATGAACCTCATGAACAAGAATTTAAAGGCCCTTCTTATCTACATAATATCCATTTTGATAGATCTAAATCAAAACAAGGTTTAGGTGTTAGCATAGCCCTAATAGATCCATATGGGAAACAATATGTGGCTGCCTCTAGACTATAGTCCCCTTACACAAATAATAGAGCTAAGTATGAAACCCTAATATTTGGTTTGTAATTTACATTGAATAATAAAGTCAATCAATTAAATATATTTATTGATTTAGAGTTGGTTGTCAACCAGACAAGAAATAAATATCAGTGTAAACTCTTTTACTTGAAGAAGTACAAACACAAAGCCTAGGATCTGATTGATTCCTTTGAAGCATTCAACATCAAGGCCATCCTAAGGAAATATAATCATAAAATAGATTAATCAGTAGTCATGATTATACATTTCGATATTTATAAATCTCCCCCTTGAAATGTAGGCTTGCTCAGTAGAAGTAGGTTCCTTAAGTTTTATCTTAACTCTTTGCTCTTCTTGCAACAAATAGCCACTTAATTATTCAAATGTTAGAGTCTCAATATTATAAGTAAATTTTAGGGATGTAATTATATATTCATATGTTTTAGGAGTAATATTAAGAGTGATCTCAACAGACAACTTCTCTTCAACATTTTATCCCATCGCTTCTAGTTTTTTTAATCTCCTTTAATTTTGTGAGATGCTCTGTGACATCTTGATCATTTTCCATTTTTAAATTATGTAGTTGTTTCTTGAGATAGAAAATTATAGTCTTTTAGGATTCTCAAATATTTCATTAAATTTTTCCTAACCTTTATTTTCATTGTTAATGTCTTGAATATGAGATATGATTTCAACAACTACAAACATTCCAATGATATCTAATGCTTCACTATTTTCAAGAGGTTTTTCTTTTTTTCTTCATCATACTCCCATAGATATTTTTCAAACAATACATTTTTCACCTTATACTTCCAAAATAAATAATTCTTTACATCTAATTTGCAATCAAGCACTAAAATATTTGAATTAGAGACCATAATTTCAAAAAAATGGAAAACCAAAGAGATTCACTATCAACTTTAAAATCCACGCACAAAAACTTGAATTAAATGTCTATAACCTGCAATATTATTTGTGTAAAATATTTAAATATGTTTATATTACTCCAAAATAATGTGAATATAAAAATCTTCTTAAAATACTTTTATTCTTTAAAATCTCCACACATAGGGTTTATCAATGGGAATGAATGCATAAATCAAGTATTAATTGCTCTTCACTCTTTCACCTAAAATTTTATATTACCCATAGTTTATCTTGTTTAATTTCTTAAAAAAGACAAATTTTATATTACTTTTTTGCCATAGCACATTTAAAAGAACATCAAATTCCTTGTTCTTCACACTTTAATGATTTAAAAGTGGTGCAAAATAATATTTAGTAGACAAAAAAATTATGGCCTTTTGAACATATTAAAAATATTAACCGTACAACCTTTTTATTGGCATCTCTCTTACTCAATTTATTTTACCCCTGGTTGCGTTCATTCCACATGGATTTTTATATAAATGTACAATAACTATGAAATATTAGAAACTTTATTTTGATGGCATAGCCTCCTCTATTTACTTGTTTTTTTAAATGTTTTGCTCCTTCATAAATCATAGTAACCTTAAAATCAATTGATTAGATCCACATCAAACTTACAATCAACCACTCTTGGTTTAACCATAACCCATTTAGTCTATAGCTCTAATAACATATCAAATAGCACACTCAAAGAAAACATAATTTGAAATGGAATAGAATACTTTGTGTTATGATTGCATTATTATTTATAAAGGAGAATATACAATTAAAAAACAATAATTATTTGGTATGTGATTTATTATTGATGGTTTGTATAGACCAAGAAGACAACAAAAACATATGCTATGTTATTGGCTATAATAAATTAATTTCTAACACGTATGACATGTAAAAGTTAAAGTGCTTTCCCAATGTACTAATTTACTTGTCCCAAATAATCAGATCATATTTGAATCCCCTTAAAACTTGACCAAATATATTTAAATATGCAAATGATATTAAATCTAATTCAAATACTTATAAAGATCACTAATATGAGAGAATATAAAGGAATGATTAGAATTAATAACAATTAATTACCATCATCTTGCTCATATTTGGCTTCCCTCCATGATTTTCCAATGAACTCTTCAAAGTAACTTTACTTGATGTTTGGATTGCTTGATAATAGCTTCAATATGTACATTTGATGGATGGCTATGATGGATACAAGAGGGATATAAAGGCTAGTGCAATGAAGATAACATAGACTTGTATTTGTTCCTTATTTTTATATGTTTCATGCTTGGGAATGTCCCTATTTAAAGAGGTCTTTGGAATGGATTAGAGGGGATATTTCCCTCTCAAATTTCAAATTTGAGGAGGAAGATGGTTCTAGAGGTGGGAAGCTTCTAGACCTTCCTTTTGGAGGGAACATGCTCTTAGAAAAGTAATTGAATAAAAGAATTATAAAATTTGGAATTAGGTGAAAAGTGGTGTAAATTAAGATTTTAAATATTAGGAAAATGTAAATATGTCAAAAGTGGGGTATTTCATGTAGTTTAGAATTAATTTATTAATTGACTTAAGGGGATGAGGGTTTGATATTAATATAGGGTTAAGTGTCAATATTAGACAAGATTAGGCATAATTTAGTGAGCCACTTTGGCAAGTACAATTAGGTGCATATATTTTTCCCCTCTTTAAAAGGGTCTTATGAGTGGATGAAGTGGAAGGACTAATGGTCTTTCAAATAAAAATCATGTCATAGATGAAAATTATGTTAAAAGGTATGATTCCCCCTCAAGGGAGCATGTGCAGAGAAATGAGCCGAATGGTCACTCAGACAGGAATCCCCAGAGAAGGATAAGACTAGGATGATGATAAGGGGTTGGGATTCGAGTATTGATGTAGCTACAATTAAGATTCCCCAAGCATAAATTCTTATGGGAAAAAGTAGTTTTGCATGAGATATGAGTTTTAAACAAATGACCAATGTCTAGAAGGGATGTGGTTTGATTAAGACAATAAGATTGGAATTCCCAAAATGTATACATAGTTTAGGAAATAAAGAGATTGGATAGGATATAAGTCAATGTGGAGTCCTGAAGTAAAGACACATGCCTGAGATGGCAAAGGAATATAGAGGATAGTGGATGATAGTAAGCCACTTTATGTGAAATACGTAGTTTTAAATGATGCAATGAGATATAGAAATCCATCCAAGATGGGATGGGGATTGGGGGTTAAAATTTGTTGAGTTATTCGTAGGCATATGCATGTGCCCAGGTTCTACCTACATAGTCTTAGGAGACCTCAGGCTGATGTAGTTCTAACTAAATGAGAAAGAGGATGGAAGAGACAAGATATAGGAAGATGAAATAAACAAAATAAATTTGATGAACAGTAGTTGAGAAGTGGAAATATGGATGAGCTACGACATGATTGATGATGCCCCTGACCAAGATATATACATAAGAAATGAGAGGGATGGCATTAGGATTGTCTACACATCCCAAGGGGGAATCAACCATAACTAAAGAGAGAGATATAATATGGAGACTTATCCTAAGTAAGAATACATGTGTATGATAATTATATATCTTAACTAGAGTATATACGAGTGTCATGGTCTTTTCGAGAGATATTTAATGAAGGATGAGGATTTTGGTGATGCCATGATGGTGATTAAGAATATTATGGGACCAATGTGTGGATTGAATGTTAAGAAAACTAATAGTTAAGGTTATGGTAGGAGTGGAATAATCTCATATGTATTAGGATTAATAGTTAGAGACATAGAAAAATGGATAAATAGGAATTGAAAATAAGGTGGAGGTAACAAAAAATAGAGTTGATACAAAGAAGGTGATTTCAATGGAAGAGGCAAAGAATGGTGTTAAGTTGTCTAGAATGGGGTAGTAGGAGTGAAATGGTAGTGAGTATCGCTACAAGACAAATTTTAAGAGGGGGACTTATATCAGAAAATTCATATGCTTTTTGGTGAAAGGCCATCATCATCATGAGCTAAGTTTTATTGGCTATAATAAAAGTGAAATTTGCATGGGTTTGCTACATATGTGGTCATCATTACTATGTGCTGAGATAAATAAATGATATGGATGATAGGGTTTGAAGAGCTTGTAAAAGCTCTTCCTAGGTGGGTGTATGCATCTTCTATCTACATACTTATAGATTAGGAATATGTGTAGGGCACTGGAGATAGCATTGTTAGTGTTGAGCTTAGTGAACCAAGGGAAGAAGGTATGATCACTGATGAAGAAGGCAACGAAATCTTAGCTACCATTTAAGACATATTATATGTCATTAAAAAATATCAAAAGTGAATAAAATGTGTAAAGGAGACATAGGATGTGAAAGGAAAAGGGAAAAATACAAGTTAGCATAATGTGTTAGTAGAGGGAGGTCATGGCATAGGTTGATGGAAGAAAATATTGGTGCACAGAATGGTGATGAGGCAAGGTAGGAGGATCGACAATGAAGTGGAAGCCAAAACTAGGTATGTATTCGAGCATTAGGTTTTATACTTTTTGTAGTGTGTGTGTAGGAATAAATATATACCAAATTAGGGTTTGAGGGCCATGATAGGGGTGATCATGGGTCAGAACATGTAGAGGTTACACAAGAAAGTATAGGGGTTAGGGAGTTGTGTTGAATAGTAATTAGGTGTTTAATGAGAGGTACTTTAGGGATGATTATGGATCAGGGCACATAGAGGTCATGCAGGAAAGTCGAGTAGTGTTGTGGGTGAGGAAAGGGTGTATGACTGCATCATAGGGGAAGAAAATTGTGGGGCAAGGGGAGTCATAAGGTAAGGTATAGGATTTATAAGAGGAAAAAGAGTCATAAGAAGGGTTTTTTTATTATGGAGGGTGGCATCATAGGAGGCTATGAATGGGTGGGTGAGTAATGAAATATGCATTGGGAATATATAGAATATCAAATTTATTGGGAAGGTTTTGAGATATATATTTGTTTTTGTTATGAAATGCCATGTCATTATTTGAATATTAATTGTGTTTAAATTATAGAGAGATCAAGCTCAAGAGGGGATGATGGTGGTAATAACTGAGTCGAGATGGTAGCAAAATCACTGGTTAAGGAATGTGTATCAGTTATAGAGGCAAGGGAAGAGAAGCTAAAATAATAGGAGTATTTGGGATTATGTGAGTCAATTAGATGTAATGAAAAAGGAGTGACTAGGTTTGTAGTGATAAGTTGTACACTTATAGGATTAGATTGATCAAAGGGATATGAAAATGGCTAAATTACTAGATAGGTAACATTATTCCTAGAGCAGGTGAACTGGTAAGAGGTGTAGATTGGGGTGTTTCAAGAATAGGTGGAGAAAATATAAGCAAATTGGATGTAGCTATAGGGATGATTATATTAGAAAGAGTTAGAGGCACATGTCATGTGAATGGAAAGAAATATGTATTGGATATTTTTATATGCCCTGGGGTTTAGATATGTGATAGCCCAAGTGGTGAGGACGGTGTGGGAGATATAATATTAGAGATCTTTATATGAGCATGCAGTGAAACAAGACATATGGCTCCTTCATATATGGAAATTGATTGATCCAAGATGACACCAGGTTCTAGGTCATCAATCCAATCAATACATCCATCATTGAGGCCACCACCATAAGATAGGATGCAGTGTATGATATATACATAATGTAGATCTTTGGTTAGGTAATGTATGTAAATATAGAAAAAGAGTTTGTGATGGATTGAAAATATGTGAATATGATTCAATGATAACTATTATGTTAATAATAATAAAGAGGAATGTGATTGTTTTATTATGTCATTGAATAATAAGAATGTAATGATATGTAGAATGATATTGATAGGTAATAGTATAAGAATAATAATGGTGATGATGTGTAGGTGGGTTCATGAGATGGGAAATAATAATGGGAAAGTAGTTTAAAGATGATGTGATAGAACTCAACAAGTGGGGACACTATTGGGTGGGAGCCATGGCCATTATTGGGATTCATCTTATCGATAGGTATAGGAAAGTGATACCAATAATTATGGTGATGCAAGTATTATATATCACATGAGGAGGTGAGGTGTTTTCATCACATTACGAGCTTCTACAATCATTCACATAGTGAGTGTAGGTGTAAGTAGATAGAGACTCCAAATATGTCATAGGGTAGACTAATACCACCATCAGAGCTGATTTATGAAGTGAATGTATAGGTATTCCAAATGTTAGACTAGGTGATGGACATCTTGGAGATAATATTATAGTAGCAATAACTAGAGGAGCTAAGACTCCAACTTTAATGTAGAATGTAGTATTTTTTTTGTACAAGGTATCAAGCAAAGAGATATGCCCAGGGTACTGTAGGACCTAGATCTATCCCTTCATTTTATAGGTTGGACCCATAGTATGATTGAGAGGTAGTAGACCTTTAATGATAGAAATAAGAAGATGCAACCAAAAGAACAAAGGGGGTGGCTTAGGGATCAACTTTGTCTGGCATGTGTTGTTATTATAGACAAATCAACCATCTAAGTATGTTATTTAGAGGAACCTAGTTGTGTATTCTAATGAGTTATATAATATAAAACCTAATTCATAGTACATGTGAAATCCATTTGAATGACTTTCCCAATTCTAACATTAGGTATTCACTTAGACAATCCTTTTTCCCATATGATCAAAATAACAAAATACAAGATAATAAAACATTGACATTTTACTAACAATGACAAATATTTATAAGACAAAAAATTTAACAAGCAATAACACACCCACACAAAAATATAAGAGATGGCATAACATTACAAAATTTCTATTTATATGTATGGGAAAATAGTATTAATGAAATGATTATGTATAATAAACCTTATGATAATAGGAGATTTGTACATGGGCTATAATGTGTCCAAAAGCATTTTGAGACAAGGATCCAATCAGAAATGACTATTTACAGGGCGTAGGATGATCCATCAAGATTCATTTACATATTGTATACTAGATCCAAAATTAAGAATTATTGTTGACCCTTCCATAGCGATGAAATTAGTGGGAGCTTATGGACCATGGATTAAGGATGGCTAGAAACAAACAAGGATGTGTACAAGTGGATGATAGTTACAGACACAATCATTAAAGAAGATGCAATGGGGGTATGTATGAGGGTGTGATAGGATGGAATGTATATCAAAATCAGACCAAGAGACTCCAAAATACTCCTCAACAAATGTTCCCCTTACATAACTAGAAATGTCTTGCCCTAGTTTGAAACATTTGTCTCCTAATTCTGTTGATGCCTATAATATATTACCACTTTTAAGACTAGGGTCAGTGGTGGAATGATGGAATGGAGTAGAATGAGGGTAGGAAGAGTGGAGTGAAAATAGATATGCCACCAAGAGTGGGGACTCATAAATGGAGGTAGATGGAGCATGTTAAGCATAAAAGCATTTTAAATGCATGGTGTTCATTGGATCATAAATATCTTCACCTTCTAGTGTGGATAATTTTTATTCATTAGATCCAAAATTAAAAACTATTAGATAGGTATTCAACTAATTGGATTCAAATTTTCCCTTCTTATCCCTATCTGCATTGGTATTTTTTAAATTTTCCATTAGGACTAGATCATTGACCTCAAACTATTGGGATTGGATCTTCTTATGATATTGGCCTTTCAGTCTATTCTAATATGCTCATAGGTGATTGAGGGATCTTTAATGTTTGTCATCTATAATCTCCAATTCTTATAGCCTTTCCTATCAATAATTATGATCAGTGATAATGCCCTGCAATGAGATACATAAGGAGGGTAGATCCAATTCCACAAGAAAGATAAATTATATATAATTTACTAAAGCATACACAGTTTCCCCAGTGGGTATTAAGACACTTTTTAGATATAAAGTCATAATATGACATAGGAAGTGACAAGTTGGTATGTCAAGGCTTAATGCGACGCCTAGTTTGCCCATAGGCAGTTATAACTAGGACATAACGACATAGATCAAAGGAACTAATTTTATAAAAGGTGGTTATAATTAGTAGAAAGATTAGTGGTAAGAAATAATAATAAATGAAGAATGAAACTACCAAAACTTCTATCACACTATCCCAAAATATGATCTCTGTCTGAAGTACTTAAACCAATTGATGAAACTGATAAGATACCTTTATGCTAAAAATGTGTAATGAATGGAAAATAACCAAAGTCAAATAGGCTAGGATTTAGAACACACCAAGTTGATAGGTCAAAATAAAAAAGTGGATATGGTAAAGAGGATGGATAAGGATAGTATTTGTACAAAGAAGAATAGTGATAAAATGACATAAATAAATTTTTGAGAATGTCTAGAATCAACTTGAACCATCCATCTCAAGATTGAGATTTGTGCTTGAGGATTAATTCAATTTTTATAATTAATTTTGTAATTATCCTCATCATGACATTAGAAGAAGGGAAAATTAAGAGACATGAAGGGCATCACGGAAGGCATTGATGAGGCATGGAGGCCATGAATCTTGATATTTGTGGCATTTATGGCCTAGAGATGTCTTTCCAAGAAATGAGGTCACTTGATGATGTAGATATTCAATATTAATTTATAAAACAAAGTATTCAACAAGTTTCCATGGATTTATTAATTAGGCATTGATTTGGGTTAATTAGCTCTTAAGCATGTTTAAGCATTTTGTGCACAAATTATTCAAATTGATCAAAATGTATTGTTATTGGTCCAAAGTTTGACTGGATTGGAATTTGAAGGTGATGTTAGATGCATTGGAACTATATTCTCATTTAGGATGTTTCTAAAAAAAATAAAAAGGCACCTATCTTATGAAATAGATTTGATAGGGAAGAGCAATCCAGAGCACCTAGGTACAAAATTTGCATTTTGACTTGAAATGAACTAATCAAAATTAGCTGGCCCATAAATTACATTACCTCATTTAGGGATACCGTGGCCAAAATTGGCACTTGAATATGTTAGTTTCTCCTCATTTAACATGTTTTAGTGTTTTTAGGCCAAATTGTACATTTTGGGTAGAAATTGGTCAAAATCCTAATTGGAGGTTATTGGTGGTTAGTTTTAGGTGTCTACAATTTTCCCCTATTTGGGAAGATGTTGTAAACCATAGGCAAAGCAATGTCTTCTCAAAGAATGAGAAATGTCCTATATTCCAAAAAGAAGAAGATGATGGTTGAAGAACAAAGCTCCAAATGGTTTTGACAAGCCTATGATGATTCCCCCTTGAAGGAGTGGCTATCACATTTGTTGATGGATGGTCCCTCAAAAAGAAACAAGAAGAAAGGTAGAATTAACCCATGGTTAAGATTAATCCAAATGAGAAAATGATTGCATGTATTAATGTAAAAAGGCTACTAATTTTCCTAAAGGTGGTTATAATTAGGAATAAAAGTCAAAATATTTATTTTCTCATAGGTAGTTATAATCGTTAAGAAGACTTAGATTTGTTAAAACTAATGGTTCCCCAGTTGGGGATGATTAGCAAGCATAACTCAAGGATATAATCTAGAATACATATTAAAGATGAGCGGGTGCAAAGTGATGACAGATATGGATAGAGGAATAAGATTGATCAATATGAATTATTTAGTTGTACCTACTAATGAGGAGATGCTCATCCTAATTAGTAGTGATACAACTAAAATGGCCAACGGGTTAATTTAATCAAAGGTGAGATGGAAGGATTTTCCAAGGTGCTAAGGAGAAACTTCTGTGACTCCATTGATTGTATACCTTCTTGAAGCTAATTTTTTTATAGCATGGGATGGTAGGCATCATGATAGAACATCATGAAGACTTGGATAAAATATGCATAAGGACTAACACCCAATTCAATAAACACTTAAAAAAATGAATCAATGGTAAAAATCATGATGATAATGTTGACGTATGAATATGGATAGACTCAAGAATAATGTGATCAAGGAATCAACTAAAAAATGCATATAGACTGAATCAAGGCAATAGTGCTGAAAGCAAATAAACAAGCAAATGAACAAAAAAAAAACAAAGAGAAAAACAAACAAACAAATAGAAATCCTGAAAACAAAATCCAAAGAAAGCATCCTAACAATGACAATACCATAGTAAGGTAGATTGAGGATAACTAACTAGGCTTAGATAGGAAAAATATTTTTGGATCTTGAAATATTATGAATGTTTTTGGAATTTTGAAGTATCTTAACTCGTTAGAGAATGAAAAGATGCCGACTCAAAAAATGATGAAAGCATTTGGCTTAGGTTGCTCAAAAAATGGTGAGAGCGTATGGAAAGGGGGACAGAGGTGACCTTAAGATGAATTGAGCATGACCCACATTTGAAATGACCTCAAGTCATAGTAATTCCATCCACACAAAAGGTGAGGAAAAAACTAACTAGGTCTCAACAACTTCTCAAATTTTGAAAATGGCCAGTCAAATGAAAATAGTAATGATAAGGTGATGTGGTAATGCATGATAAACAAGTTTTTCCCCTAGTTTGTCTATAGGTGATTATAAATAAGATACAATGGCATATGTTAATTATACTAATTTTTCCATAGGTGGTTACAATTAGTAGCAAGATTGGTGAAACACTGATTTGCCCATAGGTAGTTATAATCATGTTCACATAAACAAACATCGATATAGGATTAAAAATATCTTTCCTAATCAATTGTCACACTACTTTAATAGACTATTATTATAAACATGGATTGGATTGATTGTTGAAACTTCATTGGAATCCCCCCACAAAAGGTGTGAGAAGAACCAAATGAACCAAGATCAAAATAGGATTGGGTAGGATGACTAAAAATAGGTTTTGATCTAGATAGGAATGGAATGATAGGATGGTATGGTTTTGCTAAGGATAATGGTGGTTTTTTGATAGATTGGATAAAATGGTAAGAGGGTTACCCCCAAATGATAGGGTGAATAGCAGGATGCATGACAATGGCAAAAGGATATGTAACAATGGTAATGGCATGGAAATGAAATGGTATGTTACATGTTATTAGCATAGATGTGGTAAATGATTTTGTTATTCCTGTTGATGGGGAGATGCACATCCCAATCAATAAATAATAAAAATAAAATAATCGATCAATGTTAATTTCTATCCCACACGTCATCTGAATAACTTCTCTATCAAGAACTACCTATAAATTTTGATGCCGAGAATGTTTTTATGATCATCATGGGTCATTGATTCTAATTCCTTCAAACGTTGAGACAAGGTATCTTTGTAGCCTCTACAAAGGAAAGTGTGGTCATGGCTGGTAAACAAGGATAAATAATGGATGGTAAGTTTGATTTTTAAATGGAGTGACAAATGAATATGGAATGTATAATGGTGGGGCAATAAATAAAAATTGGTACTTTCAGTCACAGTAATGTTGTTGATACCAGATTTGACATAAATTTGGTTGTAGTGGGGCCGAAGACTTGTTATCTCAATAGTACCATAAAATTTTTATGTTGTTTGATCTTGAGAGTAGATACCATCTGATTAGGATGTAAATATGAAGCTATTTTGATTTGATCTTTGATTTTGTCTTCATCAAGTAGTGAAGAAATTTTATGCTCAGTTATTGGTGCCTCAACAAGGTTTTCACCAATGAAGCTATCTTGATTGTCCCGTAGCACCTTCAATAAGGTTTCACTAATGAAAATTGGATTTTAACTTTGATTATCTTCTAGTGCTTCCAAAAAAAATTCACTAGAAGATGCTGAGTTCTGACTTGGATTGGCCCCTAGTGCCTCCAAAAAGGTTTCACTAGGAGAGTGTTTTTATGCTATATGAATGTGATCTTGGCCTCCTTGCTCTTCTTCAACTGCTATGTCACCATGGATGTAGTTCAACAAAGTGTGATTCTATTGATCCTAATCAACACTTATGGGAGATAGAATGTCAATAATATGGATATTTTAGTTGATGGTAATGGCTTGTGGAATGGTTAGAGGCTGCACAATCCTCATAGAAGATACTAGGATAACTTGTGTCAAATATAAAGTACTCATTCTTAAAAATTGTAAAAGGATCACAAATGTATTCAAACTAATCAATAAGGTATGTGTAACCAATGTTTTAACAATTATGAACATATTCTTCTTCTGAATCTGATTCTAACTCAAGGGACTGTGAATTTGATGTTGAGACTGATGTTGATTCTAATTTTGATGTTAAATTTGATGTTGGTTCAAGAATAGAACCTGACTCTAATTTTGATTCTTTATCTGATGGGTAATTTGTTAAAGTGATGTCTTGTTGAATATTTAGTATTGGACAAGTAATAGCCTGTGATGGCATAATGGGCTCCACAAAAACTAGTTTGTCAAAGTGAGGCTCCTCTAAGATGGGAAATAGGTCAAGAGAAAACTCCTTAGAGACTAGCTTTTCAATATGAGGCTCTTAAAAAATAGGTACATGGTTGAGGTAATTATTTTCCCAAAGGTAGTTATAATCATTAATAAGTGACTCAACAAAGATTGGCTCATCAGTGTGAGACTACTTGACAGCTGGTATAGGATCAATAGGTGATTCATCACAAGTTAACTTATCACAAATGGTTGGTTCAAAAAAAAACATCTTGGATTGGTATGTTGTCTAGGATTTGGTTTCTAATGAGTTAGAAAATACCATTTTTGAACACAACTTGGTCTTCGAAGGATTGGATCATTTGAGGTTTGGATGGGATTAGTACTGGATGAGGAATAAATTATGGTTAGATAATGGTAGGGCCTTGGGGAGCATGATTTATCACATGAGATAAAGGAAAAAGTCTTGATATGGTAACAATAGGGAAATTAGAGCATGATTGCTCACACAATCCAAAGGACTAGGTCTTGGAATGATGAAGGGGCATTATGGAGCTTGATTACTCATACAAACCAAAGGAAAAGGTATTGGTATGGAAATGGTTGGGAATTGAGGAGCTTGGTTTCTCACACAAACCAAAGGACAAGGTCTTAGGATCGAAATGGTTGGGCATTGTGGAGCTTGGTTACTTGCACAAGCCAAAGGACTAGGTCTAGGAAAGGTGATGGTATTCCTTGGATATTATAGAGCTTGATGGCTCCTATAATCCAAAGGAGCATTAGAGGTATTCAATGATAAAATAGTAAAAGGACATCATGAAAATTGATTTATTTCACAAGCAAAAGCATCCAAGTCTTCCTCATAAACCATATCATCCTCGTTGTGAGTTGGCTCATAAGCTCATTCTTGATTGTGTTCCATATATTGATTTTTAGAAAGAGGGTATGGATTAATATCCCAAAAAAATTTATCTACAGTTGGGTCTTTAAATTCCTCCTCACAAGCCTCTTCATACCAATCAAGGTCTCGAGTTAGATTGTAAGTTATTTCATTACTTTGTTCCCATGAATGATTAATATGAGATAGATATAAATCTATCTCACAAACCATATTAGCATCATTGGGGTCTTGACAAAAGCTATAAAAGTCATTTTATGCAGCCATTCTATCATAATTCATATTGTAAGTGACTCCACCATAAGTGTAGTGATACATATTCATGTAAATGATGAAAGCTCTAAAACAAGAAGGCTTAAAGTTCTACAAACTCTAAAAAACTATGTCCAAAGGACAAATGGTTCAAGCTTGGTCTAACTTGGTAAAAAGGTAGAGTTGTATCTCCAATGTAGTTTGAAACTGGAGTTGTATCTCCCAAAATGGTTTATGCTAAGACTTGGCATAAAATAGCCTAACATCAAATGTCTAACATCAAATATCATATGCATAAAATGTCAAGCATCTAAATAAAAATTGACATGTCAAAGGTCTAGGTCAAAGTGTTCAAAACAAGGTCCAAACTAGGAAAAGGAAAAGTTGAGTTACTAGGTCTTTTGTCCAAATGCAGAGTCAAAATCTAGGCTCAAACAAAAAGGCATGTGCTAGGAATTTTAACCAAATAACATCAAAATATAGACTTGAAACAAAGGCTAATGTGATTTGATTTAATCTAACAAGTTTAGAAACAACTTTGACATAAACCCAACACACAAAATCAAACATAAACATGATCAATTGGCATAAGGCATAAGACAAAAGGATCTTTTAGAAAGGCTATGTTCTCCAAAATAAAGGAACAAAAAATGATGAGGATAGGCACTTAAACAAATAAACCATCAATAGTTTTCAAATTTGGGTAATCGATTAACCAAATTTATGCAACCTAAAAGAGAAAGATCTGTGTATCAACTCCATGAATTAAGGCCTAAATAGATATCAAATCAATGTTTGGATCTAAACTTAACAAGGCTAATTGAAAACTCAATGTTGAAAACTAGGATTTGACCAAATAAGCTAGACAAGATCAGACAACATGACGACACAAGACAAAGGTCTAAATGATATACACAAAATGGTTTAAAACAAATGGTTTTTGATAAAAGGTAAACTAGTCTTGAAACAAATTGAGTAGTCTAATGGTGTAAGCATACTTGAATTATGTGATCAATGTTATATTTCAAAATACTCAAAGGTAAAATAGTTTTAACATGATTTGGGCAGCATAACACTACCCTTCACAACTCAAATGCATTATTTTGACATGGCTTATGAACAAACAAAAAAGTCTTAGTCTCAAAACATACCAAGCAAAAATGACCAAAATACACTAAGTATAATCATCCAAATCCTAACAAGGGTATAGAAAAATGGGGTTGACTAAACTATCAAGTTTTTGATCATTCTAGGGGAATCAATTGCACAATGACTTTCATGTCAAATGATGTAAAAGACAAGCACAAAAACTAGGTGACCATGGCATTAGCTAGCTATAAAAAGGTCTAGTCCTTTTTAAAACCACTACATCCTATTGTTCGCTTAGTGTAGTGCGATGTCCAAATGCAAATACATCCCATGTGCAAATCCAATTAGGAGTAGGTGAAGTCAATGTCAGGAGATGAAACCCTGGGTCAAATCTTCCTTAAATAACTCATGGGAGGTAATGATGTCCCCATCACAAGCCAAGTTTGCATAAAAATAAATAAAGAATGAAAGTAGAAAGAATTTAGGGTCATTTTCAAGGTCACCCAAACTTTGATGAGTTTTTGGGGGATGGTTTAGATGACTTTCTTTCTAAGCCTTAGACTAGGCTATTTACAATAGGAATGGCACTTTTGATTCCAAGGGTTCCCTATAGGGGACAAATGGAAGAGCATACATGCAACATTCCTCTTTTTCCGAAACAAAAATTAATCTAATCAACTATTGAAAATAAGAATTGACAAGTGTGTTCAATTTTAAGCCCAAATGAAATATTTGGTGGTGTTTATTTGACCCCTTGGTCTTAGTTGTAAACTTCGAAAACATTCACCAAAATCATCTAAATCCTTTGTTAAACACCCAGAACAAGGTTCCTAATTGATTTTTAAGCATGAAAAGGTGATTTAAACATGTTTTGAGCAAATATCAAGCTTGGTCTTGTAGCAAAAATGTTAGCATGTCTTTTAGATTTGAAGCTCTTTTTATTTTGAAACAATAATCTTTAGAAAAATCATTTTCAGGTTTGTGTTTTTAGAAAAACATAGTGACCAACATTGGTTGTTACCACCGATGTTAGTTACTTTGGCTAATTGAGATCTAACCAATGTCAGTTTTGATAACCAACATCAGTTAAGCTAGGTAACTGATGTCAGTGTTAATTTATGACATCGATTACTATGTAAAATTGTGGCAAATAAAAATGGAGAAACAAAGTTAGAAAATCAATTTGTACAAGTTTTAAGGGTCCAAATGGATATTTTAGAGTTACAAAATGATCTCCTTTAGGTGTGAGATTCATCTTGTCCCATTGATCGTGCCATTATGTTATCCAAGATTTTGGATGAAGAGAGGATGGTTAGTACTATGTTAGTTCCAAAATTATAAACAAAATGAAAGGAACACACTAATAGCATAACATATCTAAGTCTAGACACTAGGGAGAGCTTAGTTAACAAAATCAAATGACAAACACAACTAGAAAGCAAGGAATAAAAACATAAGAATTTCTTCGCCTTCCTTAGATACTCTAAATGCCTTTTTAGTGGTGGCTTGCTCATTCTGTGTTCATGAAGTCCTTCACAATGGAAGATTGGCTACCTCCATCTCTCCTTGGCACCTTTGGATTATGGCTTGGCTTGGCTTGGAATCAATTTGACATGGTAACACTAGTTTTAATGGCTTCTTGAATATATTTTTTTCATTATAACTTTTCACCAAAATAGCTTAGAAATGATGTTCATGGCCTCTCTATTTACAGATTTTTTTGGATTTGATCAGAATCAACTTGAACCATCCATCTCAAGATTGAGACGTTTGGTTGAGGATTAATTCAATTTTTGGAATTAAGTTTGTAATTATCCTCACCATGACATTGGAAAAAGGGTAAATTAAGAGGCATGAAGGCCATGAATCTTGATATTTGTGGCCTTTATGGCCTAGGGATGTCTTCCCAAGAAATGAGGTCATGTGATGATGTAGATATTCAATATTCATTTCTAAAAACAAGTATTCAACAAGTTTCCATGGAATTCCTGATTATTCCTTGATTTGGTTTAATTATATCATAAGCATTATTAAGCACTTTATGCACAAATTACTCAAATTGATCAGAATGTCTTGTTATTGGTCTAAAATTTGACTAGATTGGAATTAGAAGGTGATGTCAAATGCGTTGGA
Organism: Torreya grandis; assembly: GCA_037957365.1. Taxonomy (NCBI): domain Eukaryota; kingdom Viridiplantae; phylum Streptophyta; class Pinopsida; order Cupressales; family Taxaceae; genus Torreya; species Torreya grandis. The sequence goes on from JARHVA010000110.1 coordinate 788,235, forward strand.
ATCATACTCCCATTTAGGATTTTAAAAACAAAAAATAATAAAGGAATGTGTCTTATGTAGAAGATTTAATAGAAAATAGCAATCTAGATCACCTAGGTGCAAAATTGGCATTTTGACTTAGAATGATTTGATCAAAGTTAACTAGCCCATAAATTGCATTACCCCATTTAGTGATACCCTGGCCAAAATTGTCACTTGAGTATGTTAGTTCCAAATCATTTAGAATGTTTTAGTGTTTTTAGGTCCAATTGTGCATTTTGGGTGGAAATTGGCCAAAATCTTAATTGGAGTTTATTGGTGACCAGATTTAGGCGTCTACAGTTAGATAGGACCAAAGTGTAAGAATAATTTTAGGTGCCAATTCTTTCCTGCATCATTAACTATTTTCTTGAGAATCTTGATGAGAGACTTTTTTGTTGCTTTAGCTTGTTTATTCCCCTAGGGGTAATGAGTCATGGAAAAATGTTGATTGATGTGATACTACTTGCACAGGGCCTCGACTTATTGATTTTTAAAGGACTTACAATTATCAAATATGATGTTGGCATGAATGCCAAAGTATCAAATGATTTGATTTAGGCTGAATTTAGAAATTTGGAGAGCTATAGTGGAGGTAAGTGGCATAAATTCTACCCATTTGGTGAAATTCCATTATAGGATAATGAATTTATGTCTATCAAAGATGTAGGATTTATCTTGCCAATCAAATCAAGTCCCCATATATAAAATATCTATGGCTTCATAATATGCTATACTTCTTGTGTGAGTACATGGATCAAATTACCATGTTTTTGGTAGGCTACACACTTTCACACATATTGGTAGGCATCCTATTCCATGGTAGGCCAATAGTATTTAGTTCTAAGCAATTTATTGGCTGAGGCCATTCTACTAACATGGCCACCACAAAAACAATTTTAGACCTCTTTGATCATGAGACAAGACTCTTCTAAGGTCAAGCATCTTAACAAAGTCCCATCATAACCTCTTCAATAGAGCATGATACCAAGGATAGTGTAACAAGAGGTATGGTGGATGAAGGCCTTGCATTGATGGTAATTGAGATTTGGTAGAAGGATGTTATCATGGAGGTAATTATAAATGTCATGGTACCATGGGAGGTTGGGATCAGGAATAACTCAAATTTGTAAAGGAGCCATAGATTGATGAGCTAGTAAGATTAGATGTTATATCAAAAAAACTCCTTCGAGGATGTCTTCAAGGAGATCATTTAAAGATACAATAGTGGACATAGATTTAGCTATCTTATTTCTCCCTCTTGGCACGTGTTCAAATGTAATAGAGTGAAAATATTACTTTAATTGATCTACTAATTGATTATAAGGGAGTAACTTTTCATATTTAGTTTAAAATTCTTCATTAACTTGCTTGATTATTAGTTTTGAATCACCAAACACTTGAAGATGCTGAATATTCAATTTAATGGGTAATTGAAGTACAACTACTAAAGCATAATATTTTGAAATATTATTGGTGCATAGGAAAGCAAGGCAGAAGTCCTTTGGAATAAGGTCACCTTGTGGGGTGACTAGAAGGATGCCCATGCCCAATCTATGCATGGTAAATGAGATATTAAAATATAACTACCATCCACTAGATTCTTGAAGTATTAATTATATATTCATTTAGGAAGGTTGTGGTAATAAGTTCAGTCATGATAAGAGGTGATTTCGCTAGTTGATTTGTTATAAATTATCCCTTAATGGCCATTTGATAAACATATTCAATATTGAATTCACTGAGAAAGATGATCCACTTTTACATTCACCATATGAGGGTTGACTTTGATACTAAATATTTGAGAGGATCAACTTTAACAATGAGGTGGACTTGATTCTTAAGCATATAATGCCATAGCTTTTATGAAGCAAAGACAACAACTAGAAAATATTTTTCAATAGGGTATAATTCAGTTCATATGTGACTGAGATAATAAATTGTCTACTCCTTGCCATTGTTATTGTGTTAAGAAAGTATAGCACCTATTACACAAGGTATAGAGGGGATATATAGGAACAGGGGCCTTCTTGTAACTAGTGGTGATAACATAGGTGGATTTTTCAAATATTGCTCGAGATTATTGAAGGCATATTGACATTCAGAGTTCCAAGTTAAATGGTCCCCCTTCTTTAAGATATGGATGAAAGGGTGTAATTTATTTGTGAGCTGAGAGATGAACCACCAAATAAATTGAGACATACCCTAAAGACTCCTAAGCTACTTTAGATTATGAGGAGGAGACATTTTCATAATGGTCTTGACTTTAGCCAGATCCAATTTTATGCTTCTCTTGGATAGAATAAACCATAACAAATTGTTTGAGGTAACACCAAATACACATTTGTTTGGATTAAATTTTACCTTATACTCTCATAGACACTCAAATATTCTACATAGGACCACATTATGCTTAGATCTAAGTCTTGACTTCCCTAAGATATCATCAACGTAATCTTCCACAATGTCATACATCATATCATGGAATATGACAATCATTACCCATTGATAAGTAGTACCAACCTTTTTGAGTTTGAATGGCATGAATTGATAAAATAAATTCCCCCATGGAGTGATGAAGTTTGTTTTATGTTAATCCTCAAGTGTGATTTTAATTTGATTATATCCCAAAAAACCATCCATGATGGATAACATTTCATACCCAGTTGTTGAATCCAATATCATAGAAATATGTGGGAGAGGGAAGTCATCTTTGGGACATAACTTGTTAATGTCTCTGAAGTCTATAAAGATCTAAATTCCTCCTTGTGGCTTGGCCACAAGAATAATATTGTATATCCAATCTGAATAATCAATGTGTCAGGTAAAGTTGCTTCCAAGAATTTTTATAATTCCTCTTTAACTAATAGGGCTGCTTTAGGGTGCATATTTTGTAATTTTTTATTGATTGGTTTAGCATTAGGATGAAAAACAAAATGATACACAACTAAATAGGGATCAAGTCCTATAATGTCAAAGTAGCACCATGCAAAAACATTTAATTTTTTTTATTAGTTTAGTAATGATTTAACGCTCCTTAGATGTGATAGTTTCCCCTAGTTTAACTATTTTATGATGTTCTTCAGTTTCAATGTTATCTTCGATCACCTCCTCAATGAGAGAAGGTGAATGATCTTGGAGGTAAGGGGAAATGATTGATCTAGGATATCTGAAGCAAAACCTTTTGGGAGCTTTGTGTCAATTTTGGTATAAGATTTTGACTCAACTAAAATGTGTGGAAATTCTTCCAAATTTTGAGGTGGCTATTGTTCTTCACACTCCTCTTATTCACTTTAGTTGAGGGGAATTTGTTGTTCCCAAAATTATGATGACTAACATAGATAATATAAAATCATTTCCTATGATTGCTACAAAGCATGAAGTCTCATGCTCCCATAAATTCTAAGATGGCCTCATCATTTTGGAACATATCGAAGGATGGCTCTTGATGTTGATCTTAGTCAATTAGTGAGGGGTAATGGAGGGATACATTGATGTTGTAGCTAGTGGTATCATGGAAAAGTTTCATGTTATCAAGCTCTTTGAAATGACTATAAATGGAACCTGTCTCAATTTCTTCATCAAAAATATACTCCTTAAGGATCTAACTAATATCCATAATAATATTGTTTAATTTATTATCAATAAGTTTGTACTCTAAGCCAAGATATTATGGGCATTGTTGAACTATTATGGTTTCAATCCTACCTTACTCATGTCTCCCTAGTCTTCTTCCTTGATAATGCATTTTTTTTTTTAAAATTGAATGTGAAGATATCTTTGTTTGTGAGATCTGAGGGCCTCATGTTCGAGAATAAGCCATGATTCATTTGATTCATCAATATATTACTATGTTAATAATATTGCACTATAAAAGGTCATTGGTCCAAATTTATAGTTGATAGGATTGGCCTTCCTCATAGATGGGGACTTTTAACTTCATGGGGAAAGAGGTAACTCACCCACACAAAAGGTTTGATATTCATATTCCTCACATCTTATGGATGTGATTTTTAGATGAGTGTATTGGGTGAATATTTTATCACCAGCTAACTGATTGGCAAAATAGGTGTTTCAACCACAGCTTAAGGAGATTTATCAGCCAAAATGTGTGGGTCTACCACATCAGGATGGGACAAATCTCTCCTCTTAGCAAGGGGAGGTTCCCTATAACTATAGAATACTATATACTATATATATAAGCTAAAAATAACACTTAGGGGTAAGACAACACCATACATCTCTCTTTTTTTAGAGATGATGTTCACAGATCAAAGAAGAAATCTTGGGTGATTGGTGAAGTTACTTCTCTTCTTTAGAAGTAATATTTAGTCAACAGCTAGATTCCTTCCTAGGTAGTAAATCTAACAAGGTGCAGTAGCCAGCAGGATGAAGTGTAGCACAAAGTCTCCACCTCAACTGCCAAAGAGTGAAATATATGAAGGATAATGGGGGCACAAAGTCATCCCAAGATCTTTTATATAGAAATAGAAAAACAAAGACACTAAAGATAATTGTGGTAGCACAAAGTCTCTCCACAGTTAGCTTCAAGACACCTTCTTGATTACTTCCACTAGTTTTGCTTATTTAATTAAATGTACAAGACTGCATCTAGGAAATAAACATAAGAACAATCTCCTAAATAACACAAGTTAATACAACACAAAGTATGAAAGTAACATGCTTTCTCATTCATATAACAAAATATGATTAATAATATGAGCTCAAAGTCTCAGTAATGCCTTTCAATTTGGGCAGATTTTTGCTTCTACAATAGATAGATCTCTCTAAAATAATAAGAGAGATTACAATATGTAGCACTCCCAGAAAGACTTGGGTGCTTTATTTCAAGGAAATGGCCCACGTTGCATTCAATGCCTTGAATGCATTTTTAGTTCTGTGAAGGGAGCCATGCTAGAATAGGGCATCGAACTTAACTTTGGCATGTCAATTCATCTCAAATGTCTCCTCCAAAATCTGGGCCTCCTATTCCTCTTTTTTATATTTGTGCAGCTGTCTACTTCACCTTTACTCAAAAGGGAGAAAAATAGGCCACGCCTTTGAATGCCTACGCTCTGATGTCTACTTGGTGGACTGTTCCACCTACTGGAAATAAATCTTGCACAGATATTTTTGGTATTTCCCTCTTATACCCTCTTTTTTTAATGAATTTTGTCTCTTCCTCATGATCCAAGCTCTCAGGCTATCTTCTCCCTTTCCATTAGCTCTTTCGGCTTCTCCTTCAGCTGGTTGCTGAGTTTGTCTTCAAGTTCTGTGCCACATTTGAAAATCAATGGTTATTTAATTATTTTGAATTTTATGTCCATGGGGACATCACTAGTCTCTAGGTACTTGAACCACTTTAAACGATGAACCTTTGAACCTTTGAAGTGCATCGTTTCAATGGTTTAATAGTTCAGGCAGTTCAATCAGCTCTTTGGTTCAATCAGCTCTTTGGACTTGTTTTTGGAATCTTCCACTTCCTTTCTTTGCTCAAAGCTTCCTTTCAAACTTTGAACTTCTTTGAACTCTTTGAAGTTGTTGAACTCTTCAAATCCTTTGGTCTTTGGTTGAACCTTTTTGGTTCAAGGTTCAATGGTTCAATGGTTCAATCTATTTCTTTGAATCCTTTGAACTTTTAGGTTCTCTGGATCCTTCTCTTTTATTTTTAACTTGTTAAACCTTTAAACCTTTGAACCATTTGAACTATTTTGGTTCAAGGTTCAATAGTTCAACGGTTCAATCTTATATCTTCAAAGCCTTCTTTTTTTCTAATTCCATCAATTTTATTGAACTCGTTGAACCTTTAAACTTGCTGAAGTTTTCGATCTTTCTAGATCCTTTGAAGTGGTTAAACCACTTAAACTCTTTGAAATGCTTAAATATTTGTTAAACCTTTAAACCTTTGAACTACTTTGAACCTTTTTGGGTTCAAAGGTTTAATTGTTCAATGATTCACTCTAATCCTTTGAAGCATGCCGATGGACCTTTTGATTGAACCTTGGCGATGAACCAACCTTGAAATTGCCTAAGTGTTGGAACTTCTTTCTTTGAGAGAGCCTGTCTATTGAACCCGTTGAACCTATTGAACTTGTATCTCCTTAGCTAAAAAAGACTTGAATAATGGAAGAATTTGAATACTCAAAACATTTTTTGAGAAAGGAAGAGACTAATTTGGCCTACAAGACTAAAATAGTTGATATGTTATCGCCAAAAACAAGTGACAAATTTTGGGAACAATAGCTAGCTCCAGTTGGGGAACTTCCATCGATTTCAAAAAAAATTGAAGGGAGTAGAAACAAAAATCTCCAGTGCCTTCATGTATGCCATTGGGCTACAGAGTCATGCTACCCAAAAATAAAGGCTCCAAAAAATAAAAATGAACAACACAAAACAAAACAAAACAAAACTAAAGGCTATACAAATATGTATAATTGATATCATTTGATACTTCAAAGATTGAAGTGCTTCAGATACTACCCATTATGAGGCATTGAAAAGGACGTGTCTTCTTGATACTTCAACAAAAAACTATTTTCACCATTGAGTTGATGAATATCAAATGGGCCTCTCCATAAGGAATCAAACTTCCCATGCATTCCCTTTGGTTCTCTTCTCTTGTCCCATAACAAAACTTGATCTCCAATTTGAAAATCATGGGTTTTTTATTTCTAGTCAAAGAGCTTCTTCAACAGACTTTGATGTGTAGCAATTTAGTTTACCACCATAGTTCGCTGCTCATCAAGTTCAGTCAGGCACATGATCTTCTTATCAATGGCATTTTCAAAAGTTGAATCTTCTACTGCCTTTGCCAACTTCAATGCTGGTAATTCCAAGGTGATTGGTATCTCTGCATTGAGACCATACAGAAGTTGGAAAGGTGACATACCAATTACCCTCTTAGGCATAATTTTGTCTGCCCATAAAGCATCCAACAATACTTTGTGCCAGGTTTTTTATTGTCATCTTTCAGCTTCTTGATGATGGTCATCAGGTTCTTATTTCTCGATTCTGCTTGACCATTTCCTTGCAGAAAATAATCAAAAGTGTGGGAGAGGGTAATTCCATAATAAAAGTAGAACTGGGTAATCTCATGAGAAGAGAAATAGGTTGAATTGTAGGTTATAATCTTGGTTGGGACCCCAAACCTAGAAATGATTTTTTCCTTTAGGAAATTACATACTACTTCTGAAGTGGCATGCTTGACTGGAACAACTTCCACCCATTTGGCGAAGTAATATGTCAATGTGAAGGCATAATCATGTCTAGCACTTGAAGATGGGTTTACAAAGCTAATGAAATAAATTACCCATTGCTAAAATAGCTCTTCTATTACTACTGGCTTGAGAGGCAACACAACCAATTTGGGTCTTCCAATGAACTATTGACATAGTTCATATTTGCGCACCCATTTGTATGTGTCTTGAAACAAGGTAGGCCAATAATACCTGGCTCATAAAATCTTATGGGTAATTACAGGTGTAGAAAAATGCCCTCCACAAGCTAAATTATGGAAGGACTCCATAATTTTATTCTACTACTCTTTATCTACATAGCAAAAGAATACCCCATCGAGGTTCCTCTTATACAGACCATTGTTCCACAGGACAAATTTGGAAGCTTTTAACTTAATAGTCCTCTTTTCTTTATGAGACAGGTGAGAAGGATACTCACCATAAGTAAGGAAATGAGCAATATTTGAGTACCACTCATTCATGGTGGTGACAAAAAGAACTATTGGCATGTTTTCAACTTTTGTTTCTTCATGTCCCATTCCTTCTGGTATGTTGTCAGCAATTAATTGGTAGAGACCCTTTCCCCACACTAGCTTCATTGGTTTGATAACTAGATCAAACTCTTAGATTTTAGCAATCTAATTTCCCTTTTTTGTTCCAAACTCCTACTAAGTTAATATGGACTTGATTGTTGCATCAGGAACTAGGGCAATAATGTGTGAATTCAGAATGTAAAAGTGAAAATATTTTATTGCCTTTACCACTACATAAGCATGCTTCTCCATGTTTGAGTATTTGAGTTCATGATCTTTGAAAGGACAACTCATGAATGATATAGGAGATTCCATGCCTTTTTAGTTTCATTGAACCAGAATTACTGAAAGTGTGTGTTTAAAAGCATAATTGTACATTATAAAGTCTTTGGTGTAATCTGGACAAACCAGAGTTGGGGCATGGCCGATAGCTATCTTGATGTCTTGAAATGTTGATTTTCCTTCTTCAGTCTAGCTGAAAATGGCCTTTATCTTCATAATGTGGTGAGTCTTCTCTGTGAACTCAGGGATGAACCTTCATAGAAAATTCACCTTTCTAAAGAAATAGTTAACTGCAATCTTACTAGTGGGAAGAGCAAGCTCTTGGATGGATTTGACTCTTTCAGAGTCAATATTCCTTCGTTCTGAACTTTGTTCTGGTTTGCTTCCCATGTTGGCATTGCTTTCATAGAGTGCTTGAAGGTTTTGTTATATTAGGCATAGATCACATTGCCTATTTGTTGTTGATTTTCACAAGATTATTAAAATTTATGTGCCCTAACCTTCTATGCCATAGCCAACTCTCTTCAACTTGACTCAGACAACATTTCTCTCCTCTCATTTCTCCAAGCATGTATAGGTTATTTTTTGTTCTATGAGCATCTGCAATTAGTTCTCCCATGTCTCTTTTTCTGATCTCACAACCTTCAGAAAAGAACTTGAGTGTGTGTCTTTGATCACACATTTGGCTAACACTTAGAAGATTATGCTTTAACCCTTCCACCTATAACACATTTTCTATTTTGGTTTTTCCATTATCAAGAGTAAGTGTACCTTTTCTTGTTATTCTGGCTATAATATTGTCTCCAAACTTCACCATGCCTTCATTGACCTTTTTTAACTAGATGAATTTGCTTTTATCTCCAGTCATGTGTCTCAAACATCCACTATCAATGAACCATTGTTGTCCTTCATCTCTAGCATGGAATGTTGTTTAAACAATCATGGATTCTTCTTGCTTCTTCTTCCAGGTCTTTGATGGTTCTCTTTTCTTTATCACTAGAGCTTTGAACTTTTGATCTTGTCGTATAGATTAAAAAACACTTCTACAATAGCGTGTTACATGTCCATAGTTGTTACACTTGTAACAAACTATAGCTTCATCAAAGTTTGATAAGGGAGCAAATGAATTGTAGTTTTTATTCGAAGCTCCATAGGTTCCTTTGTTTATGCTCCTGACTTCAATATCCTTGGCTCTCTTTCTACAATCTAACTTCTTATGACCAAAATGATTGCAATAATAACAATATCCATCAAAATAATTACTAAACTTGATTTTATTTGCATATCTTGGAGCAAATGATCTTCTAAAGTTTTGTTCTCCTTTGCTTTCTTTGTTGATAGAGTTGGTTTTTGTATTATGGGCTTCTTCCTTCTTGGTCTCCTTTTTCACTGGTTCCTTAAGCATTTTAGCATAGCTCTAAGCTTTCTCTTTTTCCTTCTCATACCCAATGCCTAACTTGTTAGATGGTGATCTTTGACTCTCTAAAATATTATTCAAAACTTGAGTGCTTTTCTTAGATTTCAATTCACTTGCTATTTTAAAATTCACCTTTTCTAGATCCCTTTTTAAAACATCTATCTCAGATTCATACTTTTCACAATCTTCTCCTTTCTTCTTTAGCTGATCTGTTAGATCTTCTTCAATTTTCTTTGCTTCTTCGATTTAGACTTTTAGATCAGCAATTACCTTGTTTGATTCCTCAAAGACTTGTGATGTCTTCGCTTTAATGTCTTGATTCTCTTCTTCATATTTTTAGAGTTGTGATTTAGTTTATAATTCTTCTTCTTAAATTCTTTTATTTCTTCTAATGCACAAATAAATTCTTCTTCAAGGTTCACTTCACCTTCTTCTTCCATGTCTTCGTCTTCCTCTAAATTATCTTTGTTGCTGGTAGCAGTTGCTTCTGTAGCCATGAATAGAATCTCTTCATTATCACTCTCAACATCACTTTCTTTGTTTTCTTCAGATGAGCTGCTATACCTATTGGAGAATAGGATTTTATTTTGTTTCTTAAATCTTTGCTTGTCTTTACTCGGCTTGAATCCCTTTTTGTACTTTGATTTGTTTCTCTCATCATCACTATTTCCTTTATTTGGACATTTGGCTACAAAATGACCAATTTTACCATAATTAAAGCATTTAAATGGTAATTTTCCTTTATATTTGCCCAATCCTTTCTTTAGCTTTCGAATGAATAGAGCTTCATTTTCATCTTCTTCACTACTTGAATTTTCACTTGATTTTGGTTCTTTGACCTTCTCTTTCTTCGAGACCTTGAATGATGCTTCCTTCTTCAACTGTCTCTCAGATTCGATTCTCATTTCATAGGCCATAAGAATTACATGGAGCTCATCCATTTTCATCATGTATAAATCCTTCATTTCTTCAATGGTGAAGACCTTCACATCAAATCTCAATGGTAGGGATCTCAAGACTTTCTGAATGATCACATATTCTTCAATTTTCTCTCTGAGACCTTGAATGACATTAACAATCTCATCAACATGAAGAAGATACCCAGTAATGTTTTTATCATTCTTCATTTTTAAACTTTTAAACTACCTCTGGTGGGTTTGGAGTTTTACTTTTCTAACCTTACTATCACCTTCATAAATAATGTTGAGTTTATCCCAAATCTATTTTGTAGATTCACAATACATAACCCTAACAAACTCATTTTTCAAAACCCTGCATAAGATTACATTCATAGCTTTCACATTATTCTCACTAACCTTTTTTCTAATGGCATTCATTGGTGTAATTTTTGGCATTGTGTATCCTATTACCACTACTTGCCAAATATCAAAACCTAGGGCCATCAAGTAAGTCTTCATTCTTATGCTCCAAAATTCATAATTCATTCCATTGAACAAAGGAGCCTTATTAGTGGAGAAACCATCTAGCACTTGAGATCCTGCCATATGTGCTTTCCAAGATCTACGTTCTAGCAGTTGTGCTAACACCGAAGGAACTAGCTCTGATACCAATTGTTAAGCATAAGATTATACTGAGAGGGGGGGTAAATCAATATAAGATATTTTTTCACTTTCAACTATTAATCTTAAATCCAAAACCTCAAATTACTCCACAATTAATATATTCAAAGCAATCAAAGAATACAATGCAAAACCACACAATGTAAATAGACACAGATTTGCATGGAAACCCTTTTGGGAGAAAACCATGGAGAAATTATCTTAATATAAATATTTGTAGGCACCAACCTACTGGAGCACTAACCCAAAAAACAATTTTGTAGGCACCAACCTCCAAGAGCACCAACCCCTTTCACCGAGCACCAACTCAGCAAAAGACACCAATCTCTTCAAAATGAAGGCACCAACCTTCTTAGAAAAAAATCACTCTTCTATCTCAAATTTGTTATCAAAATAATGGATGATAGAGCACTTGCTTTATCTCCTTTAGATTTGATCTACACTTGAGTGTTTTTGTTGTTATACTCTTCCTTATACTTGTTGATTTTTTCTTTTTAATATTCTCACAAAAAATTGCCTTTAAAAATTCTGCTCTTCTACATATCTTCCACTTTCGAATCTACTCTTTTTCCATTCGTTATACACTTATTTATAACCCACAAAAAGCCATAAATTAAGGTCGTGACTCTTCAAGTGAAAAGGTCCTTTTGAATGGTCACAACTCCTCCCAATAGGTCATCCAAGGTTGACAATTCCATCGACAATTCCATTCACTTCCGTCGACAATTTCGTTCACTTCTGTCGACATTTTCATTCACTTCTGGAAACAATTCTATTCACTTCTATCGACATTTCCATTCATTTCCATCAACAATTCTTTTCATTTTTGGCAATAATTCCATTCACTTTCATCAACATTTCCTTTCACTTCTGGCAATCAATTCTGTTCACTTCCAGCAATAGTTCCATTTGACATCAATGACAATATTCCAATAATAGATAGATGCCCATGAGTCATCATCCAAGGCCCTTTTCTTTCCTCTTCTAATTATAATGAATCCTTTCCACCTCTAGGTTGTGCAGTCACAAATAGATGCCCCTGAGTTACCATCTAGGGCCCTTCACCCACTTCTTTCATGAAACCCAATGAAAACATTATACCAATGGTTCCAAAGCTGGATATTATGCTAACAAAGACTAAACTAGCTCAATCTAAAATTAAAAAGCCTTATAGTTTAGTAGACCAATTGAACAAAACCCCTACATATATTTCCATATTATAACTCTTGTAGACATCTGATGTCCCTAGAACTATTATGAACAACCTTTTAAAATAATCTACTATGCCTAATGATATTAACCCTGATCAGTTCTAAAACCTAGTTGGAAATTTGTCTTCATTTTGGCAAATCACATTTGATCAAAAAGACATGTCCACTATTGGCCCAAACCACACTAACCCACTATATATTGAGATAATCATTATGGATCATAAGATCAAGTAAGTTCTTATACGTAATGGTTTAGGGCTGAACATCGTATCTCTCAAGTTGGTAAGATGATTGGGCTACATAGATAAAGACATTCTGCTAGAAACTATTACAATCAAGGCTTACAACAACGTTGAGAGGGAGTCCTCAAGTACAATTTAGTTTCTAATCAAGGTTGGGTCTATTTATCATCACACATTATTTCATATTATGGATATTAAACGTCATTGTAACATACTTTTTGGTCATCCCTAGATCCATGAAGTACAGGCAGTCCCATCTACTCTTCACTAGTGCCTTAAATTTCCCCATGATAGGATCAAGGTTACTATTCCCACTAATCAGCAACCATATCAATATTGTAAACATCTTGAAGCTAAGTTTCATAATTATAACTATGTCCTAGGTTCTAATTTCATTGTGAAGAAGAATAAAGCCATCATTTCCCATCCATCTCCATATAATTATATCAACCCTGGTGATCTAGCTTCCACTTCAACCGATCCATTTCTTGCAACTCTTACAAAATAGGTTGTTATTAAAGATGTGGGTATTTCCATGTACCATCTTAAGGATGTCCTCTATATTGTAAAATTTATTGAATCCCCTAAATCATTTGGAAATACTAAACCATCTAAGACCCCTAATGGACCCAACTAGATTTGGAAACCAAAGAAAATACAACAAAAAACACCTATGGTTTTCGTACCTATAATCGCACTAAAGAAAGATTGAGAAGATTTTACTGATGGAGATTAGTTATATTATAAAAGCCTAATCAATTTATTTAAGAATCCAAATTATCCTATCCCTAACTAGATAATGGATCATCTTGACTATACAGGGAAAGGCATTAGTCCACAAGCACAAGGAATCTTTGATCCCTTATCAGCTAGAGTTATCAATTGGAATCATGGTCTCAGATTTATACCACCAGACAGTGACCTCATGAATTTTGATAGTGACTCTTTCAAAGTGACTAGTGATGAGACTCATAGAAGTGACACAACATCCCATTATAGCCTTTACAATGAGCTTGCTGACTTAGATTTATTTGATTTAAATTCCATATTAACCATAACACCTATTGGAGCTTCCTATCCTGAAGTAAGAACCTATCTTAGTGGTGACTCCATTCCTAAATTAGGACATTATATCTTTACCATTGTAGCTTCCCATCCTAAATCAAACCCTCATTATTCCCTATGCCTTTGCCATCCTGAACTCATAGATTAGGACCAGCAAAATTTAATCATACACCTCGATGAGTTTCAAAATGAAGATTCAATGATAGAATACATGGGCATATGAGATGGATTTCTCATTGGTGATCACAAATAGGTCTTTAGTTTTTCATTCGATCTTTATACTTACTTTAGAGAGCAGTGAAACTTTCTTGGTCATAATAAAGAATAAACATAGATATCTTCAGGTGAAAACCTCTTTGAGGCACTCGTCGATCAAGGAAAAAGTAAAGAAAAAGACAAGCCTTTAAATGAAAACCTATTTCAAGCACTCTTAGGTGGGAAGGTTTGCATATCCCCTTAGAACATATATTTTCCATCTAGCCCAAGTTCCATAGCTAATTGTTTCTATGCAAAATTGCTTTCTACATTCAAAGAAGAAATAAGAAACTAAAAGAAATGGTTAAGGCTAGAAGTACCTGATAAAGTTATGCGCACTGAAATCAGACGTTGGAAGATTCTCCTCTTTGGCTGTGGAGGAATGACACCTACAAAGAAGAAAAGGCTGAAACATGAAAAAACGTTAGTCAAAGGATATGGTGGGCTGTCAGGCGAACGCCCGATCTCAGAAGTACGAAGACTTCCTAGAAGGATATCAACCCACTGATAAAAAAGCAGAATATTGGACTGAAGTAGATATAAAAGATAAAATGACAGAAATAAATGACAGAAAATAAAAGTGCGTACCTGATAATGAAGTAAAATGTTCTGTGCAGTCACCGATGTTGGTTTCTGTGGTGCTGGCATCGGTTAGGGAAAGTGCCGACGTCGGTTAAAGTGCTAGCGTCAGTAGGGGTAGTGACCGGCGTCGGTCGAGGCAGGTTCTGGATAGGAGTCTGGATGAGTTGCAAAAGGTCTGACAGAGTTGGGATAGGGTCTTGACAGGATCAGGACAGGGTCTAAACAGGCTCTAGGGATTTGTAGAAGGTCGAGTCTGGATAGAATATAGAGTATGGAAATAGCAAGCAAGTAATAACCAAAGATAAAAATAAACAGATGAGAATACTTACCTGTCACAGTGCGAAGACATGATTGATGTTGTTGAAGTTGTCTGTGCAGTACCAGATTGAAGCGAATGCAGATTGGTTGATGTCAGAGTTGGTTGATTGTGAGAGTGTTGATTGCAAGAGTCTGTGAATGTCCGAGTTTAGGCTCGATGGATTGATTGATTGATTAGTTGATTGATCGATTGGTGGATGCTGATGAAGGCAAGGGATGGTTCGAGAGACGGTTCGATAACTGTTTGAAAAACCGATTGGGAACCGAATGATAACTGATAACGGATAATGGTAAGGTGACCGACATCGGCAGTATTGCCGACATCGGCCGATAAGTGACCGACGTCGGTGACATCGGCCGGGTAACGACCGTCGTCGGCAGATGCACAATGGGGATAGAGTCTAGCTTTAGCTCTGTGCTCATTTTTACATGCTGCCAGGGTTAAGGCTGGTGGAAGAAGTGATCGACAAGGGTTGAATAGGAGAAGAATAATAAAACAGGGGATGACCAGGGGAGTTGACACGATTTTAGTGTCTACATTTGCCCCTTTTTGTCTTGTTGGTTATTCTGGACGAACTGCAAGACAAAAAAAGGAGTGATTGCCCCAGGTGTGGGATAAGGTTGATTTCGTCTTGTTGATTGTTCTAGACGAATTGCAAGACAAAAATAGGAGTGATTGCCCCAGGTGTGGGATAAGGTTGATTTCGTCTTGTTGGTTGTTCGAATGAACTGCAAGAAAAAAATAGGAAACGGATTGCCCCGATTATGGATGAGGTATTCCCCCTCAAAGCAGGAGTCGAGGGAAGGGAACCAGGAATCGAGTGCTGATTTGGCAAAGAGTGGATGAAAAAGGGGTGAGGGTGAACGCTGCAAAAGTCATGATTGCATGCATACCACTGCACGAGATGGTTAGGTCAAAGTGTCGCAGGTCAAGGGTCAAGGAGTGCCAAAATTGAAGTAACCGGGCCCCAGCGTTTAGTCGTCTGCTGATCGGGTTATTCAATCTAAGCTGAAGCTCCAAATGGGTCGTCACGTTCTAGGTATCCCGGGCTCAGGAAGTGCTCCTAGAATCACGAAAAAGTCACAAGTAGTGTGGATCAACCGGCTTGCGATCTTATACTTGTGAGGGTCCAAAAAGGGCTACGCAATTCTGCTAACCAGTCATGAGGGAGCATACATGCAAAAACAACCAAGGCAACAATGTCTTGGAAGTGGTCGAGGTCGGAGGAGACAGGCATGATCTCCAATGGTTGGTGGGCGAGGGGAGGAATGGACAAAAGGATGTGGCTGAGCTAACCTCTGAAAATGTCATGTGATCTAAGTGCTGCCTAAATAGCCCTTGTGTGAAGGGCCTCAGGCCAATGTAGTTCTCCCTAAAAGGGAGGAATGGTCAAAGAAAATGATTGGTCTTGATCAAAGTTACAGAAGAGAAGGTTTGTCTATCAAGGAGATGAACAAACGGGGGTGGTCGAGCTAACCTCAGAGGATGTGTTATCTGAGTGCTGCCTACATAGCCCTGGTCATAGGGCCTCAGACCAATGTAGTTCGGACAAATTGAGAAGATTGGGCGATGATTGGATGTGGTCAAGTGTCGAAATGATGAGGGAAAGATGAGGATAAGATGATGCTACAGATGGTGTATTATGTAGAATTGGTCGAAAGGCTTTCATCCCTAGCAAGTTTCCATAGTCGTGATGGATGTATGCTAAAAATGAATTGAGGTCTATTTATGCTTCAGCAAGTATTGGTTTATGCTTAACATAAATTGAGTCTGGTCGATAGTTTCCATGTGTACTGGTGTCCATAGAAACTATGTGAAAAGGACAAGGATGATGATAATGTCATGTTGTCGAGTTGTTGGTCTGAGAATGTTTAGGTTGAAAAAGGTTTGGTTAAATGTGACCAAAGTGAAAGATACATGAAAGGCATATTGCTCTTTCATTTACAAGGACCAAAAAGATAGCATAGATAGGGGTTATGAGAACCAAGAGCCCCATTCATGCGTGACGTCGTTGACCATAGTTATGTTAGAGCGGTAATCGAATCACTTCGACATTAAAGTGAGCTCGAAGTCCCTTGAGCAGGTGATAGGAGGAGGAAAAAGGGTAACCCATTTTAAGAGCAGAGATAACTATGCCCCTTTTTATAGGAGACCCTGAGACAACTATAAGTCAAGTCCATGAGACTCGGTTTTTTTTTTTTTTTAGGTGCAGACTGATCGATGCGGGAAGCCTGCATAGAGATGTCATTTGCTTGGTGGTTAGTTGTGAAGCTGATCAATGCGAGAAGCTTCTAAAATAGTGTTGTTTATTGCCAGATTAGTCATAGCCATCCTTCAAGGGAGTGGTCTAGATTTTTGTTTAATATAAGGGCTTTTGAATAGCTGTCCTTCGAGGGAGCAGTCTATTAATTACAGTAATGATAGTACAGCTGTCCTTCGAGGGAGCAGTCTGCTTTTTGATTTTGATATTGATATAGTGACCATGGATATTGTGACATCTTGATTTATTTTGACAAAAATGTGAGTCGTGGACAAGATTATAGAAGGTCAAGGGCTCCCTTTTATGAGGACAAAGCATCCATACAGCATAAAAGGGTTATAGGAATTGTTAAGAGGAATAGGGTTGAAAGGAAGTAGGATTAAGAGGACGGGGATTGCTCAAGGGACGAGCTCAAGTTAAGTGTCAAGTGGACGAATACTCGACTAGCAGTAGAATGGTCACAGATGCAATGCATTAAGAGGCTCAGGTTCTGATAAGTCCATGATCCATACTTGTGCGTGATAATAAAAGGTCCGAGCCAATTACGAGCAAACTTGCCTCGTTTACTTCGCTCCATATTGGTCACGTGTTGATTGATGAGTGGATGTGAAGTTGACTGATTTGGTCGTTGATTGATCGAGACTGATTGAATGTGTGGATAAAAAGGTTGGTCAATGTTTGGTTGAGATTTGGTCATTTGATGGTTGGTCAATGGTTGGTCGAGGGTTGATTGGTTGGTATTTGGTCTTTGGTTGGGTCGAATGTTTGGTTGAGGTCGGGTTAAATGTTTGGTTGCTAGTCTAGTTGAGGCTAAGTTGAAAGAGTGATTGATATGTGGTCGAGACTGTGTTGAAAAATTGGTCGAGGTTTGGATGAAGGTTGAATTCCCCCAGCGGCTAGGGAGAATGTTTGACAGATTGGTTAAGGTTGGTTGAGGTTTAGTGGTCAGATGGACTATGTTGATGTCGAATAAGGGGGTTAAAGGCGACAAAGGAACCAGAACCTGGCGTGGAGATCCTGATTTAGGTGATGAGGTTGGAGAGGCATGGGTTGGTGTTGATGATTTGGTAAAGAGGTGGTCAAGAGGATCCTTGATGAGAAGGGAATCCTTTCTCCATTGGTGACTAATGACAGCTTTAAGAGCGCAACAACGCCCAGTGTCATGTCCCGGAGTATGATGATAGTGACAGTATTTAGAGTTGTCGAACCAAGAGGGTCTTGATCCGAGAGTTGATGAGAGGGGCGGTGTTGAAGTCTTGATAACGTGGTCAAGAAGAGAGGTGTCATTCCCCAGACATTGGCAAATGGCAACCTTGAGGGCACAACAATGTTCTGTGTCATGTCCAGGCGTGCGATGATATGCACAAATACGAGTGTCGTCGAACCAAGGTGGTTTAGGTCCGAGAGATTGATATGGTTTGAGAGGCGAAAGGTTGAGGCGAGATGACTGCAACAAGTGCCGTAAAAGAAAGGTATAAGAACCTGCTAACGGGTCTAGATATTTTATTGTAGTGAGGGTTGATGACTTTGGTTTAAGAGGCGTAAGAGACGTTGGTCGATGATTTAGAGAAGATATATGTTTGACAGGTTGATAGAGTAATGGAGGCGACGTGCCTCTATGAAGGATGGGAGTAGGAAGCACTCCAATTAAAGTGGATGGATGTGGGCCTAGGATTGAAGGCAATGATGAAGGTGGGGGAGGAGTCCTTCGGTGTGGTCTAGTGGTCTTCGTGGGTTTGAGTCGAGGACCACTATTGTGCGAGGCGAGGTTAGATACGGGTTTGGGTTTAGATGTGGACAGAGGTGAGTGAGATGTAACAATCTCAGGCAAAGGGCAAGAGGAAACCGTGACTGGGTCTTCCTCAATCGAAATGGGCGAAGAGATAGGGTCTTCTCTTGGTGGAGAAGAAATAGGAGAGTGTGGCTCCTCAAGTAGGCAGATGGCAGGGATGATCATGCCTTCTACGTGTGCTTGAGGAGTAGGCGAGGTAAGGTCTGCGGATGAAAATAGGGCTAATGGCCTAGGTGTGGTCAAGGCATCCTCCAGTATGAGAGAGGTCGATGGAGGACTAATAGGAGAAGAGAGTCTTTCATCCTGTGAAGAAGGTTGGTCAGGGACAAGAGGTAAGATAGTGTTGACGGTTTGTATATCATGGTCTTGAGGGTCATTGATCATGGTTTGGATGTTGTCTTGAGTAGGCGGGTGATTAGGAAAAGGTTGTTTGAAGATGTCGAGGTTTTGGTTGGGCGGTGCGTTCGGGTTATCTAAGATAAGATCGCCCTTGTCTAGCATGTCCTAGACGATGTTTTTAAAAGTTTGACAGTGATCCATATCATGGCCTTTGACACGGTGATAGTTACAAAAGTGGTTCGCCCTGTACCATGCAGGGATAGGTGTTGAGGGGTCAAATTGATGTGGTCGAATTGAAGGGAGATTGAGGACCCCCTGCTTGATGAGTTTATCCAAGACAGAGGCATATGACTCTCCAATTGGAGTGAATTGACGTTGTATGGATTGATGTTGAAAATGTTTATTGATGTAGTCTAATGTTGAAGATGTTGGTCGGTTAGTTATTGTTGAAGATGATGGTCTAAAGATGATAGTGTTTACCGACCCCTTAGATTGAGAGTGGGCAGAAGAAGGTCTGGAAGAAGAATGGTCATTGGTTCTTGTGTTAGTGTTACACAATTTGACCTTATCTTCTTCAATAGCACAGAGTTCAAGCTTTCAGGCCATGGTGAAGGCCTCATCGAAAGTGTGGAATGTTTGAACCCGCAAGGTGGATGAGATGTGACTGACACATGCTCGGGAAAAGAGCTCAATGAGCTCGGGTTGAGGCAAGGAGAAAGAGAGCTGGTTAATCAAGCCTCTCCAACGGGCGACAAAATCAACTACTGATTCGTCGTCAAATTGCCTAATGGAGTAAAGGTCTGTGATCGAGACTTTTTTAGTGATATTGATTGAGAAATGGTCAATGAATAATTGAGCGAGTTGAATGAATGAAAAGATAGAATGTCTGGTAAGAGAATTATACCAGTCAAGGGCAGGGCCAGAAAGAGACATAGGGAACGTGCGTAAAAGTAACGCATCATCGTGGGCAATAAGGTAACAGGCATGTCTGAATGCCCGTAGATGTTGTTGTGGGTCTTCCTTACTCTGAAAGCGAGTAAATTTAGGAAGCTCCCAATGGTTAGGGTATGGTCGGATAGGGACAGAAGGATGAATGGGCTCATTGTAAATCTGGTCATATGAAGAGACATTATTTGAACCGGAGATAGAAGCTTCAAGACTGGACATTTTATCCATCAGCATCTTGATGACGTCTGCTGATGGATTGGTGGACGGAGCGCCCCCTAGGTTGTAAGGCGCTTGAAAGAGGCTAGAGGAGGTATACGACGTAGTCAGTTGTACCAGTAAGGGCGCAACGTACGGATGACTAGTCGCAGGGGCAGAAGTAGAGGTTAAGGGTGGTTGCATCATGAAGGTCAAAGGTATAAGTTGACTAGGCACCGCCAAAGGTGGTTAAATAGTGGGACTAGTGGAAGGATAGGTTGGCACTCTTACATTTGTGGGTGCAAGAGTGTAAGGGGTCGAGGCAATCAAGTTCTGATATGATGTAGAACTTGGTTGAATTGTAGGTGATTGAGGGGGTAACGAAACCTCGATGGAGGTCGGTCTAAAAATAGACGAAGAGGCCAAACTTTTCGTATTGGCCATGGTTGAGTTAACGATTGAGGCAAAAGGCTGAGTCATAAAGGGTTGGATGACGAATGGTGTCGATGTCATCGCCATGTCACCCGAAAGGTCTCGCGTTGGATTTCTCACGAGATAGTTATGGAGGGCTGCGGTATTGAGGTCCAAGAATTTTTCAAAATCCTGGTCCCCTTCAGGGATGATGGGAATTTGAGTCAGGGTTAGGGTCGGTCCTATAGGAGTTCTTTCAGTCTCTGAGTGTAACTCCATGATAGGATGGGTTAGAGATGGGGTAGACGAAAGCAGTTGACGGCTAAAGTGGTCAAAAAAGGGCCTTGGTTTGACTGCATGTCAAAACCATAAAAGGCAAGAGAAAACATCCTCACACGCTCAAACAAGCAGATAAGAAATAAAAAGATGAAGACACAAGCAGATCTTAAAACCTTAGAAGTAAAATTTTTAGGATTATAGTGGCTTATGCCTTAGAATGTGTGTAGAGGAAGATTGGCTTTGAGTTGGGTCCTAGAAGAAGTCTATGAATGGTTTCGGGTTAGTTATGGTGCTCAAGAAGTCTGTGTTAGGTCCGGTACATGGCCTGGTGCTAAGGAGCAAGCTCCCCTCACTTCACGATTCCAGTGGTTAGCTGGTTTCGCTTAGCCAAAATATACCTCGCCTAGAGATTATACTCCGCCAGAGAACGGAGTGGGCTTTCCCCTTGGTGATGAAATCCTAGTGAGATTGCCAGGACGGGTAAGGTATCCGCTGGGGGATGAAATCCCAGTCGAGCCTTGTCTCAGGTAAGTTAAAATGTTTGTTTTGTGCAGGTGGTTTGGTCGTGTAACATCAAGTGATCTAGATTAATTCAATATGCGGTTTAATTACTATGTGTGGTCTAAGAGATGCAGGCAAACAGAAATGAATGCAAAGTGTTTTAATGCCCAAGTCGAAATGTTTGTTCGTATGAAGACGAATGGAGAAAGATTCGAAGAATATGAGTTTTAGCTAGTCTAGAAGTGCAAGAAAGAGAGAAATGTTTGTTTTAGTCCTGCTTATGATGTTATTAAGAAGAGATGAGAGGAGGCGAAAAGGAAGGAACCTAATGCACCTAAATGAACGAAAGAAAGAAAGAAAGAACCCAAGGAGGACCTAGGGTCCCACCAGGCGTGCCAGAATGTTTCTATGCAAAATTGCTTTCTACATTCAAAGAAGAAATAAGAAACTAAAAGAAATGGTTAAGGCTAGAAGTACCTGATAAAGTTATGCACACCGAAATCAGACGTTGGAAGATTCTCCTCTTTGGCTGTGGAGGAATGACACCTGCAAAGAAGAAAAGGCTGAAACACAGAAAAATGTTAGTCAAAGGATATGGTGGGCTGTCAGGCGAACGCCCGATCTCGGAAGTACGAAGACTTCCTAGAAGGATATCAACCCACTGATAAAAAAGCAGAATATTGGACTGAAGTAGATATAAAAGATAAAATGACAGAAAATAAAAGTGCGTTCCTGATAATGAAGTAAAATGTTCTGTGCAGTCACCGATGTCGGTCTCTGTGGTGCCGGCATCGGTTAGGGAAAGTGCCGACGTCGGTTAAAGTGCCGGCGTCGGTAGGGGTAGTGACCGGCATCGGTCGAGGCAGGTTCTGGACAGGAGTCTGGACGAGTTGCAGAAGGTCTGACAGAGTTGGGATAGGGTCTTGACAGGATCGGGACAGGGTCTAAACAGGCTCTGGGGATTTGCAGAAGGTCCAGTTTGGACAGAATATAGAGCATGGAAATAGCAAGCAAGCAATAACCAAAGATAAAAATAAACAAATGAGAATACTTACCTGTCACAGTGCAAAGACATGATTGACGTTGTTGAAGTTGTCTGTGCAGTACCGGATTGAAGCGAATGCAGATTAGTTGATGCTGGAGTTGGTTGATCGTGAGAGTGTTGATTGCAAGAGTCTGTGAATGTCAGAGTTCAGGCTCGATGGATTGATTGATTGATTAGTTGATTGATCGATTGGCGGATGCTGATGAAGGCAAGGGACGGTTCGAGAGACAGTTTGATAACCGTTCGAAAAACCGATTGGGAACCAAATGATAACTGATAACGGATAACGATAAGGTGACCGACGTCAGCAGTATTTCCGACGTCGGCCGATAAGTGATCGACATCGGCGACATCGGCCGGGGTAACGACCGTCGTCGGCAGATGCACAATGGGGATAGAGTCTAGCTTTAGCTCTGTGCTCATTTTTACATGCTGCCAGGGTCAAGGCTGCTGGAAGAAGTGATCGACAAGGGTTGAATAGGAGAAGAAGAATAAAATGGGGGATGACCAGGGGAGTTGACATGATTTGAGTGTCTACACTAATACAATCATTTATTCAAAATAATATCAAATGTTTGAGCGTCTTGCTCTTGAGTTTCTAGAGGTTTTTGCTACTTGGCCTTTACTTGAGATGGTGGATTCTGATTCTTCATATTATCTAGATCTTTGGGAGGAACAACAAGAAGATATGGTAGAAGAATATGACCATGACCTTACCTTGGCTAAAATTCTAGAAGATGGATCCACACTTCTTATGAAAAACATGATAGAAATTAATTTGGGAACCTATGAGGATCCCAAAATTATTTATCTTAGAGCTTCCCTTACTAAGGTAGAATGTGATCATATTATATCAATTCTTAAGGATTATATAGACATCTTTGCATGGGCATACTCTAACATGCTAGGCTTAGAACCTAATTTGGTTGTGCATCACCTTGTTATCCATCACGATGCCAAACTAGTGAAGCAAAAATTAAGAAAGATGCATCCATGCATCGCTCTATTGGTTAAAAATGAACTAGAAAAGTTGTTAGGAGCCAATTTTATTAGACCACTAAATTACTCTAAATGCGTTTCCAACATAGTTCTAGTAATTAAAAATATGCCAAGTATACATATTTTTATTGATTTCTAAGATATCAACAAAGCATTATCCTCTGCCCAACATTGACATTATCATCGACTCAACTATTGGGTATGAGATGTTGTCCTTAATGGATGGATTTTTTGGTTACAATCAGATCAAGATAGCCCCTAAATACTAGCAGAAGACTTTATTCATCACTTTGTGGAGGAAATTTTGTTACCAAATCATGCCATTTGGATTAAATAATGTTGGAGTAACGTAATAACGTGCAGTGACTGTCATCTTTCATGACATGATACATGACATTGTAGAGGACTATGTTGATGATACACTATCAAAATAATGAACAAGGGATGGACATCCTAACATTATATGAAGAATGTTTAAGAGGCTTCATGAATATAAAGTCCACTTAAATCCTAAGAAATGTGTCTTTGGATTCACATCAAGAAAATATATAGGGTTCATTGTATCACAACAAGGGATTGAATTTGACACTATAAAATTCAACACTATTATGGAAATGCCTCCACTAAAAAATATTAAATAGATGTGAAGCCTGCAAGGAAAGGTCTAGTCTATATGCAGGTTCATTTCTTAATTGGTAGATAAGTGCCACCCATTTAGTCATATTTTTAAAAAAGTGTTAAGATTTCAATGGGATGAAGATTTTCAGATAGCATTTACAAATCTTAAAACATACTTGGCCAATCCACTAGTCTTAAGATCACCAACATAGGGAAAGCCACTACTTCTTTATATATCAACCACATAACATGTACTCGGGGCAATTTTAGCGCAACATGATGATCATGATAAGGAACACACTATTTATTATTTAATCCAGACATTGGTGGCTTATGAACATAATTATACACTTATTGAGAAGGCATGTTTAACTATGGTGTTTATCACTCAAAAATCTTGATATTATATACTAAATAACAAAACTATTGTCATCACCAAGGTGGATCCTCTCAAGTTTCTCTTATCTAAAGCATCTCTTCAAGGATACATGGCTAAATGGATTATGATCTTAAATGAGTTTGATATTGAGTACTAGAATTAAAAGGAAATCAAAGGGCAAGTAATTGTTGACCAACTTGCAGAAGCTCCTATTAAAGGTACTCAACCTCTCAAGTTTGACTTTATAAATGATTTTATCAAGATGATAGAATAAACATCGTAAGAACCTAAAAATTGGATGCTCTATTTTGATGGATCCTTCACATCCTACAGATATAGAGCTAACATATTTTTGATCACACCATAGGGGGACTTGATTCCCAAATCATTACATATATAATTTCATTGTAAAAATAATATGGTTGAGTATGAGGCATTTATTATACATCTCCACCTTGATATATAGTGGGATATTCAAAGCTTAAAGGTTTATGGAGATTCATAGTTGATCATCAATTAGACCACTGATCAGTACCAAACAAAAGATGATAAGCTTGTTCCTTATAAGAAAAGTATCGATAACCACAAAACACATTTTAAATCTCTATAATTTGAGCAAGTTTCAAGAGTAAATAATAGATCCATTGATGCAATGGCAACAATTAGTTTCATGATTCAAATGGATGATAGTGCTAAAGAGCACAAGAAATCAAATCCATATAACACACAAGGCAACATACAAGCTGAGGCATCAAATAAAACCCTTGTATCCATCTTAAATAATATTTTCAATGATGTTGGCCACAATTGGCACTTGCAACTCTTTCCTGCCCTTTGGGCTTATAGAACCAATCATCAAACCCCAACTAGAGCCACTCCATATTCCCTTATTTTTGGTATTAAATATAATATCCCAATTAAGATTGAGATACCATCATTATGAATATCACTAGATCACATTGAAGACGATGAAGACTATAGAGCCTCATGGCTGTAAGAACTAGAACTTCTTGATGATAAGTATTTGTCTACCCTAGAAACCTTGTAGGCCTATCATTACATATTATAGAGAAGCTAAAACAAGTGCATTCTTCCTCAATAGTTTGAGATTGGTGACTTGGTTTTGAAAGAGAACCAAAAGAACACAAATATTGAACACAAAAAGAAAGGTAAGTTTTAACCTTATTAGTCGGGACCATATGTTGTCATGGTGAACTATGGATCAGGGGCATATCAGCTAGCTAAACCTAATGGTGAATAACTTCCAAATCCCATGAACATCATACACCTTAAGAGGTTATATGCATGAATATCTTTGATCCATTGTCTATAAGACCCCTGACTTGGGGGTAACTTGTGCTGAAGTAATCTTATCTTACCATTTATATCCTACCTTGAATACATTTTTATATTAACTTGGCCTACTCTTCACAACTTTGGACATTGAAAGATTTGAATTATTGGCACTCTGAACACATTTTGTCTTATTCTATACCATTTTCTTTGAGAACCATATTCTTTATCCCACACTGGACTGTCCATCTATTGGACACTATTCTTTGGACCGTTCTCCCTAAGAACCATATTATTTGTTATATGTTGGGCATGTTGTTAACTTTAACACTTTTTATCCCTCGACCAATTATGATCTTGATTAGGTCTCATGAAAATTATGATCATATTTAATGCTGGTTCTATAAACAAATTTAGCTAGAATTGTATTTTTTAGCTTCTTCAATAGACAAGCAATCAAAAGGAAATTTTTATTTCTGGACCTTTGCTACACTATTACAGATAGGTGAACATAGATACTTCTTTAGGGTTACTTCATGATAAACACTATTCTATATTACATTTGATGGTCTTTATAGGCATTTTTTATCTTATCAAGATCTTCACTCTTGCTAATTTGTGAACATGGGCCGTTGTAACTGGCTTAGTTGTTTTATTGGAATCTCTACTCTCAAGTGTGCATCTCCTTGACTAGATGGTCTGCTTTGTGTATATTTTGTCCCAAAAACACCATAAACATTGGAAATACTAAAAACATCATAACATGCTCCATAAAAGAATAAAAACATTGTCTCACACTTTTGTACATTTATACATTCCCATCCCACCATGCTATGCTCTTGCCATTTTGAAAGTAAAGAAACACCAATTCATCTTGTACCATGCACTTGTCATTTTCAATATCATTATTTCTCATCCCATCAACTTATGTTTTACAAGACCATCCTCATTTATTTTTCATATCTTCCATTTATTCTATAACATCAATCATGCTAGCCTAATCATCATTTTCTTTCTATCTCGTCTCCTGGGAGAACTGCATTTGGCCTAAAGTTCATGTTGGAACATGCATCTATAGAACTATGTAGGCAACATCCACTTGTCTTGTATATCTAGAGTCAGCTCAGCCAACCCCTTCCTTTTCTTCTCTTCCCTCATTTCTTTTGTCATTATTCTTCTTTAATTAGGGAATAATTTTTGTGTCATTATTCTTTGTTATGTTGTGGTGGAAAGTAATGCCTTTATTGTACGTACATGAACATTTATCTTTAAACCACACTAACTTGGGTTTTTTTTGTTCGTGTGTGTTTATTTGTGCTTCTACACCTCTCCTTTTATTTCTTCTCCTTTTCTCTTTTTATTACTTCTTGTCTCATCTTAGTCTTGAGTTTCCCTATATGTTTTTACTTATGTCTTTTGGGTTTTAGAACATCTTGATGATTCACATGGATCTTTTTTTTAACTAAAAGAGGGGTAAAATTTTATTGAAAAAATGGAACAGGAAAAATTACATATCTTTATCCTGGCCCACAAGCTAGGCTAGCTTTTGAGAAAGATTCAGAGGAAACATCGTCTGATCAAGAATGTTCCAATCTAGCCCATGTTCCAAGGCCCATTTAGCTAAATTGTCTAAAACACCATTCCACTCATGGGGGATATGCCTAAAGGTCACCTCCTCCAGCGAAGTACATATTTGGAGGATCTAAAGAACAATTGTTGATAAGTGCCAATCCATGGCCTCAAAGTTTCTTTTGTTCAGTAGGTTGACAACGACCTAAGAGTCCAATTCGCAGATGATTTTGCACCATCCAAGTTGATAGCATTATTGCACCGCATCCAAGACTACCATGGCTTCCATCAGATTATTTGTGTGGATGCCCTTGTAGATGGAAAAGTAGAACTGCATATTGCCTACATTGTCCCGACTGATTCCCCCAGTGCCAGCCATGCTCGGGTTGCCCCATGAGGAGCCATCAATATTGAATTTAATAATGCCAGCTGGTGGTGGAGTCTAATGCCCCGCACGTTTTACCAGTTGAGCCCGATGTCTGGCCTCATTTAAAGGGAGCGTAGGATGAAACACTAAATTGTTGTCCAAGACATCTAGAGAAAGGTGTGAATGGATGGAGGCATCAACAACATTCAGACTTTGAGCCCTATCACACTTGGCTTGAACAGTCTCCTAAAGAGACTTGATAACTCTCTACCACAAAAGTTTGAGTTCTAAGTGCTTATCTAGGAAAATCCTTTTGATCCTTTCAAGCCAGATGTTCCACAAAATGAAAGAAGGGCTAATGACCCAGGTAGCCTAAAGTGCGCAGCCTTGGAGGGGGGTTGGCCTAAGCAGTTCCAAAAGTCAATTAGGGAGGCTGCATGCCTGCAGGAGCATCCCCATGCCTACCACCAGAGATGCCAAAGTTGAATGGTGAAAGGGCATTGAAAGAAGAGATGAGAGGCTGTCTCTTCGTTGTTGCAACATAACCTACATATGGATGGCCCCTAAAAGCCCCACTTGCAGATATTATCCCATGTAAGACACCTATTGTGGGTTAACACCCAGAGAAAGAAATTGCACTTAGGCCACAAAAGCCAATTCCAGACTTGCTTAGGCCAAGTGATCTTTGTAATTCTGAGACCTTGCTTCGTTAGTGCCAGGTATCCTGAGGAGACTAAATATTTCCCTGAAGGAGTGTTTCCCTAGGCCAATACATCGCACTCTTGCAAGGAGCTACACCTTCTAGAGTCAAGAATCTGAGTTAACTCCTCTCGTTCCTCTATTGAGCCTTTCGATGGCCAATCAGAGGATTTTTTCCACCGGTAGCCAACAACCATCCCCAAGTCAAAAGCCTCCTTGTAGTGAGCAACCGAGTCCCACCCAGCTAGTAGGAAAGTATCACTGAGTGGCTATAGGTGTGGGTGGGAGGATAAGATAGGGGACATCTATCCCAGGAGTTGTTCCAAAAAAGTGCATTAGTGCCCTTGTTGCAAATCCAAAAAAGACTACGCTTGACCAGCTGAGCTCCTAACTTGAAGGTGTACCACACCATGGAGCCTCTCCCCTCCATCGGCATCTTGGGAATAGTAGCAAAGTCAATGTTTGAGAAGTACTTGTAGACAAGAAGGACTAGAGCACCACTGCCAATAAAGTTTGGCAGTGAGAGCCTGACTGTAAAGGATAGCTGAGTGCAATCTAAGACCCCCTCCTTCTTTGGCCGACATATGGTATTCCAGTTGATGAGGCTCCATTTGGTATTTTGTAGGTTACCACTCCATAAGAATTGACAAGAAAGGGCATCAAATTCTTTGAGAAAGTACATTGGGGTAGCCTTTACCATGCTTCGGTAAATGGGCAAAGCCTGAATCATGGCTTGTAGGAGAGTTACCCTGTCCACTGTAGAGAGCCATCTATGCGTCCAGTCGGTCACTTTTTTTTAAAGTTTATCAAGAACATTTTGCCAAAAGCTTCTAGGCTACCTTTTGACTACAATAGGCACTCCCAGATAAGTCAGAGGGAGTTGTTGCGTCTGAAATCTAAGGATAGCCACAATCCTCTATTGGATCATCTCAGGGGTATTGAAAAAGTATATAGAGGATTTGTGATCATTAATTTTTTGACCTGAGGCAGTGATGTATGTGTCCAAGGTGAGCTAGAATGCCTCCGCTTCATGGCTTCTAGCTTTCTCGATAAGAGTTGTATCATCAACAAATTGGAGGTGGGTCAAGGTAGGCAAGCCCATCCCCCATTTCCATCCCTGAAGTGAGTTCTGAGAAGCATGGGACTTGATAAGACATCCAAGTCCCTCAGCCAAGATGATAAATAGATATGGAGAAAGCGGGTCTCCCTGGTAGAGGCCTCTTGAGGCACTGAAGAGCTTTGAGGATTCGCCATTGATAAGGACCGAGTAAGAGGGAGTGGTAACATAGCTCAGGATCCACCTCACCCAAGCCTTACTAAAACTGAAAGCCAAAAGAACCTTGTGCAAGAAACTCCACCTGATTCTATCATAAGCCTTAGCCATATCAAGCTTAATGACCATAGCCCATTCTTGGGAGATACTCATAGAGTGGATGACCTTAGAATCAATGACCACTCCATCGAAAATTTGTTTACCTTCCACAAAATCCCCTTGTTCCTCTGAGATAATCATGGGCAGCCTCCCCTTGAGTCTCTCCACCAGGAGCTTAGTGATAATTTTGTAGACACATTATAGAGGGCAATAGGCCTAAACTGATCCAGCTAGTTTGCCTATTCCTTCTTTAGAATAAGGACTAAGAAAATGGCATTCAATGCCCTGAGCATTTCATTGTTGGCATAGGATTCATGAATCACCTCCAACAGGTCATGTTTGATAATATCCCAAAAGTCCTGGTAGAATTTAGCTGGGAACCCATCAAGTCCTGATGCTTTGCCTCTTGGCAAGCTGAAGACCTCTCCCTCCAATTCTGTCAAAACAACCAGCTGCATAAGATGTTCAGTCTACTCCCTCGTCACCACCTCAGGGATACAAGATAAGACTGTGTTCTCAGCACCCTCATCTGGAATTTGATCTTCAGAGAAGAGAGCAGACTAAAATTGAGTAGCCTCTCTGGATATAACTTGGGAGGAGTTTAGGATTGTGCCATTCGAGGAGAAAAAGGAGGAAATGAAGTTCTCATTACGATGGGCCTACATCGAATTATGGAAAAAAGTAGTGTTCTTGTCTCCTTCCTGGAGCCAGTCAATACGGGCCTTCTATTTCCAGTAGATTTCTTCGTGAAGCTCCCACTCAGTAAGATCGACCGAGGCCTTAGATTCTTCTATGCTAAGTGTTTCTGACAAGCCATGGTCCCAAATTTTCTTGGTAACATCATCCATCCTATCTTGCGCTCTCCTCATCATGGTAAGGAGGTTTCCAAAGGAATCTCTATTCCAAAACTTTAGCTTCCTTTTGACATACTACATTTTTTTGGTAAAAGAGAACATAGCGGTTTCATAATCCAGGCCCCTCTGTCTCCACCATTGCACCATTAAATCCCAGAGAGAAGCCTCGCAAAGCCACATCAACTGGAACTTGAATGGAGGCTTCTTAGGGACAGCAATATAACTGGAAGACAACTTAATGGGCCAATGATCGGAGCCCCTCTAGTCCAAAATTTTAGAAGATAGATGGAAGGTCCTAGACAACCAATAGCATGAAACAAGGAACCTATCCAGATGCTCTGAGATGGATGCCTCCCCGATCCTTCTATTATTCCAAGTAAAGAGCCCATTCAAGGGCATAACGTCTGAGAGATGTAGAAGTGAAACATTCTATTGAAGGAGTTCAGAGGAAGGGCTCAAGCGAGCCAGTCCCACCCTTTTTTCCTTCACACTAAGAATAGCATTGAAATCTCCAGCTAAGATCCATGGTAGGAAGGGATGATAGCTTCTAACATACCAAATATGGCTCCAAAGTCTAAGCCATCTAGGTGAGTCAACTAGGGCATATACATTAGTAACCAAAATCAGATCACCAGTTTCATGAGATGAGGCAATCATTGAAAGGGCTGAGTAGCCAGAAATCCAATGCAAAGGTATTACTTTCCTAGGATCCCACTAGGTAGCAAGCCTGCCAGAATTTCCTAGAGCACCCACACACTGGCAATGGCCACGAAGCCAGGTATTGGGAGTGCAAGACAACATGGAATCCACTGAGAGCTTGGTCTCTTGAATACATAAAACATCTAGAGAATGTGCCAAAAATAGATTATGAATAGCTTTTTGTCTGGGGATGCTATTTAACCCCCTCACATTCCATGATAAAAAAATCATTAAGTGGAGTGGGGGAAGTGTTCATCCAAAGGCTTGATAGCTCCCGATTCCACCAGCATATCACTTGTGAATTTAATTTTGTCTTGGTCCTTTCTACGCCCAGCTCTAGAAGGGGTAGTGAAAGAAACTTTTTTAAATGGCCTTTGCATTAGGCCTAGTGCGGATAAGGGTCCCTTTTCTTTGCTAGAGTCTCCCATATCTTTGACCATATCTACCCAGCAGATTTCCTTGTCTTGCGGTGAAAGAGGCACCACAAGGATCCCAGCCTTAGGGCCTAAAGAGGTCTCCAGAGCTTGCTGGTCATCCATATCCTACACTTCAAAAGGAGAAAAAATACTTCCTTCTAGCTCTAGCTTTGCACCTTGATCCTCCAATGGAATGCCATCTTCTATAAGCATGCAATTGAGGGTTTCAAAATGATTGAATCCTGGGTCTGCCTGTCGATCAAGAAAGGGCTGCTTATATCCACGTCCCTTACCCTTATGTCGAACCTAAATGAACCCTTCCCTATTAGGGCCACTTGTCGCTGATGAAATTTGACCCATATTGGAAGTGCTCAGGTGTGCCTTTCCTTTAGTTTCCTCTTTAGGTTGCCTGTTACCATTACCAATATTTCCAGGTTGTCCAGTGCCAACATTCTCATTGGCCATCTGAGGTCCAACAGAGCTAACCGGATCATTACCATCTCTGATGGCCTGAGGGCATTGATGGTGTAAATGTCTATAGACATGGTAGATTTGGCATCGAAAGGGGATGGATTCGTAGTCAAGTTGTTGGATCCATGACAAAGCACCCAGGCAGATTTCCATAGATTTTGGCAGACCATTATTCAAATCAATGTCCACACAAATGAGAGCATAGGAAATTACCTTTTTGTCCAGTGACTAGTGTGAGATTATAGCAGGTGTCCTGATCATAGCCACAATTTGCCTTAGGATATCCTCATGCTAAAATTCTAAAGGAAGTCTTGGAAGATGAACCCACACAAGGACACGAGATGGGAGATCCTTCATAGAGTTAAACCCCACATGCCATGGCTTGATAAATAGTTTGATGCATTCATAAAAGTAAGGTCCCCCCTCAAAGATCTGATTCTTATCTGCTACGGATGAGAAATTTACCATGAAGCAACTATTTCTAGCCAACATAATATCGAAGTCACCTTCCACCTACCATGTCTGGCAAATCTAGGCTTCCAATTTCACTATAGATATTTGAATTCTAAGGAACTTACAAATCAGGGCATGTGAGGTGAGATACTCCACGTCTTCCTTGACTGCCTCAGGTGCAATAACCAAAATCAGCCTCTCTTGGCTACGAGGTAGACATCCATTAACCTTATTGAGCTTAGACCGCTCACTGACATAAAATGCGTCCTTCCCATGAGAGCTCAAACCATCCACCATTCCGTCCACATTGGGGGTTCCAGATGGGATAACAACCCTGGTTCCTCTGCCAACAATACTCACTCCATCACCTACATCTTGCCCATTGTCCATCGCTCCATCACAATTAATCAAACTTCAATTCACATGGATCTTGATTATTCATATCTTTATCATATTTTATTAAGTTGTTCTTGGACCATTTTATTTATTTGATTGTTTCTGGTGTCTTATTTTTTTTATTTTGATTT
This sequence comes from Torreya grandis, assembly GCA_037957365.1. Classification (NCBI taxonomy): domain Eukaryota; kingdom Viridiplantae; phylum Streptophyta; class Pinopsida; order Cupressales; family Taxaceae; genus Torreya; species Torreya grandis. The sequence goes on from JARHVA010000110.1 coordinate 821,460, forward strand.
TCTCTTTTGTGTTTGAGAATGTCTTGATGGTCCACATGGATCTTGATTATTTATATCTTAGTCTCATGTCATTAAGATGTTCTTTATTTTTATTTTTATATATTTTTGTTCCTACTTATGTCTTGATTGATCATATCTTTATTTTGATTTAGGTTCATTTATGTTTATCTTTTTATTTGTCTTTGATTTTTTGTTTAAATGTAAATATCTATAACTCTAGTTTTGGTCATTATGTTAACATTATCCTTATCTATAGGTATTCACATTTGAACTAGCTCAATGACATTGGTATATTATGTCATTCTAAGTTATTCATACTTATGATGCCTAATTTATTTCTCTATAGTAGGCACTTTGTGCTCAAGTCTCAAAATCTTAATGTCAACATCACTTTGATGAATAGTTCTCAAGAACACTTTGCATAATCTAGGCTCATGATATGGAATTAGTCATCTAGGTAACATGAATTTTAGCACTTGAGTCTATGCTCAGACATGCATCTCTTTGCATACATTATGAGTCTAATCAATTCTTGGTCAGTTTTCATTCCTCATTCCATTCTCTCCCAAACTTGGGTGAAATACACTAGCCTAAAGTTCATGTTGCAACATGAGTCCATGGAAATATTTAGGTATCGCTCAATTTATTTTGAGATTAGCTATCCATCTCTATTCTTCTTTTCATCTCTCTCATCACTTTGTGCATTCTCATATGCTTAGTTTTATATGAATTTCTAATCCATTACACCATATCATGTATGTTTTCACCTATTCACTGAAACCTATCTTTTAGGTTATATCCTTGAGCTATTTTTATTACCAATTGCCCATGTTGGGGCACACCATATGAGCAATGTTAAAATTAAATTAGATATACAAGGGAAAACCATTATTTATTCTTTATGAATGATCAAAATTAGCCCTACTGGGGAAAACTATTTTATCATGATCACATTTTCTCTACTATAATACCTCCTATTATCTTCCTTTTGGAGACCCCATTCTAGTGGTGCTTCCTTTCCTAAAGTAGAATGCTTTCTCTTTTCCTCTAATTCCAAGCTCTCCACACTACTACCCATGATGGCTATATTTAGTGTACAACTTGTATTGGCATTGATCAATGTTGTAAGTATGTAGCTTATACTTTCAAATTGGGTATATTTGAAGTGTGTACCTTACATTTATGGATTGTATCTTTCCCCTTCCCCCCATCTTTGTGGCCTATTATACCTTCTAATTATATTTTTATCAATGATGGCAATCAAGTGTGAAATCATTAACTCACCTAGATGTGATCTATTCCATGGGTTAATCTCTCTCTCTCTCTCTCTCTCTCTCTCTCTCTCTCTCTCTCTCTCTCTCTCTCTCTCTCTCTCTCTCTCTCTCTCTCTCTCTCTCTCTCTCTCTCTCTCTCTCTCTTCAAGAGCCCATCCTTCTCTTTCATCCTAGTATGTCCTCTCGAGGGGGCATCATGGGTCTATTCCAATTTCTTCTTGACAACTCTTTTCTTTGAAAAGATGTTGCTTCATCTGAATGTCCTACTATGGCTTCTAAAATAGGGGGAAAACGTAGACATCCAATTCTTAACACCATTTGTGTTGAAATTATCAATCTTATTTGAATTGTACTCAAATGCACATTTTAGGTCAAAAACACTAAGACACATTAGAAGAGTTGAAACTGACATATTCAACTACCAATTTTGTCTAAGGTATCCCTAAATGAGGCAATGCATTTTATGGGATAGATAACTTTGATTAGATTATTTTGAGTCAAAATGCCAAATTTACACCTGGGTGTCCTAGGTAGCTCTTTTCTATCAAATCTCTTGCATGAGACATGTGCCCTTGTTATTTGGTGTTGGCAGCATCCTAAATGGGAATATAGCTCCAATGCATCTAACATCACCTTCCAATTCTTCTCAAGTCAAATTATGACCCAATAATATGAATTTTTGACCATTTTGATTAATTGAGGGCCAATTTCCAAATAATTGCACAAATTTTGATTAACCTTGTTTAAGACTAATTGATCTAAATCAAAAGTTTAAGTGGATTTTACATGAGTTGTTAAATAATTATTTTTGTAAATTGATTTCCATCAACTACATCATCTAATAACATCATCATATGGGGTGGAATAAATAAGCCATAATGCATAAAATATCATTATTAAGGGTCTCTTAGGCCTCATTAAGACCCTCTATGCCTCTTAAATGCCCCTCTATCCCAAATATTTATGAGGTATATTTATGGATATAATTATATTAATTCATGGCCACACATTTCAATCTTGAGATGGATGGTCATGGTTGATCTTGATCAATCTCAAAAATCTATAAATAGAGAGGCCATGAACATCATTTTAAAGCTTGATTTTTGCAAAGTTATTATACTGAATTGTCTCCACAATCCTATACTTTTGATCATTTATTTTGTATGAAAGCTTCATTGATATACTGGTTTAGTGATTCCAAATCATGAGCCTAGGTTTTACAAGGCGTTATTGAGACATTGGAGGATTTGGCCACCATTTTTGTTGAAGACAAGAAATCTTGATCAAGGGAGAACATGATTCGAAGCTACAGTGGTATGGTGAATCCATTTGGGAAGGTAATATGATGTAGTTTTCTTTCAATTGTTTCTTTCTATCCTTTTTAATTCCCACATGAATAGCTATGATTAATTTTGTTTGTTCTTATGCATTCTTCCTTTAATTTATTGGACTAATGCTTGAACAATCATATTATGTAACACTCTCTACATTATCTATACATATATTAGTTATAATTATCTTATGCATGTTTACTTTTTATGGTTATTAGTCCTGCTATGTGACACAAGCTTTGGTGAGTACTAGATTATATTTTACTTTACTTGTCATTGACTTTAAGAATATGAAAACATAGGACCTAGATAGGGTTACTGCATAGTGTTACTTGACTATAGGCTTTATAACCCTCTCTAATGATGTAATTATGGTAATCGATCCTTTGGTTAGGTATAACAAATCCATCTTGGTCATGACCCCAAATATCTAATGTATCAACAATCAAAAGTGTAAGTATGATTTATCTTCTCTGAGAAGGAATTGATTAATATGTCAGTTGCATTTTCCTTTGTATATAGAGGGAAATATTGTTGACTCCACAAAAATATAATTGGGATCCATCTAATGGATGGGACAAAAATTAAGAAATGGGTTTTTGAACATGCATAAGTGTATGGGGAACATTATTGGGTAGAATACCAACTAGAGCATTAGATTTCATAGGTACAATAGAATTTTAAATAGAACTACAAAAAATATGGATCATTTACCCAATAAGATTCTAGAGATAAATATCATGGAAGTAACCCTTCATAATGTGTGTCGAGTGCATAACATAGCAAAAGATGATGAGCTATATTTCATAAACTTATATACTATGATTGATATCTTCTAGAAAAAGATGGACAAAAAATAAAAATTTTCCAATCAATTAGATCCATCTTCATCTACTACTCTAGGACATTCAAATACAGCAATGGTGTTTCTGCCCTATGACTTCACATTCCTAGTGGAAGATGAAAATGATCGTAAGGATAATACAAATGAAATTCATACCTTTTAGTAGTTCTTGAGGTAAAATTATAATCTGAGGAATAATTAACTTGATATTACTTTCATGCCTCAAAATAATAACAACACTAATCCTCTAAATCAAGGCCAACAATGATCCACCTCCTCCAAAAGGGAATAATCAATTACATAGTGTAGAGCCATAAAGCTAAGGAGAATATAACATGAAGAAGATCAAGAAAAATATCAGTCTTCATGAGCTAACCCAGATCATAGAATAGAGAGAGTTGCTAGTTAAAGACTTGACTAGGAAATTGTCTAATGACAAGTCAAAATTTTTTCATTCAAACATGATGGTATATAATGACAAGCCTAAAGTACCACCTTTTATGATGACTATAAAAATGTTTGGAAAGAACATGCATAGCTATTTGGTTGAATTAGGAACCTCATCCAACATGATGTGTATAGTTGTCTCTTAGAAACTAGGTTTGACACTAGATAAGTCAAAAAGAGTGTTCTTACAACTAGACAAGTCTTTTATCCCATGTATTGGAGAGTTGAAAAAATGAAAAATTCAACTAGCATCTAAGCCATGTGTACAATAATACATAGATATTATGGTCATCAACATTCAATAAGCCTATGGCTTGATGCTAAGCTGAGATTGGTCAAAGACACTAAATGGATACATGGATACATATTTATCACACATGTGGTTATCTTGGAAGGGAGTATCTAACTAGACTCATGTAGAGCAAGAGCCAAAAATGAAGTACATGATCATAAATTACAATGACAAAAATAGAAGATTGATTTTATATCCTCACATGTAGGTGTGTATACATTCAATAAGAAAAATGAATCACATGAAAAAGAATTTGAAGCCCTTATTATCTATAGAGTCTCCATTTTGATGGATCCAGATCAAAATAAGGTTTAGGTGTTGGTATAGCCCTAACAGATCTAGAAGGGAAATAATATATGGTTAGCTCTAGACTATATTTCCCTTGTACCAATAATAGAGCTAAGTATGAAACCATAATATTTGGTTTGGAACTTAAATTTAATCATAAAGTCAATTAATTAAATATAATAAGTGATTTAGATTTGGTTGTTAAATAGACAAGAATTAAATATCAATGTAAACTCTTTTACTTTAATAATTATAAATACCAAGCTTAGGATTTGATTGATTACTTTGAAGCATTCAACATCAAGGCCATCCTAAGGAGAGATAAGTAGACAATAAATTCATTAGCATCTATGATTATACATTTTTTAATTTATAAATCTCCCTATTTAAATGTAAGTTTGCTTATTAGAAGTGGGTTCCTCAAGTTTTATCTTAACTCTTTTCTCTTTTTGCAACAAATAGCCACTTAATTCTTCAAATGTTAGAGTCTCAATATTATAATCAACTTTTAGGGACTAATTAGATATGCATATGTTGTAGGAAGAATATTAAGAGTTGTCTCAACAAACAACTCCTACTCAACATTTTATCCCATAGCTTCTAGTATTTTTTTAATCTCCTTTAATTTTTTAAGATAATCTGTGACATCTTGATCATTTTCCATTTTTAAATTATATAGTTGTTTCTTGAGATACAAAATTCTAGTCTTTGTAGGATTCTCAAAATTTTCCTTAAATTTTTCCAAACCTTTATTTGCATTATTAATGTTTTGAATATGAGATATGATTTCATCAACTACAAACATTCCAATGATAGCCAATGCTTTATTATTATTTATTATATATTGAATTAGCTCCATATTTTCAAGAAGATTTTATTTCTTTTCTTCGTCATACTCCCATAAATAATTTTTAAACAATATATCTTTCACCTTATACTTCTAAAAAGAATAATTCTTTACATCTAATTTGCAATCAGGCACTCAAATATTTGAATTAGAGGCCATAATTTCAAAAAAATTGAAAACCAAAGAGATTCATTGTCAATTTTAAAATCCATGCATAAAAACTCAAATTAAATGTCTATGACCCATAATATTCTTTGTCTAAAATATTTAAATAAATTTTATCTTACTCCACTACAATGTGAATCTAAAAATACTCTTAAAATATTTTCTTTCTTTAAAAACTCCACACACAAGGTTTATCAATAGGAATGATTGCATAAATCAAGTATTAATTGGTATTCATTCTTGCACCTAAAATGTTATGTTACCCAGGTGGGGGTGATAGCTAATTTGGTTAGGTATTTCCATCGTGCTCTGTCGGTCATGTGTTCAAGACCCCCCGCTCCCGTGGAACTGGATGGTGCGTCTGCGCCCCGTTGCCGCTGGTCACGTTAAAAAGTTTACCCGGGCGCGGGTGTGTTACACATAAGTGACACAAAATTTTATGTTACCCATAGTTTATCTTGTTGAATGTGTTATAAAAGACAAAATTTATATCACTTTTTTCCATAGCACATTAAATAGAACATCAAATCCCTTGTTTTTCACACTTCAATAATTTAAAAGTGGTGCAAACTAATATTTAGTAGACAAAAAAAATTACAGCCTTTTGAACATATTAAAAATAAACTAACCTTACAAAAAAAAATTTGGCCTCTCTCTCACTCAATTTATTTTATCCCTAGCTAAATACATTACACATGGATTTTTCTATAAACATATCAATAACTATGGAATATCAGTAACTTTCTTTTGATGGCATAGCCTCCTCTATATGCTTGTTGAAAATGTTCTACTCCTTCATAAGTCATAGTAACCTTAAAATAAATCAATTAGCTCCACATAGAATTTAGAATCAACCACTCTCAACTTAACCACAACCCATTTAGTGAATGGCTCTAATATCATATTAAAGAGAACACTCAGAGAAAACACAATTTTGAAATAGAATAGAATACTTTGTGTTATGATTGCATTCATATTTATAAAGGATAATATATAATTAAATAATAATAATTATTTGGTATGTGATTTATTGTTGATGATTTGTACTGACCAAGAAGACAATTGAAACATATGCTATGTTGTTGGCTGTAATAAATTGATTTCTAACACATATAGCATGTAGAAGTTAAAGTGCTTTACCAACATATTGATTTACTTTTCCCAACCATTTAGATCATATTTTAATCCTTGTAAAACTTGAATCTATGAAAATGATACTAAATCTAAATCAAATCCTTATGAAGATCACTAATATGAGATAATATATAGGAACAATCATAATTTATGACAAGTTCTTACCATCATCTCACTCCTCTTTGGCTTCCCTCCAGGATTTTTCAATAGACTCTTCAATGTGACTTGAATTGATGTTTGGATTGATTGATAATGGATTCAAGATATATGGCTCAATGGATGGCTATGATGGATGCAAGAGGGCTATGAAGGCTAGTGTAATGAAGGCAACATAGACTTGGATTTCTTCCTTGTTTTTGTATGTTCCATGATTGGGCATGACATATTTAAAGAGGTATTTGGAAGGGATTTAAGGGTACATTTCCCTCTCAAATTTTAAATTTGAGGAGGAAAAAGGTTCTATAGGTGGGAAGCCTCTAAACCTTCCTTTTGGGGGGAAACATGTGCTTAGAAATGTAATTAAATAAAAGAATTATAAAACTAAAAATTGGGTGGAAAGTGGGGTAAATTAAGATTTTAAATATTTGAAAAATGTAAATATGTGGAAAGTGGGATATTTTATGTAGTTTAGGATTATTAGATTCATTTCCTTAAGGGGATGAAGGGTTGATATTAATACAGTATTAAGTGTTAATATTAGATGAGATTAGGCATAATTTAGTGAATAAAATTAGGTACATACATTTTTCCCCTCTTTGAAAGGGTCTTGCAAGTGGATGAATTAAGAGTAATGGTCTTTCAAATAGAAACCATGTCATAGATGAAAATGATGTTAAGGGTATGATTCCCCCTTAAGGGGGCATGTGGGGAGAAATAAGTCAGATGGTCACTTGGATAGGAATCCCTATAGAAGAATAAGATGAAGATGATGATAAGGGGTTGGGATACTATGAGTATTGATGTACATACAATTGATATGCCTCAAGCATAAATGCTTATGGGATAAAGTGTCTTATCCATGAGATATGAGTTCTAGAGAAACGAACAATGTCTAGAAGTGGCATTGTTTGATTAAGACAATAAGACTAGAATTCCCAACATGTAGACATAGTTTGGGAAATAAAGAGATTGGATAGGCCATAAGATGATGATGAGTCTCTAAGTAAAGACACATGTCTGGGATGGTAGAAGGCCTATAGAGGATATTGGATGATAATAAGCCACTTTATGTGAAATACATAGTTTTAAGTGATGTAATGAGATTGAGTGATCCATCCAAGATGGGATGGGGATTGGCAGTTAAAAGTGGTAGAACTATCCTTGGGCATAAGACTATGCATAATTGCTACCTACATAGTCTTAGGAGACCTCAAGCCAATTTAGTTATGACTAAATAGGAAAGAGGATGGAAGGGACAAGAGATATGAAGATGAAATAGATGAATTAAGTTTAATGAATAGTGGTGGATAAGTGGTAGTATGGATGAACTATGACATAATTGATGATGAAACGAGCCAATATATATTCATAGGAAGCAAGAGGTTTGGTATTATGATTGTCAACACATCTTAAGGGGGAATAAACCATAACTAATGAGAGCCACAAATGGATACTTATCCCAAGCAAGGACACATGCATAGGAGAAGTACAGGTCTCGACTAGAGGATAGATGAGTGTCATGGTATCTTTGAGATATAATTAATGAAGGAAGAGGATTTTGGTGATGCCATGATGGTAGTTAAGAAAATTATGGGACCAATGTGTCGACTAAAGGTGAATAAACTAGTAGTTAAGGGTCTGATAGGAGTGGAATAATCTCATATGTATTAGAATTAATAGTTGGAGAGGGAGAAAAGTGGATAAATAGGAAGTGAAAATAAAGAGGAGGCACCAAAAAGTGGATTTGATATAAAGGAGGTGGTTTTGGTGAAAGAAGTGAAGAATGATGTTAAGTTTCTGAGAATGGGGTAGTAGGAGTGAAATGGTAGCGAGTATTGCTATGAGCCAAGTTTTAAGAGGGGGAATCTTATCAAAATATTGATAAGGATTTTATCAAAATGCTATCATCTCCATGAGACAAATTTTATTGGTTGGATAAAAGGTAAAATCTACACAAGTTCTTTGCATAGGTGGTCATCATTACTATGTACTGAGACAAATAATCAAGATGGGTGGTAGGGTTTGAAGAGATTGTACAAGATCTTCATAGGTGGGTGTATACATCATCTATTCACATACTTTTGGATCAATAATATATGTAGGGAACTAAGTATAGCATCATTAGTGTCAAGCTTAGTGACCCAAGGGAAGAAGGTGTGGTTACTGATGAAGAAGGTAATGAAAGCTCATTCACCACTTAAGACATATCGAATGTGGCTAAAAAAGATCAAAAGTGAATAAAAAGGCATAAAGGAGACATAGGGCATGGAAGGAAAAGGGGAAAATCTAAGTTAGTATAACATGTTGGGAGAGGGAGGTCATGGCATAAGTAAATGGAAGATAATTTAGGTGCACAGAATGGTGATGAGGTAGGGCAAGAGGATCGATATTGAAGTGGAAGCCAAAACTATGTATGTATTTGAGTGTTAGGTTTTTTTATTTTATGTAGTGTGTATGTAGGAATAAATATGTGGTAAACTAGGTTTCGAGGTGTGTGATAGGGGTAATCATGGATTAGATCATGTAGAGGTCACACAGGCAAGTGTAGGGGTTGGCGAGTTGTTTTCAATAGTAATTGGGTAGGCAATAAAAGGAGATGTCATCGCTTTAAAGATGATTATGGGTCAGGTCATGTAGAGGTTATGTAGGAAAGTTGAGTAGTGACCTATGTGAGGAAAGGGGTCATAACCACATTGTAAGGGAAGAAAATTATGGGGTGAGGGGAGTCATAAGGTAAAGTATAAGATTTGTAGGAGGAAAAAGAGTCATAGGAAGGGGTTTTTGCTTATGGATGGTGACATCATAAGAGGCTATGATTAGGTGGATGAGAAAATAAATTCATGTCAAGAATATGTAGAATATCAAATTTATTAGGAAGGTTTTACGATATATATTTATTTTTGTTATGCGATGCCATGTCATTATTTGACTATTAATTGTGTGCATATTACAGGGGGATAAAATTTGAGAGAGGATGGTGGTGATAAGAACTGAGTCAATATGGTTATGGAGATGGTGACATGATTACTATTCCAGGAACATGTACTAGATACAAAGGCATGGGAGGAGAAATGGAAATAAAAGGAGTATTGGGGTTATGTGAGTCAGTTATATGCAATATGAAGGGAAGGACTAGGTTTGTAGTGATAGGTTACATGCTTATAGGGTCATATTTCTCAAAGGGATATGAAAATGGCCAAAGTACTAGATGGGTAACATTGTTACAAGAGTAGGAGAATTGATGGTAGGCACAAGTTGGGGTTTTTCAAGAACAAGCATAGCAAATATGAACTAATTAGATGTAGTTATATGGATGATTAGAGTAGTAAGAGGTAAAGGCACAAGTCATGGGGATGGAGAGAAATATGGACCACATACTACTATATGCCCTTGGGTTTGGATATGTGATAGCCCAGGTGGTGGGGATGGTACAAGAGATATAATATTTCAAAGCCTTATATGAACACGCAATGCTAGCAAGGCATAGGGCTCCTTTATATATGATGATCAGTCAACCTAAGAGGACACTACATTTTAGGTCATCGAGCTAGTTAGTAAATCCATCACTAAGGCCACCACCATAGGATGGGATGTAGGATATGATATGTATGTAGTTTAGAGATTTGGGTCAGGTTTAAATGTATGTAATTATAGAAAAAAGTTTTAGATGGCTTGAAAATATGTGAATCTGATGTAATGATCAATATTATGTTAATAATAATAAAGAGGAATGTGGTTGTTTTATTATGTCATGGAATAATTAAAACATTATGATATTATGTAGAATGATAATTATGGGTGATATTATAATAATAAGAATGGTGATGATGTGTAGGTGGGTTCATGAGTATGGAAAACAATTATGGGAAAGTAGTTGAAGGATGATGTGATATCACTCGGTAAGTGGGGACACTATTGGGTGGGAGACATGACCATTGTTAGCATTGATCCTGTCATTAGGTATAGGAAAGTGATACTAATAATTTTAGGGATGAAAGTATTATATGACATGAGGAGGTGAAGAATTTCTTTCACAGTACAAGCTTATACAATCATTCGCATAGTGAGTATAGGTTCAAGTAGATAGAGACTCTAATGATGTCGTAGGGTAGACCAGTACCACCATTGGAGCTAATTTATGAAGTGAATGTGTAGGTGTTCCAAATGTTGCATAACATGATGGACATGTTGGAGATAATATTAGAATAGTGATAACCAAAGGATCTGAGACTCAAACCATAATGTATAATGCAGTGATTTTGATGCATAAGGTGTCAAGCAAGGAGATGTGCCCAAGGCAATGTAGGACCTAGAGGCATCCCTTTATCATAGGGAAGACCTACAAGGGGATTGAGAGAGTGTAGATCCTAGATGAGAGCAATAGGATGATGCAACTAGTAGAATGAGGGAGGTGATTTGGGGGTCAAATCCATCTAGTGTGTGTTATTATTAAGGATAAGTCGACCATTCATGCAAACATTATCCCTAGAGGGAGCTGACAGATGTTGGCTCTGTGGATCTATAATGTCCCCTTTCTGATTTTATATGATATTTAAAGCATATAATCAGGTTTTAAAATCAAACAACCAATATTTCAAAGATCCACCAATTTCTCAATAAAACCCAAATCGGGTATGCCCGAAATAGTGCCAAAAACTTCACAGCTTCACATATTATTGATAAATATGAAAGTGGAAATTTTTACATAAATTTCACCATCATAAAATCCTAAAAAAATGACATTTACAGATCTGTATAGCATTTACACAACAGCTCCCAAATGGAGGACAAAAACAATGCTCATCGGGCTCCCGAAAATAACACAAAATAGCCCAGAAACACCACAAAACACTAATAATCTATCACAGAAGTATAATCACGACCAAATACATATATTCAAATCTATTTTAACATATAAATGTCTGAAATACAGCAGCAACCCAAAATGATATGAAATACTCAACTGAAAACACCAAACTCTTACAAAAACACACCCGAAAACCCACAAATTTGCATTGTTTAGCACAAGGGCAAACTCTGCATGAGCTTGCACATGGAATGGATTTAAAATCCCATCCTTAGACTTCCTAGAAACCTGAAAACTCCCATCCTTGGGTCTCCTTCTCCACAGGTTTGGCAGCCTCTAAAGAACAACAAGGCAATGAGCAAAAATCATGTTCTAGAATGAGCCCAAAATGCCTCCAAATCCCTTTAAAAGAGGGCATAACCCTAACTCACGACCAATAAGGGTTAATAAAACATATTTTAATAATAATTTTTATTTATTAGTCCATTTGTATCCAAATATTAGCCCCTTTTGCCGAAACTTCACCTTTTTGAGCCTCCCTGCCTTAACAAAGATTATTAGTTTTTTAATTATTTGAAAAGGGGACATGACAAATATTCCCCTCCCAAATATTGCTTGTCCTCAAGAAATGAAGGTTGGAATGCTCAAGAATATGTTCTCCTTCCCAAGTTGCATCCTCCAATGGTAATCCTTTCCATTTGACCAAATGCTCTATGATGCTCCTATTTCTCAATCTTTTCTCTCTTGTATCCAAAATCTCTTCTGGTATCAAAACTAATTTCCCTTCATCATCAAGAGGTGATAATTCTGTAGAGACTATGGTTTGCTGTCCTAGAACCTTATTAGGCAAGATACATGGAAAACATTATGTATTTTGCTATTTCGTGGGAGCTCCAATTCATAAGCTACCTCTCCTACCTTCTTGATGATCTTATAAGGCTCATAGAAGCTAGGCTTGAGCTTCTCTGCCCCACTCCTCTTCAAGGTGATTTTCTTATATGGCTAAAACCTAAAAAATACAAAATCTCCCACCTCACAAGATCTTTCAGTCCTTTTCCTATCAGCATACAACTTCTGTTGGTTCTGTGCATGTTGTAGATTATCCTTGAGGGACCTTATTATGTCTTGGCTTTGCTTGACAAAATCACTTGCTGCAGGTACTCTACTATCCAAAAGTACTAGATCAACAAAGGAAAGGGCATAATAACCATAAAGAGCATGAAAAGGAGGCATACCAGTAGACATGTGATGAGATGTATTGTAACAATACTCCCCTAGGTGCAACCATTTCACCCAAGCATGTTGTTGATTTGAAACATAGTTCCTCAAATATCCCTCTATCCATTTCTTAACTATCTCTATTTGTCCATCTATTTGAGGGTGATAGCTAGTACTGGGAGTGAGTTTAGTTCCTGCAAAATGAAAGAGTTCCTTCCAAAAAGAGCTGAGGAATCTACTATCCCGGTCACTGACAATGTTTCTAGGCAAGCCATGTAATCTAATAATTTCCTTAAAGAAAAATTTGGCCACTTGTGATGCCTTGAAATCAGATGTGATAGGAAATAAATGTGCATACCTAGTTAGTCTATCTACCACCACATATATGCAATCCTTACCTTGAACCTTGGGCAACCCAGTGATGAAGTCCATGGAAATACTTTCCCATTTTTGTTCAGGAATAAGAAGTGGCTGCAACAACCCTTAGGAAAATTTTGCTCACTCTTGCTTTGTTGGCATACCATATATTCATTAATGTGTTTAAGGACATCCTCCTTCATACCCTTCCATGAAAACCACTCTCGAATTTTTCTGTATGTCTTGAAGTATCCTTGATGACTAGCCAAAGGTGTGTCATGAAAGGCCCTCAATATCCTCTCCTTAGTTTTTGATCCTGGCACTAAGAAGATCCTATTCTTGTAATAAATCAATTCATCAACAATCTTGTACCTATTATCATCCACTAACTTATCCAAAATCTTGGTGGCAAAGGAATCTTTAGCATACTCTGAAATTATGGAGACTTTCCAATCAGTAGAGATAGATATTAAGGAACACAAAGTGGGCTTTCTTGAGAGAGCATCAACAACCACATTATTCTTTCCTTTCATGTATTCAATATCAAAATCATAAGCTTGCAATTTGCTTACCCATTTTTGTTGATGATCATTCAAATCCCTTTGGTTCAAGAAGAACCTGAGGCTATTATGGTCTATCTTTACAATGAATCTCCCACATACCAAATATTGTCTAAACTTATGAAGTGCATGCATGATTGCCAACATTTCCTTATCATAGATGGAGTAACCTTTTTCTGATTGATTTAATTTTCTACTCTAAAATGCTATTGGATTTCCCCTTTGAGTTAGGACAGCCACTATACCTTCTCCAGAAGCATCACATTCAACAACAAAAGGTAAAGAGAAATCTAGAAGTGCAAGCACGGGGCATGAACTCATTACCTCCTTAAGCTTATCAAATGTTTTTTTTTTGCCTCTTCTATCCAAAAAAAAGCTCCTTTCTTTGTCAAATTGGTCAAGGGGGAAGCAAGCTAAGAAAATCCCTTGGCAAATCTCCTATAGTAGCTACACAACCCGAAGAAACCTCTCAACTATGTAAGATTAGTGGGTGGAGGCCAATCCAAAATTGCCTGGATTTTTTGTTGATCAACTTGTACTCCTTTAGAACTTATAATATATCCCAAATATAGGATCTCTATCACACCAAAGTCACATTTAGATATCTTAGCATAGAAGGATTGCTGCTCCAAGATTCCCAAAATAGTGTCTATGTGTTTTAGATGCTCTTCCCATGTTTTACTGTAAATCAAGATATCATCAAAAAATACCAAAACATTTTTTTGAAGATGCTAGATGAATACCTTATTCATACAAGATTGTAATGTTTTGGGTGCATTAGTGAGGCCAAATGGCATAACAAGAAATTCGAAGTGCCCATAGTGACATCTGAAAGCAGTCTTTTCCACATCTTCACTCCTCATTCGGATTTGATGGTACCCTGATCTTAAGTCAATTTTTGAGAAGTATAAAACACCATGTAACTCATCAATGAGTTCATCTATGCATGGTATGGGATACCTATTTTTTATGGTGTTCTTGTTTAGAGCCCTGTAGTCTATACACATTCTCATTGTACCATCCTTTTTCTTGACAAGTACCACAGATGATGCAAATGGACTAGAGCTAGGCCTTATGAATCCCATGTCTAGGAGTTCCTTAATAGTTTTTTCAATTTCTTCCTTATAACCTCTTGGATGGTGGTATGGGGTTTTTATAACTGGTTTGGCACCCTGTTCTAACTCTATAACATGCTCAAAACCTCTATCTGGTGGTAATCCTGGGGGCAAGTCATTGAAAACTATACTATGTTTATCAAGAATATTTTGAATTTCAAAATGGAAATTACCTTG
Organism: Torreya grandis; assembly: GCA_037957365.1. Taxonomy (NCBI): domain Eukaryota; kingdom Viridiplantae; phylum Streptophyta; class Pinopsida; order Cupressales; family Taxaceae; genus Torreya; species Torreya grandis. The sequence continues at coordinate 836,475 of JARHVA010000110.1, forward strand.
ATTCTTTGGAGAGCTTGTTGGATGGATTATGACTCTTGCTGCCCATGCTACTTGTCCTCTTCAAAAATTCCTCTCCATCCTCTTTGCAGAGACCACCTTAGGTGTTCCATTCAATAAGCCTCTCAATAAGACTTCTTTCCCATTGGAATGAAATTTAAACTCCATAGTTTGATGGTTCATGTAATAGCCTCTAATAGAGTGCAACCATTGAACACCCAATACAAGATCTGTCTCCCCAATGCCAACAACATAGAAATCATCACATAACTCATAATCTCCTAAGGTCATCTTGAGTTATTTCACCACCCGTGTGCAAGGCATCGTGAATCCATCAGCTACAGTAACATTGAATCCCTCAAAATCTTCTGCCTTAAGCCCTCTTTTCATGACAATTCCCTCATCAATAAAATTGTGAGTTACCCCACTATCAAGAAGAACTGTCAACCTTTGCCCTGCTAGTACCCCTCGAATTTGAAAGGGATGGTATCTTGGGACTCTTGATAATGCTGCTAAAGTGCCATCCTTGCTGATTTATTTTTATTTCTCTTCTTCTTCCTCCTCCTTAGTGTCATGAAATTCCTCATGCTCATCTGAATCAGATTCTGAAGCAACTTCAATATAGTGCACTTGACCTTTTCCCAAGCATCTATGTCCTGGGACCCATGGTTCTCTACAAGTGAAACAAAGCTTTTTCCTTCGTAATTCACTCCTAGTCTCTTCGTCTACCTTCTTTTTTGCCACATTTATCACATTTTTTGGTGGTAGTGTTGGAAAAGTCTTTTTTTGAAAATTCCCCTTATGTTGCCAAAGATTTGGGGGTTTTTGATTAGTGACTGGTTTCATAGGCACGCAAGTTTCAAGTTGCAAGCTTCTTTTGATAGCTTCCTGTAAGGTTGAGGGTGAGAAATCCTTAACCAAACCCTTAACAGAATCTTCCAAACCATCAAGAAAAAGATAAACAATCCTCTTTTCACTCATATCAGGTACCATAACAGCCACTTTTTGAAACTCTTCTATATACTCATTAACTGATTTGGTTTGCTTCAACTTTGACAATTCTTTAAAATACTCTTCATCATCCTTGAGGTCAAATCTATCTATCACTCTTTACTGAAATCATCAAATGTAGTTACCTGATCATGACCTTGAGTAGTCATTCCATGATACCACCAATCATAGGCTGCATCTTCCAAGTGTAGACTTGCAAATTGAACAGCAAGTCTCCTTCATGGGGTTAAGTGTGAAAAAGGTCTGTAATTTTTGTAGCCATGCTCTAGCTGAAATTTTATTTGTTCCATCAAAAGTAGTTGCTGTAAACTTGCTTATTTTATTTTTGAGCTCTCTTCCACTTATGTCATGCTCCCTCCTGTACTCCTTCTTGGGCATCAAAGTGTTCATCATATCCACATATTCTCTAAAAGGAACCGAACTACGAAAGTCATCATCTAAGCCATTGTAAGTAGCTCTTAATGCAATCAAGTTACATGTAACCTCTTCCACGAGATTAAGGGCTGGATCTGGTACTGGTGGCTCATCTGTAGGCAGGAAAATAGTTTTTGTTGATTTAGAGGGTGTGGGTTTCAGATTTATTGGGTCCTCTGAAGTGCTCCCTTTCTCATTAGTAGATGCAACTCCTTGCAGTTTTTCTGTCAATATTCGCAAAGCCTCTTTAGTTTCTGCCAAACTATCCACTGTTTGCTTCTAAGTATTCTAGATGTCTTGGAAGAATTTCTTTGCCATCTCATCTGGGTCAGCCATACTTTTTCCTTCCTTGGATTTTGTACTTTTACTTTTAACTGGAGGTTTGATCAAAATTTCTTTATTCTTTTCTCGTTGTAAATATCTCTTTTCTCTTTCACTTAGTTGCATGCAAACTTCTACAAACCCTCAGGCTGGCAAGATCATAGATCTGATACCACTGTAATGTCCCATTTTTGATTTTATATGATATTTAAAGCATCTAATCAGGTTTTAAAATCAAACAACCAATATTTCAAAGATCCACCAATTTCTCAATAAAACCCAAATCGGGTATGCCCGAAATAGTGCCAAAAACTTCACAGCTTCACATATTATTAATAAATCTGAAAGTGGACATTTTTACAGAAATTTCACCAGCATAACAGCCTATAAAAATGACATTTCCAGATCTGTATATCATTTACACAACAGCTCCCAAATGGAGGACAAAAACAATGCTCATCGGGCTCCCGAAAATAACACAAAATAGCCCGAAAACACCACAAAACACTAATAATCTATCACAGAAGTATAATCACGACCAAATACATATATTCAACTCTATTTTAACATCTAAATTTCTAAAATACAGCAGCAACCCAAACTGATATGAAATAATCAACCGAAAACACCAAACTCTTACAAAAACACACCCGAAAACCCACAAATTTGCACTGTTTAGCACAAGGGCAAACTATGCATGAGCTTGCACGTGGAATGGATTTAAACTCCCATCCTTAGCCTTCCTATAAACCTACAAACTCCCATCCTTGGGTCTCCTTCTCCACAGGTTTGGCAGCCTCTGAAGAACAACAAGGCAATGAGCAAAAATCAAGTTCTTGAATGAGCCCAAAATGCCTCCAAATCCCTTTAAAAGAGGGCATAACCCTAAATCACGACCAAGAGGGGTTAATAAAACATATTTTAATAATAATTTTCATTTATTAGTCCATTGGTTTCCAAAGATTAGCCCCTTTTGCCAAAACTTCACCTTTTTGAGCCTCCCTGCCTTAGCAAAGATTATTATTTTTTTAATTATTTGAAAAGGGGACATGACAGGATCTTGGGTAAGGTGGGTGGTTGGTGGGAACCTCAATATTGACTAGAGTACCTCCCAGTATATGATCTATGTATACAAGGGCTTGAGTAGGTTGTGTACTAGTTGTTGGTATAATAACTAGATATTTGTAGTGTGAGTGTTGTGGTATTGTTAGATGTGTTTAGATAGTGGAACAATGTGTGGTTTTTGTAATCGGGAACAATGTAATAAATGTGTTTCATTTTTCACAATATGGTTTATCATAATCCTCTTGCCCTAGGGATGATATTGCTGGTGAAATGAGTGATGGAATTGGAATGTCTTGAGCCATGTAGCTTTTGCAATCCACTTTTATTGTTACACTTATGAGTATGTGTGTACTAATTACATGATAAGAGTCAAGGGAAAGTGTGAACTCATAGTGCGTAATAATTTTGTTTGATTTAATTGCCCAATTCTAACGTTGGGTAATCACTTATACCATCCTTGTTCCTGTATGATCAAAAGAATAAAAGACAAGATAATAAGACACTAACATTTTATTGACAATGACAAAGATTTAAAAGATGAAAATGTAACAAGAAATAACAAACCCACACAAAAATATAAGAGATGGTATAACATTAAATATGTTTGATTTATATATATGGGAAAATGTTTTAAATAAAATGATTGTGTATAATAAACCTAATGACAATAGGAGATATTGATGCGAGAGCATCACCATATGCATGTAAAATTTATGTTTTCAAAAGCATAGGAGGTATATTAATTAATAATAAGCCATTCTTGAGGCATTATAAGTTTTTTTTAAGTCATTCAAGGCCTTTGGAGAGTTTCCCTCCAAAAACTAGATTTGAATTTTCAAATGTTCCTTATGTAATTACATTAAAAAAAAAATTGTAATGGTTTGAAAGTTATATGAGTTGTGATAGGTCCATAGGAGTGTGAAAAATATAAAATGGTCTTATAGAACTTATTGGAGGTCATGGTCATCTTGAAATCTAGAAAGATTAAATGTAACAAGTAGTCCATGAGAATAGGGTCAAAATTTGCTATCTTGTGTCTAAGTGGTTGGAGAGAATCTTGAGCAAAATTGGAGCATTCTAAACTTGGATAAGACTTCAAAAACTTGATTTTAATCTATAATATCAAGATGGAGGTGTAGAAGACCATCCACAAGCCTAAAAGGCAACATTTTTTCCCATTGTAAGAGCCAATCTCCAGTCTACCAACACTTTGGCAGAAGTCTGTGTATGTTTTTAAAATTTATTTATTTTGAATAAAGGGGTTTTGTGTTCAATTTTTTTGTATTTAAATTAATTTCATATTATTATATGTGATCCAAGTTTTCTTTAATTGATTTCAATCTCAAGACATAGACTGAGTTCTTGAAACCCTTGAAATTTCTGGTTTTTGTATGTACAGTCATATACAGTGCTATTTTTACACATGTAAAACATTGTATGGAAGAAAATTAGCTATTGGAGATGTTATAGGAGTGAGTTGAGCTAATATTCCAGGTGGTATACTATTAAATAAAATAAAATCAATGAGATCTATGAAAAATCAATTAAAAGCTCTCGGCCTCCCTATTTTCTGTGTAAACCAAAACTCAAATTTTGGTCACTAAAAAGGCCATAACTCCTAAAATACTAATCCAAATGACTTGAGTATTTTTGGAAAATTTAGATAAAATTATTTGTGATGTAATACAAGTGTTTTCATGACAAAAGGAGATATATATTTTCAGATATAGATGACTGTGTTTTTATCAGCCTGTAGGTGCTCATTTTTCAAAAATTGTCAAAAAGTCAAAGTTGAGTTTTCCTTACTTTCGAGTGATATAACATGGAATAAGGCTTGGATGATATTTATTATGTTTTAAATAACTTATTAAATCTGGTTTCATATTTAATAAGGGGATAATAATGATTTTGACTTATTGGAGGCACAATTAGGCCTAATTAGACCTACAAGCTTCTGAACAAGGTAAGGAGTTTAGAGACAAAATTCAATATCTTAGAGTCTTATATATTATATGAGGATTGAAACATGTTAGATAAATTGAATCACATGTGTTTAAACTTATTTTAAGCTTCATATAGATGCATACTATAGATTGAATACCTAAAGCTCCATTAAGGCTTGAGAAGCTAGTAAGGGTTTCAAGCATCATAAGGAAGATCAGGAAAGAAGATTGCAGAACTAGAAAGAGTATAATATTGCATGAATGGATTGATTGATACAATCATAAGTGAATGTTTGTAAAGTGAGTTTGGTAGCTATCATTTTGGTATCAGAGCCAAAGAGATCTTTGGGATGGTTGCATTTGTTAATGATGTTTCATCAATAAAGAGTTGTTATAGGACAAAGCACTAGAAGACCCTGTTGAGGAAAGGTATGAGTAACCTTTGATATTTGATTTGAATTTATTATGTTTGAGAAGAAAACAGGTGAAAATGAAGTCTTAAAGCCATTGAGGCTTGACAAGAGAGAAGAGAAGCTTGGAAAGCTCAAAAGTAAGGGAGCAAGTGAATGCTCAAGAGGAAGATCCAAAGCAAGGTAAGCTTGGATTTGAGAAATTATTGATATTTGGTTAAAGTAGTGTCATATTGCAGACCATTGACTCAGTGTGAAGCTCAATAAAGCCATTAAGGGGGATCAAAAGACTAGGATTCAAAAGGCCTAGGTGAGATCAAGGAGATTGTCAAAAGACCAGTCAAGGAGAAAGGCTTGGGTGAGACAAGTGGACCTAAAGGGATCAAGAGACCAAGGTGGAAAATACTTGGGTGAAGATCTCAAAAATGAAAGTATTGTTGAAGGCACTATAGAGTAGTAGAATACATGAGGGTACTAAGAAGGAAGCAAGCATCTAAAAGAAGAGAGGTATGCCTAGTAATGGAATTGATAATGAGATTGATAGTTTGAAAAGAGATTTAGCTAATTTTGCAGATAGATATGAGTCTTGGATGTAGATGGACAAGCAAGCATGGGTATGGCCAATGAGGAAGAGGTTGAAGTGGCCAATTGATCTCTGAATGAAGAGGAGAAGAAGGAAAAATGATATTGCCAAGAATAAAGAAGCCCATAAAGGCAAGAGTGTGATCAGGCTATTAAGTGAGCAACAAGAAGAAGAAGTTGTGAAAAATGTTCTCATTGAGGAGAACAAGAGAAAATAAGAAAGAAAAGATGAAGTGCCAGGAAGAGCACTTGAAAAGATAAGAGCATTGGTGAAGAGAACACTCATAGGGACCTTGTGGTCTCTTGTTTTTATATCTAATGTTGTCTTTGAATGGGTAATTGCAGGTATGAGCAGCTTTGTGCAGAAGGTCCAGAAAAAGGCCTTGAAGACTGAAGAGATTTTTACAAGGAGAGACACCAAGTGCACAAGTGAATGTGCAAGAGAGAGAAGTGAGTTTGTTGTTGATGATAAAGAAAAAGAGATGCATTGGTTAATGCATGAGGAAGGTGTTGAGGACCCCATACAAGCAAGAGAAAGGATAGAAGATGAAAATGAATTTCATGATGCCATGGAATATCAAGAAGAGGCAAGAGAATAACCAAGCACAAAGGAAGAGAAAGATTGCTCCATGGATCAAGCTATCAAAGAGGTAAATGTAGTGTTAAAACCTGATTTTGATTGTTATTATAAGCATGAAGCTGCTAATTTACAGATGCAAGAGTTAAGGAAGATGATAGAGCCCTCAGAAAGAGAATTTAACCATGGGTACATGATGCCAAAATGGTTGAAGAAGCACACATTTGAGCAACAGATACTTAAAGAGGAAAATTTGATGTCTAAGACTGATTTTCATCATAGTTCTAAGATAAATGCAGCTGTACAAGGTTGTGAAAATATAAACAAGATTGATATCTCAGTGTTAGCCAAAGAGCATGGTTACAAAGTGCCAAAATGGCTTAAGGGATCAACAAATATAAAGAAGGACACAAAGCTCAATCAAAATGAAGACTCAAGCAAGAAGCAAATACAAAGCATGAAGGAAGAGGTAGAATGCAAAGTGAGCAAGGCCAGCTATCAAGCAAGACAACATGAAGATGTCAAAGAGAAGAAATTGGTTGGTGAATTGAACAAGTGTCATCCTAAAGCTATGAAGAAGGTATGGATGGCTAAAGGTGAGAAAGAAAACTTCTCAAAGAATAATGAGGTAGAGCATGAGGATACAAAGATGAAAGGTAAGTCAATTGCTTACAATGAATGGGATAATGATTTTTTTGAATCATTTAATGATATTTTTATGGAAAATGAGGAATGGAAAATGTCTATGAAAACTAATGTACAGCAAGGAGAGAGTTCCAAGAGGATGGATGATGAAAGTGGAGATGTGAAATCAGTTCATATGTTTGAAAAGAACAAGGAGAGACAAGGTAATAGTGTTCCTATTGTTTTTGATAAGTATATTGATGTTGATGAAGAATTTGACTTGTATGAATAAACCATAGAGTGGATGAATGTATTTATAGAGGATGAAAGACAATTTGGTCCTACGTTTGATATAGGACATGAAGATTTGGATGAGCTTGTGTTGATTGAAGAGTTGAAGAGGATAGAAGAGTTGTTGAATCCTCCAAGAGAGTTGTGTAGAGGCACATATCAACATGGTAGCACCATTGATCAGATGGAAAATGAATTGAGGCATGAACAAAGAAAGATGGTGAAGGAAGATTTGGACAAAGAAGAACATCATGAAGACAATCAAGGGGCCTCATGGCCTCAAGTTTTTTCTACTAAAGTTGCTTTTGATGTTTTGAATGCAGGTATGGAAGTTGTTGAAGTAAATGATAACCATAAATCAATGGATGCACTGATGAACCAAGAAGGCAAAGAAAACTTTGGAGACACATATGAAGATGACACATGGACATGGAAGATTCTAGCTGAGAAAGAGATGAGAAGAAGGAAATACAAGAAGAAAAAGAGAAACAAAAGAAAGAAGAAAGATTCATTTGAGAAAACCAATGATTTTGAAAATGACTTTGCATCATGTGCAGGAATGAACAAGAAGTCCAAGAAAAGAAAAAAAATTGGTGCTCTTGAACATGTACATCTATATGAGAGACTAGTTGATGAAGAAGAGACAAGGGAAACTCACTTGTAACTCTGAAAATAAGGTCTCATAAACAGGAGTTTATGGAAATCTTTCACCCTTGGAAGTATGATGCAGGAGCATCACCATATGCATGTAAAATTTATGTTTTCAAGAGCATAGTAGGTATATTAATTCATAATAAGCCATTCTTGAGGCATTAGAAGTTTGTTTTAAGTCATTCAAGGCCTTTGGAGAGTTTCCCTCAAAAACTAGATTTGAATTTTCAAATGTTCCTTATGTAATTACATTAAAAAAAAATTGTAATGGTTTGAGAGTTATATGAGTTTTGATAGGTCCATATGAGTGTGAAACATATAAAATGGTCTTGTATAACTTATTGGAGGTCATGGTCATCTTGAAATCTAGAAAGAGTAAATGTAACAAGTAGTCCATGAGAATAGGGTCAAAATTTGCTATCTTGTGTCTAAGTGGTTGGAGAGAATCTTGAGCAAAATTGGAGCATTATAAACTTGGATCAGACTTAAACAAATTGATTTTAATCTTTCCTAGCAATATGGAGGTGTACAAGACCATCCACAAGCCTAAAAGGCAACATTTTTTCCCATTGTAGGAGCCAATCTCCAGTCTGGCAACACTTTGGCAGAAGTCTGTGTATGTTTTTAGAATTTATTTATTGTGAATAAAGGGGTTTTGTGTTCAAATTTTTTGTATTAAAATTAATTTCATCTTCTTATACGTTATCCAAGTGTTCTTGAATTGATTTCAAGCTTAAGACATAGACTGAGTTCTTGAAACCCTTGAAATTTATGGTTTTTGTATGTACAGTCATATACAGTGGTGTTTTTGCACATGTAAAACACTGTATGGAAAAAAAATAGCTATTGGAGATGTTATAGGAGTGATTTGAGCTCATATTCCAGGTGGTATACTATTAAATTAAAAAAAAATCAACGAGCTCTATGAAAAATCAATTAAAAGCTCTCGGCCTCCCTATTTTCTGTGTAAACCAAAACTCAGATTTTGGTCACTAAAAAGGCCATAACTCCTAAAATACTAATCCAAATTACTTGATTATTTTTGTAAAAGTTAGATAAAATTATTTGTGATTTAATCCAAGTGTTATCATGACAAAATGAGCTATATATTTTCAGATATAGATGACTTTGTTTTTATCAGCCTGTAGGTGCTCACTTTTCAAAAATTGTCAAAAAGTCAAAGTTGAGTTTTCCTTACTTTCAAGTGCTATAACTTGGTATAAGGCTTGGATCATATTTATTATGTTTGAAAGACCTTAATAATTTTTTTTTAATATTTAATAAGGGGATAATAATTATTTTGACCTATTGGAGGCACAATTAGGCCTAATCAGACCTACAAGCTTCTGAACAAGGTAAGGAGTTTAGAGACAAAATTCAATATATTAGAGTCTTATATATTATATGAGGATTGAAACATGTTAGATACATTGAATCACATGTTTTTAAACTTATTGGAAGCTTCAGATAGATGCATACTATAGATTGAATACCTAAAGCTCCATTAAGGCTTGAGAAGCTAGTAAGGGTTTCAAGCATCATAAGGAAGATCATGAAAGAAGATTGCAGAACTAGAAAGAGTATAATATTGCATGAATGGATTCATTGATACAATCATAAATTAATTTTTGTAAAGTTATTTTTGTATCTATCAGATATGTACATGGGCTATAATGTGCCCAAAAGTGTTTTGACATAAGGATGCAATCTTAATCAGAAATGACTATTTATAGGGCCTAGGATGATCCATCAAGATTCATTACATAGTGTATGTTGGATCCCAAATTAAGAATTATTATTGAACCTTCCATATTGATGAAATTAGTGGGAGATTGTGGACCATGGCTTAAAGATGGATAGAGATAAATAAGGATGGATATGATTGGATGCTAGTAGGAGACACAATCATCAAAGTGGATGTAATGGGGGTATGTATGAGGGTGTGATATGATGGAGGTTATAAAAAATTGGATGAATATAATCTTGAATAATCCTTAATAAATGTTCCCCTCGCATAACTCCCAATGTCTTACCCCTATTTGAAACATCTATCTCCTAATTCTACTAAAACTTGTAATATATTCCCACTTTTAAGACCAAGGTCAGTGGTGGAATGACGGACTAGAGTAAAATGAGGGTACGAAGAGTGGAGTGGAAATAGATATGCCACCAAGAGTGGGGACTCATAGATGAAGGTACATGGAGCTTGTCAAGTATAAAAGAATTTTGAATGCATGATGTTCATTGGCTCATCAATATCTTTACCTTCTAGTGTGGCTAATTTGTAGGATCCAAATCCAAATTTAACAATGATTATATAGGGCCTAATCCAATTGGATTCAAAATTTCCCTTATTATCCCTATCTACATTGGTATTCTTTTTATTTTCCTTCAGTACTAGATCACCAACATCAAAATCTTGGGACTAGATCTTCTTGGGATATTAGCATTTTAGTTTGTTCTAATATGCTTATAGGTGATTAAGGGCCCTTTGAAATTTTTCATCTAGAAGCTCCAATTCTTGTAGCCTTTCATGTCAAAAATTATGATAAATGATAATGAACCGTAATGATATATGTAAGGAGGGTATATCCACTTCTATAGAAAATATAGCTTTTGTCCCATTTACTAAATCATATAGAGTATCCCTAGTGGGTTTTCAAACACTTGTTTGAGAAGACCAAAGTGCAGGATATAATTTTACGTGCTAATTCCTTCCTACATCATTAACTATTTTATTAAGAATATTGATGAAATTCCTATTTGTTGCTTCATATTGTCCAATCCCCTAGGGGTAATAAGGCATGGAAAATGTTAGTTGATATGATACCACTTACATAGGGCCTTAACTTCTTGATTTTTGAAGGACTTATAGTTATCAGATATAATTTTGGCAAGAATGCCAAAATGGCAAATGCTCTGATTTAGGATGAATTTAGAAATCTAGAGACTTATAGTTAGGTAATTGGCATAACTTCTACCCATTTGGTGAAATACTCAATGACAATGATAATGAATTTGTGTCCATCGGAAGATGTAGGATTTATCTTGCTAATAAAACCAAGTATCCATATAGAAAATGACCATGGACTCATAATAGGATATAATTATTATGTTGATGCATGGATTAGATTACCATGTTTTTGGCAAACTACATACTTTTACACATATTGGTAGGTGTCATGTTCTATGGTAGGCCAATAGTATCTAGTCCTAAGAAATTTATTAGCCAAGGCCATTCCATTGACATGGCCTCCACAAATACCATTTTAGACCTCTTTGATCATGAGAGAAGACTCTTTCAATTTTAGGAATCTTAATAAAGTCCCATCATAACCTCTTTGATAGAGCATGCTACTAAAGATAGTGTAGAGTAAAAAATTACTCTAAGTTCCATTCTATTTTTTCAGTCACGCGCCGCAAATTTTTGTGTTTGTATACTTTGGTCTGAGATGGTAGATTTTTGAAATAGAGCACAGGCTCTATCTTCCTTTTTGATTCATTTTTGTCTAAGTGTCAGGGTAAAGCGAAAGCTAACAAGTGTCGTCCTCTGAGGCATCCTTTCTCAAATGGAAATGCCAAGTGTCGTTGTTTGAGGCACCTTTTATATTTTCTATGAGTTGGCTAGAATGTGCCACATATCTCATAGTGACTCAAAAAAGCATGCCAAGTGTCACCGTCTATGGTTTCATATCGGCACCCACATTTCATCTCTTTTTGGTGAAAGGTTTTAACAAGCTAAGTATCAGAATCAATCGAAAAGTGCCAAGTGGCAGTCATGGAAGGTCTCAGTTTTGCTTTTCTAAAAGTGATGAAAGCTGCCATGTACTCCAACAAAAGAAAGCAGAAGCCACCATGTGTTTTGGTCTGAATTATCTTCATCTTTGCTTCATTGATATAGCAAAGATGGTGGTGGGTCCCAAGTTTTGTTTCTTCAACAAGCGGAAGCCGCCAGGTGTCACTGTTTGTGAAAATGTGAAATGAGACCCAATTTTTCCTATGGTATAAACAGAGTAAAGCAGAGACCACGACGTGTCATCTTCTGTAGGTTTCTAAAAAGATAGCTAAAATAAGTGGAGACCACCACATACCCCAGCTGAGTAAAGTAGAGATTGCCACGTGTCTTTTGATGAAGCAATGGAGTTCACCACCTATTCCTATGTCCCTTTTAAAGTTAATCAGGTAAGAAATGTTGTGCGTCTTATTTTCTTTTAAGGCCGTTAAGTTTTGAGGAAGCGAATTGTGATAAGTGTTAAAGGCAGAATATTCCTAAGCAAAGACACAAAAGAGTATAAGTTATGTGAAAAGTGTCGCATGTCTTCAATAGGTGCTGCGAAACACACCAAGTGTCATTTTCTAGTGTCTCCTAAGTAATAGGAAGATTTTCAAAGAATTGGATTAGAGTTAATCTAGAATTTAAGAGAAGGGATCATCCTACAATCTGTTTCAACCAATGAACTACCAGAAGATGAAGCATTTTAGAAACTATAAAATATCTTTTGTTAGACACTGCTAGTTGGGTTAGATTTCAGTTGGGCCGTTAGATTGAGAACAAGCAGATAATCTGGAATGAATCCAAGGCTATAAATAAGGGTGCAGAGATCACCAGGAAGAGGCAATGATCAGAGAGATTTTTTGAGATAAATTATTGTAAAGAGTTTAGACTTTCTAGAGCTGTGACTAAGTAATATCATTTGCTTTTGTCTCATTTTCTTGAGTTGAAAGGTTTATATAACTGTATGTGTTTTTTTACCTCTTATATGATTGGAAAATTCAAATAAGAAGATTGAATCCTATGCCTTTGTTGATATTTTATGTGTCATTTGCAAAAGTAGTCTAGGCTATAGAATTTCTAGAGCTATGATTAGGAATGTCATTTTCTTTTGTCTCATTTTCTTGAGTTGAAAAGTTTATATAACTTTATGTGTTTCTATGCCTCTTATATGACTAGAAAATTCAAATAAGAAGATTGAACCCTATGCCTTTGTTGACATTTTTTGTATCACAGCAAAAGTAGTCTATACTATGAGCCTTTGTTTCTATTGTTTCTATCTTTTACATTGATCATGCACTTGTTTGCTCTTAAATGTAAATGAATCCTACATATAGTCTCACTATGCTCAGGATTAAAGTTGAATTACATTCAGGCACATCACCATAGATTAGATTTTCTTTCTTGCATTTGTGTTTCTGATTTAAATTCTTATCCCTTTTCCCAGTATGTACTTAATATAAAGAAGAACCAGCTTCTTTAAAATATAGAGGTTATTTCAAGTCACAAGTCCCACATCTTGAAACTTCCCATTGTTGGTGTTTAGTACAAAGCACAATTTTAAATCATCAATAGTTTTTGGCACGCCTGGTGGGACCAATCTACAAGTTTATTTCAAGATCGTATGAACCAAAGATCTACGAGGAGTCATAGCTATGGACCAGTAACCAGATCACAATTTACTACAAATCCAGGTATTCTTTTTCCACCTTTAGTAATAAGTCCAAGAAGAAGAGTCAACCAGTTTGTACCAATACCAAGAGAAAATAAGGGAGCCCCTACACCCCCAAGAAATTATGCAAGCTGGAACACTGGTAGTTCATTAGTCCTCCCAATACCACCAGCCACTTGGGACACTATCCTAGTGAATACCTTAAAATCTCTGCCCAAATTCAGTGGGCAAGACTTTAAAACACCTGAGGAACATCTTCAAGATGTATCAGATGTTTGTGTTATACATGTTGTCACACAACAAAATGTGGCCATAAGATTATTAGCAACTTATTTTAAAGGGAAAGCTTTAGAATGGTACAGGTCCTTGACCCCAAATACCAATTCTACATGGGATCAGCTCGGAGATCTTTTCTTTGAAAGATTCAAAGAGAAGGGTAACAAGTCTTCTTTGTTACAAAAATTAATTACCATTCAAAGGGCACCACAAGAAGCCATGACAGACTTCAATTCCATATTTCAAAAGACTTGGGAAAGAATCCCTGCTACAGCTAGACTATTACCAGGTATGGCTATAGTATTTTATCTTAAAGCTTTGAATTTAGATATATCTATTATGATTCAGTCACTTGGAGGACACACTATGCTAGAGGCTTATGAATATGCAGTCAGAGCTGAGAATAATTTAATAGATGCTAGAAAGTTACCTCTAAGGCCTCCCATGCCCATGTTCCTAGAAATTTCCTTGCCATTACCTCAAGAAGCCCCTAAATCTATACCCCCACCTGTGTCTATGTACACCTATCCTCATCCATCTGCTAAAGAGATTGTCCCCACTCAGTCATCTGAGTTGGATGATATTAAGAATATCCTAAGGACATTTTTTAATGAGCTAATCAATATAAAAAGATAGCATAATATTTTCCCTAAGCCTCCATATCAAGGTTATCAAGGAAACATATTTTCATCTCAGCCAAACTAATATCAGGGTCTTCCAAGACAAACTAACTATCAGCCAACAAATCAATTATTTGCAGTCCCCACACCCTCACAGACTATTCCTCCCAATTTAAATAGGGATATTTTTCCAGGGCAAAATAACTATGTGGATAACACTAATGCCTGGTGTTTTCCTTGAAATAATGCTCATACACCTAGAGATTGTCCTATGGGTAATTTACAACAAAAGGTGGTTAGTTTGCAAGTTCTAGTGATAATCAAACCTATCAGTCTTCTAGTATGTATAATTCACTCCTAATGGCTCAGATGCAATGGATGTCCTTGAAACAAAAGGAAGAAATAGCCCTGGAATATGCTTTGTTCTCATGGGTTGAAAATGAAGAATTAGTATTTTTAAATGAAACTTCTGTTTCCAAGAAACCAGTGGTGCAATCAGACTACTGTGTTAGATCAAAGAGAAGAATGCTGGAACAACTTGAAGTTGTAAACATTAAAGCTATAGATAATCCTTCATTTTAATGTTATCAACACGCAGCTGTTAGACAAGAAATGCTTCAACCAGTGCAAAATCAAGAAGTTCTTGAACAAGTTCAAAGAAAGACAAGATATCCTAATCTTCCAAGAATTCAAAATTTTGGACCAATGAATGTGGTAGATCAGCTGAAGATGACCCTAGTATAAGTATCAATTTGGGACATGTTAGCTATTCCTGAACAAAGAACATTATTACAAGAAGCTCCTCAAAATCAAGCAATGCCCAAATATACTAAAGAACCTACTGATAAAAGAAAGCTCAAAGACATAGTTCATCTATAGATAATAACCCTAGTGAATAATACAATAGAGGTAAGCAAATCTAAACCAAATCCCTTCTATTTAACTTTGATAGTGGGTAAGAAATTGCTGCATAATGCAATGATTGATTCAGGGGATAGTACTATAGTAATGCCCAAGCAAATAGCTGATGCTTTAGAAATTAAGTATGAACCACTCACTAAAGGAGTCATACAGCTAGATGGCAAAGCAGTACAAACCATAGGGAGAATTAAACAACTCCAATTACAATTATATGCTTGTCCTAATATAATTGTAAATCAGGATGTCGTAGTGATAGATATACCTCCTATTTTTGGCTTATGTTTATCAAGATAATTTACAGCCAAGATAGGAGGATATATGTCCCTTGATTGGTCTCATCTCATCTTAAGAAACAAATACGGTTCAAAGATGAAGATATTGTCTGAACCATTATATATAGATCACATCACTAATGAGCCCACTACAAAGTTAGAGGTAGCCCATGTTATGATGAATAAAGAAGAAAGGGTTTTTGTCGAAGAGCTAGGTGAATGGACTGAATATAATCATGAAGAAGAAAATGATCATTTATTAGATATGATGTAAAGTGACCCATATGAAAATTATGACTCTATTGGTCTGGGCACTTACATTATACTTGATGAAGATCATAGAATTCAAAATGTTCTAGAGGAAGAAAAGTCAAAAGATACCTCTTCTATCAATCTTCGGGCCTCTTATGAATTTCAAATTCCTAGTGAGAAATCACAAGTGCATACCTTAACCTCTAATGAAGAAGAAATAATTTCTGATTTTCTTCTTGGCGAGATGATGTAGAGGAACATGGACATTTTTTGGATCATGATTTGAATGATTTGTTTGAAATCATTGGGTCAGGTTATACCATTTTTCAAGATAGCTGTGAGCCAGTCGCAGAGGAACAAAACAACATTGAGCCTCAATTACATGTGCAAAATTATTGCAAAATTTCATAATTATCCTTTCAAGATATTGGTAATTTTAAAGTTATTAAAGAGGATGATCATGTAGTAGAACCTGAGTTTGAGGGAAAAGGAGTTAAGTCAATAAATGATATATGTCAAAAGGCTTCTATTGGAGGCAAGTTTGACTCAGACTCACTCGAATGTAGGCAAATCAATGTGGCATACACAGAGGGAAACTCACCAAAGCTATATCTAATTCAATCACTTGTATGGAAATATAAGCTAGCTTATCATGAAAGAGACTTTAGAAATTCTGATTTTGATCCAGGAGGGAGATAAAGATGCTTCATTAATGTAGTTAGGTATTTTCCCCTTTCCGTATTGCTTTGTTTTCCTGCTTTGTTTTCCCAATTTTCTTTTAAATAAGTGTTCTTTGAACACATAGTCGACAGCTTAAAATTTTCAATTTTTAAAAAAATCTCCAATACATTGAATGTCTCCCAAATCTTTAGAAATCCCCAAGGTACCTTGCGCTGCCACTTGCATAATGTGTCTATCTCATTATTCCATAAAGATTGAGTAGGATCTGCTAATGGTTATCCGAGTTTAATGCCATTTTGAGACTTGATAGGTCAATAAATACCTCTTAGCAAGAGTTAAAGTTTACAAGTTCTCAAACATTCTTGCATCTGTGAGAAAATATCCAACTACTTGCATTTTTTTGTGTGTAGTAAACTTGCTTTAGTGAAAGTATTTCCATTTTGTAAAAGTTCATACAAGCTATCACAGAGAAGATATAGAGATGGAGGGGGCACAATCTTCACAACAAGGAGTTGGGATGTATGAATCCCTTGATAAGTTTCTTGCAAGTAAATCATATGCTTCAGCTCCCACGTAGCCATTGAAGACCTATCCATGGACCAAGTTTCTTGAAGCTGGTCAAGCAAGTGACCCAGTGAAAATAAAAGATTATGCGGATGGCATCATGGACCCAATTCTGTAGAGAGATAGTAGCAAAACTCTTAGAGAAGGGGCACATCAAAGGTGTTTACAGAGGGCCAGAGTAGGGCAATATGAAACATTTGCCATGAGGATATGGACCTCACAACTGGCTCAATTCATTGTCCCAATTGTACATCCATGCCCCAACCTGGTCAAATTATTTGTAGACTTATTCCATGCACCCTCATGCACCATTTAATGAGGTCCATTCATAGTGAAAATCACATTACAAGCTGTCAAGGATATGTTAGCCCTACATCATGATAGTATAGCTACATTTCCCA
The DNA here is from genome assembly GCA_037957365.1 of Torreya grandis. Classification (NCBI taxonomy): domain Eukaryota; kingdom Viridiplantae; phylum Streptophyta; class Pinopsida; order Cupressales; family Taxaceae; genus Torreya; species Torreya grandis. Next base: position 853,792 of record JARHVA010000110.1, read on the forward strand.
CTATTGCTAAAATGCAAAGGATGTGGGCAAACATCAACACTCAGTTAAGGTTCCTAAGATCTAAATTACAAATGGGTGATGATGACACTATAGTGCCCACACTCCCTGCACCAAGAGCTCAATTCACCCAGGCTAGCCAAGACACATTGTCAATGATGGTTTTCATCTTTGGCATGAAAGATGATATAGCAGTGTATGAAGAACAAATGGCTATTCTCTTTAGGCTAAAGACTGTTGATAAAACCCAAAAGTATAGGCTCGAATTTTATGAGTAAATTGCTTTCTCAATGGTAGAACAATTGGCTCATTTTAGATCAAAAGGAGTGTTCAGGTATTCTTACTATTTGTTCCACCTCATGATTTTCTATAACTCTGACCTCTTTGCCCAACATATGTATCTTAATATGTATGACCCAAATTTTGATCTCCAAAGGACAATCCCTGTGTCTGCATGGACACACATTTTGTCAGAGACTAGTGACCCGTATGAATTTTGGGAATTATTTGTTACCCCTTTTTTTGCCACCTCAGCCCTGAACCAATTATGAATAAATTATTCCCAAGTTTTTCCAATCTTCTAGCCAGTTGCCCCATTCCTTGTGATTTCTATTTTGGATCCCACCATACCATTATATTAGTCCATGGTTTTTGTGGGGAACCAATATTGCTACCTAATATTTTGACTCTTAGGTTAGCATTCCTAGAGGTCACCAGGTATGTATCCACAGTTGACAATGAATTTGGTTTTGGGAAGATAAAAAGAAAAATGTATGATCTTCTGTGGATGATAACAAGCATGGTTTTGGAAACTAGGGATGCAGAAGTTGTGTTGCTAAAAAATCTATCCTTTTTGGGTTTCCTTCTAGTAGAAGACAAATGGGTTTATGACCCAAATGGTTTCATATCCTCTTGGGTAAGGACTCATAGGGTGACAACCATAATTGCGCATGAAGTTTGCCCCTTTTGGGAGAACAGAAGAAATCCTAGGGAAGACACTCCTAGTTTTTATGTTGAGTTAACAGACTTGCCCCTTCCACAAAATAGGCCATGGGAAACATTCTATGTCAAACAAAGGGATTATGATCCTAAAGTCAGAATGACATCTGGTTTAAGGAGGGCATTAAAGAATAAAGATTGGGATACTGAGAAGATAGAAACCTATTGGAAATATAGGTAAGAAATTTGTCAAACAACCCATTCTTTCAAAAATGTAGACACAGATGAGAGATGGGAAGAACTATGGGATGAGTTCCATCTCTCCCCTATATCTAGCCTAAAAACAAGTAATTCTCTAACACTAGGTGAAGAGTAGGAAGCTAGGGCCAGGTTAAGCCAAGAGTCACAAGCCTCAGAGCAAGCTATAGCTGTAACAATTGTATCAGTTTGGCCCCAATCTCTCAGCACCATAGAAATGCAGAAGAGTGTGGTGCCTTCACCATCACAAGCTTCCCCATTAGTCTCGATTATAGATATTCCCAGTTCCCCACAAGCATCATTGAAAGGAACAAAAATTCATCCAGAAAAAGAGACACCCAAGAAATGAAAGAGGGTGAAATTTCAATTTGGTTCAGAAGAGGAGATAGACACCACACAATGCCAATTATAGGGTACTATAATTTCTCCTTAGGTAAGTATTATTCCTCCCTCTCCTTCTCAATTTATTTCTTCTCCCATTGGCATGATGATTTCATCTAGCCAGATGTCATCCTCTACCACTTCTACTATTCCCATTTCTCACTTCACCCCATCTGTGCCACCTCCGGCCTTAACATTACCTCATTTCTCTCCCTCTGTTCCCAAGAAAATTTCCCCTCAAATTACCCATAGCCAAAAATTAGCTATTCAATATGGTCTACCACAAGGACATCCTTTTGTGGGTGGGCACATTGCCTCTCCTTCCAATTTCTAGACCCAAGTAGATGCTGCTAGGAAGGAAAGGGAAGCCCGAAGAGAGAAAAATAAGATTAAGGAGAATAAAGCTTTGGCTACACCCCATTTACGGTCATAATTTAACCCCATCCAATATCAATTAACGGTGACTCATTTGTTGCCAAAAGTAATAAAGCCAATAGAGCAGATGTAGCTGGAAGATTACACGATGAATGCGGTGGCCATTGACATGTCACTCTTCAGGCCACATGACAAAATTGAGATACTAACTGAATCCACTTCTATAGTTACTGAAGACTAATTGAAGATATCAAGGAGGCTATAGAAGATGGAAGCTGAGCTAGCCAAGGAAAAGGCAAACTGTAATAGTTTGACCTCAAAGATTAATAATAAAAATAATGAAATAGAGAATCTAAATAAACAGTTGTAAGATACTATTTCTCTTCAGACTCACTGGGTAGTTTAGGCCCAAAATGATTCCTTAAAAGTAGAGCTCACACAGGTAAAGGATGCGGTGACGACCCTTAGGCATAAAAAAGTAGCATTACAAGAGAAGTGTGAGGAACACCTGTTGTAGGTTACCCAATTGCAATAAAAGCTGCTAAGTGAAAAAAATAATATTGTGGTTGTACAAGCCCAACTTCAAGCAGAGCAACAGAGAGCAACACAATTGGCACTGGAGTTGACCAATAAGCCAAAGAGTGTTAGTGTGTTAAGTCTAGTAAAGGAGCTATATGAATCCATGTGGAAGAGAATCTCTTCAGAGATTATTTAGCTTAGGCCAACTCTCACCTTCCTAATAAATGCACATAAATTGTGCACAAAGGTGGAGAGTTCAGTTGTAAATACTCTGGCTACAGTTTCTGAGAGAGTAATAGACTCACAAATGTTGTTGCAAAAGTTGTATGGTGCAACAGATGCAACACTATCAGCAGCAATAATCAATGATAGAATAGTCCCTACCAAGCGAGTAAATGAGGTTCTCAATTGCAATTCCATAGCCACCAGTTGCAAAGAGCTTCTAGATGTCATGAAGGAAGGAATCAATGAAATTAAGTAGTATGTTGAAGATCTAGTACAATTAGGTTTTCCTTCTCTGTTTCTTGATGATAATACCGTGCTAATGGTAGAAGAAATTGAGCCTTTGTTGTTGGCCAAACAAAAGGATCAAACAATTTTCTAGGATCTAAGGGATGATTCATCAGTCCCTAAAGTAGATACTGTCTTGGTTCATGTTTCTCAGCTCGAATTCAAATTAAAGGCTACAGTTCAAATTTTGCAACATTTTTCACACAAGGATATTATTAACCTTGATTTAGCCTTCAATGAATTGCAGAGTAAGCAAGGGTTATCTGATGAAGAGTGGTTCACCTACCAGATAGCATTGTTGAAGCTATAATTTTGAATTTTTGATCTAGCGGGAGTTGTGGTTTCTTTTTGAGTAGGCTCAAAAGTCCTTGGGTTTGCCAATAACTATAGAGTAAAAATCTACTCTACGTTTCATTCTATTTTTTCAATCACGCACCATGAATTTTTGTCTTCATATACTTTGGTCTGAGATGGCAGAGTTATGAAACAAAGCACAGGCTCTATCTTCCTTTTTGATTCATTTTTGTCTAAGTGTTGGGGTAAAGTGAAAGCTGACAAGTGTTGTCCTATGAGGCATCCTTTCTCAAATGGAAACACCAAGTGTCGTCATCTGAGGCACCTTTTATATTTTCTATGAGTTGGTCAGAATGTGCCATGTATCTCATAGCGACTCAGCAAAGCGTGCCAAGTGTCACCATCCATGGTTTCATATCGGCACCCATGTTTCATCTCTTTTTGATGAAAGGTTTTAATAAGCTAAGTATCAGAATCAAGCAAAAAGTGCCAAGTGGTAGTAACGGAAGGTCACAGTTTTGCTTTTCTAAAAGTGATAGAAGCTGCCACATACTCCAAAAAGAAAGTGGAAGCCACCACGTGTCTCAGTTTGAATTATCTTCATCTTTACTTCACTGATATAACAAAGATGGTGGTGGGTCCCAAGTTTTGTTTCTTTAGCAAGCGAAAGCCGCCAAGTGTCACTGTCTGTGAAAATATGAAATGAGACCCAATTGTTCCTATGGTATAAATAGAGTAAAGCAAAGACTACCATGTGTCAACTTTCGTAGGTTTCTAAAAAGATAGATAAAAGAAGCATAGACCACCACGTAACCCCAGCTCAGTAAAGTGGAGATTGCCACGTGTCTTTTGATGAAGTAGTAGAGTTCACCACCTGTCCTTGTGTCCCTTTTAAAGTTACTTGGGTAAGAAATGTTGCGAGTCTTATTTTATTTTAAGACTGTTGATGTTTTGAGGAAGCAGATTATGACAAGTGTCAAAGGTGAAACATTCCTGAGCAAAGACACAAAAGAGTATAAGTTATGAAGAAAGTGCCACATGTCTTCAATAGGTGCTATGAAACATGCCAAGTGTCATTTTCTGATGTCTCCTAAGTAATAGGAAGATTTTCAAAGAATTGGCTACGTGTTAATCTAGCATTTAAGAGAAGGGAGCGTCTTGTAATCTGTTTCAACCAATGAACTGTCAGAAGATGAAGCATTTAAAAAACTATAAAATATCTTTTGTTAGACACTGCCAGTTGGGTTAAATTTCAGTTGGGCCATTAGATTGGGAACAAGCAGACAATTCAGAGTGAATCTAAGGCTATAAATAAGGGTGCAGAGATCACCAGGAAGAGGGAATGATCAGAGAGAATGATCAGATAAAATTTTTGAGAGAAATTATTGTAAAGAGTCTAGACTTTCTAGAGCTATGACTAAGTAATATTATTTGCTTTTGTCTCATTTTATTGAGTTGGAAGGTTTATATAATTGTACGTGTTTCTGTGCCTCTTATATGACTACAAAATTCAAATAAGAAGATTGAACCCTATGCCTTTGTTGATATTTTCTGTGTCATTTGCAAAAGTAGTCTAGGCTGTAAACTTTCTAAAGCTATGATTAGGAATGCCATTTGTTTTTGCCTCATTTTCTTGAGTTGAAAAGTTTATATAACTGTACGTGTTTTTGTGCCTCTTATATGACTAGAAAGTTAAAATAAGAAGATCAAACCCTATGCCTTTGTTGACATTTTCTGTATTACAACAAAAGTAGTCTATACTATGAGCCTCCGTTTCTATTGTTTCTATCTTTTACATTGATCATGCACTTGTTTGCTATTAAATGTAAATGAATCCTACATATAGTCTCACTGTGCTCAGGATTAAGGTCAAATTACATTCAGGTGCATCGCCATAGATTAGATTTCCTTTTTTACATATGTATTTCTAATTTAAATTCCTATCCCTTTTCCCAGTATCTACTTAATATAAATAAGAACCAGCTTATTTAAAATTTGGAGGTTGTTTCAAGTCGCAATTCCCACATCTTGAAACTTCCCATTGTTGGTGTTTATTACAAAGTGTAATTTTAAATCATCAACATATAGTATAACAGGAGGTATGGTGGGTGAATGCCTTGCATTGATGGTGATTGATATTTGGTGTAAGGATGTTATCTTGGAGGTAATTATAAATGTCATGGTACTAGGGGAGACTGGGATCATGAATGACACAAATTTGTAAAGGAGCCATAGATTGATGAGCTGCTAGGATTAGATGTTCTATCAAAAAATTACCTTCAAGGACATCTTCAGGGAGATCATTTAAAGATCCAATAGTGGCCATGGAGTTAGCTACATTATTTCTCCCTCTTAGCACTTGTTCAAATATAATAGAGTGAAAATTATTCTTTAATTAATCTACTATTTGATTATAAGGGAGTAACATTTCATCGTTAGTTTGGAATTATTCATTAACTTGCTTGATTATTATTTATGAATCACCAAACACTTGAATATGTTAGATATTCCATTGGATGTCTAATTATAGGCCAGATATTAAAGCCTCATATTCTAAAATATTATTGGTGCATGGGAAAACCTTGGACCTTGCGGGGTGACCAAAAGTATGTTTGCACTTGATCCATGCTTGGTAAAAGAGCCATACAAATATAACTTCCATCCATTAGATTCTGAAGTATTCATTATAGATTCATTTTAAAAGGTTGTGGTAAGAGGTTCAGTAGAGACAAAAGGTGATTTGACTAGTTGATCTACTATTACTTGTCCCTTAATGGCCTTCTGATGAACATATTCAATATCAAATTCACTAAGCAAAAAGATCCACTTGGCCATTCTCCTTGTGAGGGATGACTTTGATACTAAATATTTGAGATGATTAAATTTAGAAATGATCTAGACTTGATTGTTAAGCATATAATGTCATAGATTTTGTGAAGTGAAGACAATGACTAGACAAGCTTTTTCAATAGGAGTATAATTCAGCTCATATGAGATCAAAGTGTGACTGAGATAATAAATTGTTTTCTCCTTGTCATTTCATTATGTTGAGTAAATAGATCACCTATTACACAAGGTGTAGAGGAGATATATAAGAGAAGGGGCCTTCATATAACCAATGGTGATAACACAAGTGGATTTTACAAATATTTCTTGAGATTATTGAAGGCTTGTTGACATTCAGAGTTCCAATTAAAATGTGTCCCCTTCTTCAAGAGATGGGTGAAGGGGTGGAATTTATCTATGAGATAAGAGATGAACCATCGAATATCTTGAAACTTACCTTGAAGACTCTTAAGTTGCTTTAGATTATGAGGAGACATTTCCATAATGGCCTTGACTTTAGTTGGATCCACTTTTATGCCTCTCTTCGATATAATAAACCTTAATAACTTGCCAAAGGTAACACAAAATACACATTTATTTTGATATAATATGACCTTATACTCTCATAGTCACTTAAAGATTCTGCATATGACCACATGATGCTTAGATGTAAGTCTTGACTTCCCTAAGATATCATCAACATAATCTTCCACAATGTCATGCATCATATTGTTTAAGATGATATTCATCCCCCATTGTTAAGTAGCACCAGACTTTTTGAGTCTAAAGGACATGAATTGATAGTATAAATTGCCCCATGGAGTGATGAAGTTTGTTTTATGTTGATCCTTAGACATGATTTTAATTTGATTTTAGCTCAAAAAGCCATCCATGAGGGATAACATTTCATACCTATCTCTTGAATCCATGATCATATCAATATTTGGGAGAGAGAAGTCATCTTTGGGACTTGAATTTTTAATGTCTCTTAAGTTTATACATAGCCAAATTACTCCTTGTGACTTGGCCATAGTAACAATATTAGATATCTAATCTGAATAATCAATGGGTCAGATAGATCCTGCATCTAAGAATTTTTGTAATTCCTCTTTAACTAATAGGGATACTTTAGGATGCATGTTTTGTAATTTTATCTTGATTGGTTTAGCTTTAGGATGAATAACTAGATGATGTATAACTAAGGAGGGATCAAGTCCTATAATGTTAGAGTAGCACCATGCAAAAACATCTATAAATTCCTTGAGTAGCTCAATAATGATTTAATTCTCCTCAAATGTGAGAGTTGCCCCTCATTTGACTATTTTATGATGTTCTTCAGTTATGATGTTAACTTCAATCACCTCCTTAATGAGAGAGGGTGATTGATCCTGGAGGTAAGGAGAAATTATTGATCTGGGATATCTAAATCCAAACCTTCCAGGAGCTCTGTGTCAATTTTGGTATAAGATTTTGATTCAATCAAAATTTGTGGAAATTCTTCTACATTTTGAGGTGGTTATTCTTCTTCAAACTCCTTTTATTCACTTTAGTCAAGGGGAATTTATTGTTCCCTAAAGTATGTTGACTGATAGAGATTAATAGAAAATCCTTTATTATGATCGTCATAAGGCATGAAGTTCCATATTCCCATAATTTCTAAGATGATCTCATCATTTTGGAACGTATCAAAGGATGGCTCGTGATGTTGATTCCAATAAATTAGTGAAGGGTAATGGAGGGATATGTTGATGGTGGAGATAGTGGTATCATGAAAAAGGTTCATGGCAACAATCTCCTTGTAATGACTATAAATGAAACCCATCTCAATTTCTTTATTAGAAAGATACTCCTTAGGGATTGATGTAGTATCCACAATAATATTGTTTAAGTCATTGTCAAGATCTTTTAACTCTAAACCAAGATATTATGGATGTTATTTAACTATAATGGGTTCAATCCTACCTTGCTTGTGTCTCCCTAGTCCTCTTCCTTGATAATGCATATTTTATAACATTTTTTTAATGTGAGGGTGTCTATGTTTATGGGATGTGAGGGCCTCATGTTCTAGAATAAGTCATGATTCATTTGATTCATCAATATATTCCTATGATAATAGTATTGCACTATAAAAGGTTTTTGGTCCAAATTGATAGATGATAGGATTGGTCTTCCTCATAGCCCGGGACCTGTAACTTCACAAGGAAAGAGGTAAGTCACCCACACAAAAGATTTGATATTCATATTCCCTACATATTATAGATGTAATTTTTAGATGATTGATATTAGTTAATGGATCAGAATCAAGCACAAGGTCATCAGGCTATACATATTTAGTAGTGGTTGGGCTTAGAATGGAACTATCCATATTAGGGCAGTAGTATGAAAATTGGGATTGATCCATTTGGTAGCTATGAAAATGCTCAATTTCCCCAAGAATGGTGAATTTCTTGCCTAAGTGATGGAATTTTAAGCATTGGTGAAGGGTAGATGGAACTAATTACATCTCATGGATCCAAGGATGACCCAATAGTATATAGTAGAGTGAATCAACATCCATGACATGAATCAAGGTTTGATGTACCATGGGTCCCATAGTGATGGAAAGGTAGATGGTTCATGTAGATGGCCATTCATTGTCATCATATGGTTTTATCATGATTAGAGTAAGCCCTAAAAAATCTTTAGAATACCTAAGTTTTTTCTAAAATCTAGATTACATAAGTCTAATGTAGACCCTACATCTATGAGTACCCAAGGAATGTGGTGGTTAGATATGGAGACTTTTATGAATAATGGATAGTTATGATGGGGGCCAATGGGAGGCATGTCTTGGGCACTAAAGGTGATTTGCTGAGAAGGAGAAAAATAAACCACTAACAATTGGAACTGATTGCTGTCAATATCTTTGGGGACTTTTAGGTCATTCAAGACTTGATTGAGTATGCCTCGATGCATAGGGGATGTTTTCAGAAGATACATTAATGATATTTGAGTGGATGTCTTCTATATTTGATGAATTATATCATAGGATTTGTTGGAAGATAATGAGATTTTATTATATATATTCCCCTTTTGAGATGTAGAGGTAGATGGGTCCTTTAGTAGTGCCCTAAGAATTATGATTTTGTTGCATCTGGTAGTAACCACATAGTCAATTATAGTCTAGTTGATTTTTAATATTGTGGATGATGGTATAGTGTGTTCTTAAGGGTTACGCATTTTTTATGCTATTGAGATAATGATATGGATGGCATGATATTTAGTATGATTAGAAGTAGAGCCCTGACACTGGTCTCTAGGTGGCTTCCCTTATCTCTGACCATGTTTGGGTAGAGGGTCCTTATAAATACCTAGCTACTAATTTTTATATTGATTTAGATTACTCTCCCCTTCTAATTCAATATCACCTTTTTCAATGAGGTCTTAAATAAAATGCTTTAATTGCATACACCTTTCTGTGTCGTGACCTTTGACTCTATGATATTTACAAAATTCATCCTTGTGGATGAATCAAGTCAAGGTTGATAATTATCCAAAGGTTAGATCTTAAGAAGATTAATCATGTTAGCAGTAATCAATTGCTCAAGGACTATCTCAATGGGTACTCCAAGGCTAGTAAGAGGTATTTTCCCATTTTGAGTCTTTGGTTTACCTTGTGGCACTCGAATAGAAGAGACATTTTGTTCATCTATGGGAGTGCTTTTTTACACAGTTTGAATAGGATATTTGAAATTTGTAACTGCATCTCCCACAACATTCTTATTCTTATTGAAGATTTTTAACTTGCCCCAAAAGGAATTATCTTGATTTTGGTTATGTTTATTTCGATAATATAATTTAATTATTACCTTGTCAATAAGTGCCCTTTCGATTTGTATCCCCTTTTCAATAATTTAATCAAATGTTTTGTCACATTGGAGTTTCAACTAATGTTTTATCTCAGCATTGAGGCCATCAACAAATATTATGTTTAGTTCTTTCCTTGGAACTGAACATCAAAAATGACTAGTTAAACTTCTCCAATGTTGCAAGAAAGAGGCCAAACTTTCTCCATTCCTTTGTTTAGTGTTGTAGAGGTCTGTTATAAAGATATCATGTTTTATATTAAATGATAAATGTCTTACAAATTATTTATTTAAGTCTCCAAAACTAGATATAGACCCCTTTAGCAAATGCATGAACCATTCTAGGGCTAGTCCTATGAGACTTTTTTGGAAAATTCCTATTAAGTAGGCATCGTCATATGAAACCTCATGACAAGCCACATAAAAATCCAATACATAATCATGGGGATCACCTTTCCCTTTATGCCTTTCAAATTTAGGTACCTCAAAATGAGGTGGGAAAGGTATTTGTAGAATGCTCATGTCTAAGGGAGAAGAGCAAAATTCTTCATATTTATATTTTATTGCTTGTGAGAGTGGGCCAATTTGTTGCAGAGTCTCTTTCATCACTTTCCATTCTTGTGCAAATGATGGATCTCCAAGGGGGTTAAGGGTTTGGTCATGACTAGTATGGGGTCTATTAGAGTTGTGGATATTTTGGCATGAGGAAGATGGTTGTTGATTATGTGTATAGAATTAGGAGGTTAAGGAATTAATTTATTGCGTGAGTTGATCTATTCTATCCTCTATTGGCCTCAAAATTGTTATTTCCAAAAGGTGTAGGTTGTTTGTCTTCTTCAAATTCTTGGTCCATGACTTCCTCTTCTTCGAGTACTTGATTAGTGTGGGTATGGTGATGTGATGTATTAGGCTAGGTAGAGGGACATTCTAACTATTGTAGGAGATTGAGATCAAAGTTAGGGGGTAATGTGCCCCTTATTTCAATGACTCAAGCTAGAACCTAGTTATGATTTTCATAGATGCACTGGTCAAGTAGGGTTTTAACTTCATCACTATGTAAGAGGTTGATTTAGTCGACATCTCCTCTGGGGGCATGCATAACATTATGTGTGTTGTCATGATCCTGATTTTGATCTCCTAAATTCCCAAGGGTGTTGCTTTCCTGGTTGGATCCTTGTCGCATTCTTAAGACTTGGGCATGGGTTCTAAGAGGCATGGTGGATGATGGGGGTGGTATGAAAAGAGTAATTAGTTGTGTTTTTAATTTGATATGATCGAAGATAGAGTGACCTTGAATACTTATTTTTTTTCAAAATCAAAACTAAGAGTGGTCAAAGAATATGATTTTGGATTTGTATTGGTCTTCTATTTATAAGGATGTGGAGACTAAAATGACCAAGGATTACCAAAAGACAAAACCCTATAAGAATCCAATCTAGCAAGAATATTATGAGATGATGTGATCAAATACCTTTCACACTCAGCAAATTAATGATTGGATGAGTGCTAGGTATGAAAAGGAAATGGTATGGAAGTGATGGGTGCTAGTTTAAAGTCTTGATAAGGCTATGTATGTTGATAATACCTAGTCCAAGGATTTGGGAGTGATAATGAATATTAGAGGGATGGGTGACCACTAAAACCTGGTTTCAAGACTAATTATTGTATCTAAGGAGGATGAAATGGGAAGATATGAGACATATATCAGATGTTGTTTGGGATGGTGAATGGAAGGTATGAGGTGGATGTCAAATGTAGTTTAGGATGATGATGATGTGGTTTAAGAATGAATTTCAGCCTGGGGGTATCTAAGGTGTTTTAAAAACATAAAGGGAATGGTCGAATTGGTTCATAAACAACATAGGTTTAACATGACACACATACAACACACTTAACAATAATTCCTAAGCTTGTAAACTTAAAAAAGTTTGTAACCCGATGTTCACACTATCTAACAGATTTATGGGTGAGGTTTTAGATTGGTGACCCATTATGGAATCAACCTAACCCTCTTGACCCCATCTACACTTATTGACTTCTTAAGAGTTGATCCTAACTCTAGTAGTGATAAACTTATCACTACTAGGAGAATCCTCAATATACGCAAAGGCAGGTGAGGCCCAAATCCATGTAGTATGTTGTCTAATCACTTTGTGTATTGGATCTAAAATGTCTGTTACTCCACCAAACCCTTTATGGGGAATTCTACTTTAGCGCCTAACGATAGTTGTCTTAATATTTATACTCTGCTGAAACATGGAGTGTGTTTTAATGCATGGTGATGAAATCTATGTCACCGGCCTCTAAAAATTAAAAAATGGGGAGGGTTTATAGATGGTTTTTTATCCTCCAATAATTGCCATAAGGATGCAAGGAGGAGAGCATACACCACTGTAGCCCCTGGGTAACACTCGGGTAAACAAAATGTTTAACCTAATTAATTTAGAGTGTTAACTATTGTAATCCAATCATGAACCAAGAAAATGAGAAAAATTAATGTTTTACCTAATTTCAGAGATCGATAGACTTGAAAAATAGAAGATTAGTAGTTTTTAGGATAATCAGTTTTTGGTCATTCATCTTGCATGAAAATGGTTTAATGGGTTTTTTATATCAACAACTTTGACACTTGACCCTGCACAAATATCGTTAGTAGTTTTTAAATGTTTTAGATTGAAACGATTAAACCTGCAAGCACACATCAAATGTGTCGACAAGTAAAATTAGATGGATAATTAAAAATGATGTTTGTATTTGGTTCTTGTAAAATAAATGATTAGTAGTTTGATCAATTTTAATCTTTGGCTAGTCATTTTGTAAAACAATACAAGGCATCCTGTAATGAGAAAGAGTTAATAGTTTAAACAAAATTGATTCTTTTGATATATGTGAATACCTAGATGTTGAAAATTCCACCTTTTTATGTAATTGTTATTATGATATTATGAGATAACTAGAACAAATCAATATAACTAAATCTTAGATTATAAATAACAATAAAAAGACGAGTCAATAAATAAATGACTAAAAGGTACTATCCCATTAAATATTAATGATATAACAACTTAATGATATATTAATCAAAACTAGTTGAAATATATCTGGGTATACTGCAAATGTCTTCGGAATCAGTATTAATTCAACATGTTATGCTAGATTGGGCAATAAAGACCAGGTCATGATTTGAAACCCTTGCCAAAAGAAGATCTGGTGGTGTAGATGAATTATGATGGATTTAGAAGATCAAATACCACCAATAGCACCGGATGCCACCACCATGAGTTAGGAGGTCAATCCGATATGATGGGTCGAGGGATTATGGAAAGCTGAGTTGGGGATCGATGAGTATAACACAGAGACCGATCTTTTGTGCAAGCCGAACAGATGTAGAATACATAGTTTGAGTCAAAACTTATTATTAAAAACTGTCAGCTCATCGTAGAGTATAAAATCAAGCTTGGGATTGCAAGGGACCAGGTGCAAAATAAAAAAATTAGACCCCAAGACCACCAATGTAAATCTTCTAAGATCTTTGGGTCGTGACAGGTATAACTTATAATTTTTGTCCCTTGTATGTGTATATATATACACATACCAGGGACAAATTATATATATTGTTGCTGTTTCATGGATTGTTTGACAAAGCACCTCAAAGAAACGGTGTCTTGTGGGATATGATGGTTGCAAGATATGCCCAGGATTGGTGAAAAAGGCTTTGGAAGTTTTGAGTCAAATGAAAATTGGTAGGTGTAAAGCCAAACGTCGTAACCTCTATTGATGCCCTCCCAACGTATGCTAAAATGGGAGTTTTAGAACTTTAGAACAGGATACAGACATCCATTAGGGCACTAGGCAAAGTGGATTTTTGTCTAACGCCATGCAGTCAGGAGATTGGTCGTTCTCCATAAAGGATGCCAAAATATTCTTTGAATCAAATAGCTATTGAACAAAATCCATGTAAGAGCTAGTTTTGGATTTTGAAATTCTTCTACAATAACCAAAACCAATGCTCTTCAAGCTATAATCGAGTAGAATACTAATATTATAATGATTTAGTAGGTTGAACCAAAAACCATGATGGAGAACAAAGTTAATAAAGCAAATCTAAACAACATGATAGACTTTGTATACAACAAACATGAATACAATACTAAAGGGGCCATGGACTATTTAGGCCGAATGCATATAGATTAGTTTTCATAAAATGCCCCAGGAATATTAAATAAACTAACAAACTCAAGGAAGATCAAACCATCAGAATGTAGTGTTAACAAATAATAATACAAGTCAATCTCAACCAAAGTCACAAGTCATTACTAACAAAGAGAAAAATACACTATTGTGACAATTATGAAACCTGGAGCTACCAACTTCTTCTCCAATCTATCTTACAATTTCAAATAAACATACTCAAGGCAAAAGATGTTAGTTCTAAAAGAGGCTCACTCTCACCGTGGTTGCCAAATGAGTCCTCATAAAACTTGAGTAAACAAATTTAAATATGCAAATGATTCTAAATCTAACTCAAATCCTTACAAAGAACACTAATATGAGAGAATATAAAGGAACGATCAGAATTAATAACAAGTTCTTACCATCATCTCGTTCTTCTTCGGTTTCTCTTTAGGGTATTCCAATAAACTCGTCAATGTGACTTGACTTGATGTTTGGATGGCCTGATAATGGCTTCAAGATGGACGGCTTGATGGATGCAAGAGAGTTATGAAGACTAGTGCAATAAAGGTAACATAGACTTAGATTTCTTCCTTATTTTTGTATGTTCCATCCCTATGCATGCCCCTATTTAAACAGGTCTTTGGAGAGATTGGAGGGGAGATTTCCCTCTCTGATTTCAAATTTGAGGAGGGAGAAGGTTCTAGAGGTGGGAAGCCTCTAGACCCTCCTTTTAGGGGGAAGCATGTGCTTAGAAAAGTAATTAAATAAAAGAATTATAAAATTGGGAATGAGGTGGAAAGTGGGGTAAATTAAGATTTTAAATATTAGAAAAAAGTAAATATGTGAAAAGTGGGATATTTCATGTAGTTTAGGATTATAGGATTAAGTGTCGATATGAGTAGAATTAGGCGCATATAATATTTTAAAAATTGAAAACATGATGAATCATGACGAATTATACTTGATTGTCAAGGGTGAATCATGACAAACTATACTTGATTGTCAAGAGTGAATCATAACGAACTATACTTGATTTTCAAAGACATTGATACTGTTAATTCCCCAAACAATGCAGCCTTAATTACATTATTTTTTAGTTTTTATTTTTATATTAATAAATACTTATAGACCCCAAAATAGACCATGAATCGAACCTTAGTAAATTAGTAGACCCAAACATTACCACTACACTCCAATCCATGGATTGGTTATACAATTTATAATATAAACAAAATGAATACAGTCAAACAAAATGAATTATTAAAACACTTATGGCTTACGTCCCTTACAGATATACTCTTCACACGGATTCAACACGAGTAATTGTAATTGTGGGTCTACAAATTGAAATGATTGACTAGCCATTTTTAATGCGTACTGCACTGTAATATGTACTTTTGCACGTTTACTTTAACTTTTTAGCTTAGTGGAATATAGGCTTTACTTTTTGCACCTTTACTTTTATTTTAGTGAGTAACAAGTATTCATTGAATCTCAGATAAATATTGTATGCTATAACTAAAATATGGTATTAATAAGTGGGGGGTACATGTTATGTTATTATGTTGAGGTATTTTTATTGAAATATTTTCATTAAAGATATGTTATTATAATCGTTAAATGTTGGTTATTGTGGATATATAAATTGAAATAATTGATTAATCAATTTTACCATTTTGTGGATTGTAAATTTTAATTTTGTATTTTTACTTTTATTTTTAATTGATTAACAAGTATTTATTTAATCTCAATAAAGATATATTCATAACTAAAATATGACATTAGTGAATGGGTGGTACATGGCACTAATTATGTTAAATGTATTTTTATTGACACACTCTCACCAAATATTCATCTCGTACATTTGATACAAATTAGATGCAAAAATAATGGCGAATGATGATAAGGCATTTGAATTATTGAATGGCAAGTGTGAGCAACAAACACGGGGAGTTTTCTGGACAACTTTTAAATCATTGAAAAGTTTAGTAGTTTATTGTTTCCTTTGACCTTACACAACCAACATGTATGAAGTAATAATTAGGAGCTCAAAACCATTTTTATTAATTACACACATTTCACCTTGAGGCCATTACAATTTATATGTTACAAATAAATATAACATATATACACATTCTTATACGTTACAAGTTAGAAACCATCAACATAACTATTGTAGGACTAATAACTCGATTGATGTGACTGTTGATACTGAACAAAATATTATTTTGGTTCCTCATGGGACCGATTGTTGCTTCCAACCCTTGAAACCACTTGCTTATGTCTTCCATCCTTGGCCTAACTCTAATAAATTTGCCAAATCTCGAGTACTCTCCAAACATTTTTGAAATTAATTCTTCACAATTAGCAATGATTCGACTCATTGATTTATGCTATCATTATTCATCATCACCGATCATTTGTGCAGTATCTATCATTTATCCTCAAGACTCAATGTTACTGAAAGCTAAATATTTTTTTTATTTCATAGTTAAAAAGGATTAATAACGTGCATTTCTTGACTAAAGTCCAACAACTTTTGCCTACTCTAGAAGGAAGGGAGCATGAAGCTTTAGTGAGCATAAATGAAGATTGTGTCTTAGAATGTTAAGGACCTCAATGCCCCTAAAAAATGGTGTCTAGTCAGGCTCTAACTATAGGATTCTATCTTTGATATTTTTCTCTTACAAGAAATGAAGATAAGCAATGAGGAAGTTGACACTTTATTAAAGTAAAATTGGAGCAATTGGAGGGTTGTCTTCACTGATTCCTTCGGGGACTTGGGAGGATTGGTGACCATCTAGGTGCCCTCTAAGGCAAAAGTGGAACCCATCAACTATGGAATGGGTTGGAAACTTTGTAAGGTTTAGATTTTTGCTTTTGACATTTCCTTTTTCTTGTTTAATGTGTATGGGCCAAATTCTATGGCAGGTAAATCCTAGGTCTGGAATGAGATCCATCAACAACTAGCCCAATTTCTAAACTAGTGTTGTGTTCTATGTGGGAGATTTGAATGTTATTCTATCAAGTGAGGAGAAAAGGGGAGGGATTCATGTTGAATCCAAATATCATAAAGGCTTTCTTACTTTTGTTGATTCCTCGAGTTTTGTGGGCATTGTCCCCAAATCAAGTTTGGTTCTCTTGGACTAATAGATGTCTAGGGTTTAGTAACATTGTAGAGTGGTTGGACCACTTTCTAATCTCCCCAACTTTACTATAGATGGATTTGGCCTTTGAATGCCACATTCTTCTAGTTTCAGGTTTTGACCACACACCCATTGAGCTCAAAGTTGTAGAAGATGGTGCTCATCCTAAATGCCCTTTCAAATTTGAATTAATGTGGTTTCAGAATCCTTCCCTCTTCGATCTAATCAAGAAAGAGATGGTGGTCATAAACCAAAATTGAAAAGTGATTAAAATCCCATAACTTTAGTAAAAAAAACATCAACATATTAAGGCTTGTCTCAAGTTGTGGAATAAAGACTATTTCAAGAACATATCTAAGGAAATTCCTAAAATAAAAGTGGACCCAAATGCCATTAATCAAGTCATTTTGAACTCTGGGATGGATGCAAACCTCTATTTGATGGATAATGATTTATTTGTTGAACTAAGAGAACTATATGCTAGAGAATAATTTTTTTGAAAACATAAATCCCAGGAGACCTAGATCAAAGATGAGTTAATAACACAAAGTTATTTCATACATCAAATCATGTTCAAAGAAATTTTAATTTGATTTCATACATCTTGTATAAATATGGAAGATCTATCAAGTGTTAATCTAAAATCTAGGAGGAGATGGTTTCATGCATGAGAGACCTTCTTGTCAATTTAGATGCTACAGAATAGTAGGTGAAATCTCATAACTTGAGATGCATTCTTAGGGTGGTCTCAGAGAGACAAAAAAGGTTGTTGATGGCTCCCTTTTCCCCAAAGTAAATTTGTAGAGTGATATTCTATATGGCTAGAGATAAATCCCTAGGACTGGATGGATTCCTTGCACTTTCTTTCAAATTTCTAGGATATTGTTGGTAATGAGGTTGCGTCTTTGGTAGAGGAGTCTCAGTTGAAACAAATAATTGGGTATGATATTAACTGTACTTTCATTTCTCTTATTCCCAAAGGCAAATCAAAATCAACCTTCAAGGAATTTAGACCAATATCACTCTACAACACCATCTACAAGATTATCTTGAAGGCCATTTATTTTAATGTAAAAATCTTTATCAATGAGCTTATATCTATTGAGCAAGGTGGTTTCATTCTATAAATAAACATCCATGATAGGATTGTTATCACTCATTAAATTATTCATTCACTGGTGGTTGGTCATAGTAAGGGGATGGCCTTGAAACCAAATATTAGTAAAGCCTCTGATTGGATCAATTGGAGATTTTGGCTGAAGATTCTAAAAGCCTTCAGGTTTTCTAAAGAATGGTACAACTATATTTGTAGTTGTATTTTAATCCCAAGGTTATCCATTTTAATTAATGGGGAAATGGTGGGATTCTTCAAAACATCTTAGGGACTTAAAAAGTGGGATCTTCTTTCCCTCTTTTTTACTAATTCTCATGGTTGAGGCCTTGGGAAGATCCTTTATGGGATTGACGAGAGAAGGGCAGATCCAGGGGCTAAAGGCCATCACTGGAATGACAAGTTTTATGCATCAATAGTTTGTGGATGATACTACTATTTTTGGCCTCCCATGTATCTGGTGGAGAATAAAAACCATATGTTTATTCTAAAGGATTATGAGAAGGCTTCAGGTCAATGAGTTAATGCTATAAAATCTAAGATCTTTTTCTTCAATACCAACCCTTAGTTTTAGGTGGATATCTTAAATGTTTTGAGCTTTAAAATTGGTAAAGTTTCATCAAAGTACTTGGGAGTACCCCTACTTGTGAGAGTTGGAAGAGCTTTTTTGTGGGGGAATTTACTCAAGGCCTTTTGTTCAAAACTCTTAGAGTGGAAAGGTAAGTTAATCTCTTTGGCTAACTAGATCACATTAATAAAATCTGTACTAACTACACTTCCAACTTACACTATGTTAGTTTTACAACCACAATCTAAAATCCTTAAAGAGATAAATAGAATTATGAAGAACTTCCTTTGGTAAGGTATGTAAGAATCTAGGGAAATTCCACTTGTGAAGTGGGATAAGGTTTGTCATCATTAAGTGGGAGGAGGTATTGGAATTAAAAGGCTAGATGTCCAAAATTTCACTTTGGGAGCTAATCTTGTTAGTGGTCACCCAAACCATGACAACCTAGAATGAGCTAATACATAAAAACATTTTGGGTATATATGTCCTTTTAACATTTTTAAGATGGGTAACCCTCCTAAATATTCCCATTTATAGAATTTTATTCTTAATTTTTGCTTCCTCATCAAAGATCACGTCTCATGGGTGATTAATGATGGGAACTACGCTAACTTCTAGGTAAACTTTTGGAATGGTCACAAACCCTTAAGGGAGTCTCAGGATCTTGAGGAGGTTGATATTATTTTGAGGCCAATTTGGGTGGACATGTTGAGGAATTACCTTGATTTTAAAGAGGAAGCCATACTAGTTCACTAGAAATGATTATTTTTTGATAATGCTCCAATTACTAATGGTTAAAAGGTGCATTTAGTGAACATTCTCCTAAAGAGATTTGTTTTCATTAGCTCCAAGTCTGATCAAATTCATTGGGTGGATGAGAATTTTTGGAGGTATGCCATCACCCTGGGTTATAAAATGGTAGAGCAAGTAGAACCTACCTTTGGTTGTACTAGAGCTCTTTGCTAGAACAATGTTAACCTCCCTAAAGCTAGGTGGTTATGTGGTTGGTGGTCCAAGGATATAGCCTTACTCATGATCGACTAAGGAGAATGGTCTTTACTAGACCATCCAAATATGTGATGTGAAAAGAGGAGGAAGATGCAAGTCACCTCCTCTACACATGAAATTTTACTAGACAAGCCTGGTACTGACTCTACAAGAAGCTAGCTTGATAATGGGATAGTGAAAAAAAAAAAACTAGGCATTTGTATCTTGGGACCTGGCCTCTAGGCATAGGGAAAGACACCTTTGCTTGCCTCTAGAAAACTTGCCCATTTATTTTGGTCTAGAACATCTAGAAAGAATAAAATCATTGTATTTTTGAAGATAGAACTTGTCTTTTTGAGGAGGTCATGAATAAATTGGAATTGGCTATGGGTATGTACACAAAGTTGGGAGATAATTCCATGGCTATTTTAGGTAACATGATCATGTTATTTAATTAATGTGATCACATCATTTAAATAATGGATCAGTAATTATTGAGCCATAATGTGATCACATTATTGACAAAATAATAACGTGTACGCATTAGTATAAGTTTACATTTATATTTTTACATTTATTTTCTTATACTTTAAATTTATTTTAGTAAATATAATAAATTAGGGTCACTCAACATCTGATAGAGTTGGTCTCACAGTTGCATGCCTTACAATGTGGAAAATAGTTTTTAAAAATTTAATCAGGGCATCACTTAGGCATTTTTAGGGTCTAAGTATTAAACTTAGGGATTTTAGAACATAATTTTTTCAATTGATATCCATTTTTGATAAACATATAGTCATTTTTAGGTTTTTGTGACTTCCAAATTGATTCCTAGCATTTCTAGGAGTCTTAAATTTGTCAAAATTTAAGTTTGAAAACCACTCACTTTGAAATTGATGTAAAGTTATGTGATTGGGGTATCATATATCACATTGATTACCTACACACATCAAACAACCACTTTGTGTTAATTTAACTTATTCAACATCCCTCCCTTATCCTTTATCACTTCTTACTCATGCCTCATCACCCCTAATCACTCACTCATCATTATTAATTGTCCCTAATCACTCCCTCATTAACCCTCACTATCCCTAGTCATCTCTAATCACTCCATCATTATCCCTAATTACTCCCTCATTGACCCTCACTATGCCTCATCATCCCTAATAACTCACTCCTTGTCTTTCCTCATCCCTTATCACTCCCTCATTGACCCTCACCATCCCTCATCATCTTTAATCACTCCCTCATCATCCCTAATCACTCCTTCATTAGCTCTCACCATCCCTAATCATCCTTAATCACTCCTTCATTGGCCTTTACCATCCCTAATCACCACTTCATCATCCCTAATCACTCCCTCCTCATCCCTCTTTGTCTCTAATCACTCCCTTATTAACCCTCACCATTCTTCTTCATTTATAATCACTCCCTCATTGCTCCTCACCATCCCTCATGATGTAGATGCCTATTTCATACTCTGATTATCCAATCTCTCTATAAATATCCACTTATAATGAAGAGTTTATTAATTTCAATTATTCTCCACTATTCTTTAGATGGTCTCACTAAACTCTTCATTCTATTCTCCTTACTCAATACATTCAATCTCTCTTACTTTGAGACTATCCCCCTTACTAGTCTTTATGCTTTATAACAACTTGGATCACATCTTGTCTCTAGTTCTTTAGGATTTAATATGGCTTTGAAAAAATTCCTTCCACCCCTTTGAGTTCTCTCTAACTTCTTCTCAACCCTACTTAACTTCTCAACACAATCCTCGTATCACACACTACCTCTTACTATATCATAGACTCTTCTTATATAGACTCAAATCATCAAATCAACATCCTTTATGGATACCATATAACATATCCCATCTCTTCAAAAAGTTTTAGGATTTAGTTCAACTATTTGATAATTTGTTTGGCTTTTTATACTCTCAGATTAGGTCTTTAGGTGTCATTCTACCCTATCTACCACACATTCCTCCCCCATCTATACTTATCCATACTTACACAACATAAAAACACTATATTATATTTTTTAATGTTGAGCTAAAACTTTTCACCAAAATTCGTGAATTATTGATGGTTACAACTCCTAAAACTCACTCTGAAAGTAGAAAACCTAATATAGATTTTGGACTAGTTTTACAGACCTAAGAAGGGTAAAAATGAGATTTTAATCTTTCAAAGGCATTTCAAATGAATTTGACTATTGTATTAGGTCTTATTTGACCCTATGTATGTTTTCCAAGTGTTATATTTCCCTTTTTAAGCTAAAATAGATTGACTCAACCAAATTTGAATAGACTGTGTACTCAGTCATAGGTCTATAGTAATCCGTGAAGATGTTATTTGTTCTAATTCATTCCAAAAAGGGTTATAAATCAACATGAATGTTTAAAATAATTTGAATAATGTTTAAACACTTTAAAAAATTAATTCCTTCCATCTATAACACTCAATTTTCCAATTTCTATGAGATTCCACTTTGACTGTGTTAAGTTTCTTGATGACTATAAGACTGTGTTAGTTTTCTTTTTTCTCATCCAAATATATGAAACATACTTGAAATAATATAAGAATTAATGATCATATTATAATCAAATCACCAACATATACATTTTAATTTTCACCCTAATACATGCATATACCTTCTCACACAGATGTATACTCAAAAATTTTGGTTATAGAAGATAGGGTTGTGTTGTTTAACACAGAATGTCCTTAGCATAATAACAACATAAAATTTTTAAAGACTATTAATGAATTGTTATGTCAAGTTACTAATTACTCATACATTCTAAAATCCCATGAAATATAATATACTCTTCCACAAGACTCTGACCTTCACTTAGATTTTAAGGCACAATTTATAAAAGCACAGGGTATACAGTTTATAATTTGAACATTAAAAATATTTTAAAATCAAATGAAAAATGCTATAATAATCATCAAATGAAAGGTATTTTAAAATTAATACTCATACCAAGATCGCAAATAACTTGTTACTAATCGTGTTTCATGATTTTGCACACCGTCAACTAAACTTTGCACATATTCAAGAAGATGTAGGGTATATTTGATTTCCTGATCAAATCTTGTCTTTATTCACTTGTTTGGGGTTATTTAAATTCATCCTTTTGAATCCTACCCCCTCCAACTCTCTTGAATCTGAGTTTGAATAAAACATAAGACATGGACAAGACTCTTATTACCAAATAACCATCAACTAAATTCTAACTTCTTTTCTCTATTGAGAGTGTCCTCAACTAACTCAACTATGAACATATTTATCAAATATGAGTTTAGGTATATGTGTTGTAACATCCTAAAATCCTCTCTAAAGTCTAACCACACCAAATTCAACATTGGACTTCTTGAAACAAGATTGAATTCTCTATGAAAGTTCAAAAATTCAAATGAAAGATTTGGCAGGAAAGTCCAATACAACTCTAATTCAAAATTGACACAAAAATAGAAACTTAGAAAGACTCCTATAGACTTATTATGACCTTGACCACCTTATAAAGACTCAAAACATGTAAATTATATCACTATTTATATTTGGTAGTGATGCTCCTGCATCACCTCATCATCCCTAATCATTGCTTCATCATACCTCATCATCTCTAATCACTCATTATTCATCCCCCATCTCCCCTGATCACTCCCCCATTAATCCTCACCATCACTCATCATCCATAATCCTCACTAATCACTCCCTCATTAACCTTAACCATCCCTCATCATCCCTATTGACTCCCTCATCATCTCTACTCAATTCCTCCTCATCCTTAATCACTCCATATAATACTTTGATGGTGATATTTTGTTGGGGTTTAAAAATGTTAGGAATTACAAGTGGAGAGTTGAGTGCTAGCATAAAATATAAGACATAGTGATCAAAATGATGTGGAGGCAAATTTGAAACATAATATTTAACACCTATGAAAAAATATGGGCCTATTAGAAATGATGTAATTCACAATTGAAAATCTGCCAGAAAAAGAGAAGCAATTAAAACCACCATAACACCAAAAATGGGTAGTAAATACATGAGGATCACCAATCTATTCAATTTCTTGAAGCCAATCAATTGCTTTCCATATGAGGACATTTTATGATCTAAATAATTATTTTAAGTCCTTCTATTTGTATGTATATTGATTAAGTTATCATACCAGGGAGTGAAAAATAGTTTTCAAATGATTATAACAAGTAGTCCAAGATTGGAAAGTGGTGCTTAATTCATAACTTCAACATTCAATCCAATGAAGAGTGTCACACTATGAGCTCTCTACTTGCACATCTTGAAGAGTGGGTACAAACTTTATCTAGCACTAAAAAAGTTAAGTAGATAATAGATTATGAACCCGATGATATGGCCAATACTAAAAATATCTCTAATTTCCCCAATAAGAAATTATATGAATTAAAAATATTGTTTCATTAACAAATGTAGATCAATGGTGAGACAACACATTTCATCATTTCTAATGGAAGTTAGAAGAATATAATTGAACCTAAATCATATTTTTAAAAATTTAACTTGAAATTTAGACATAATCCATAACCATATGCTAGTGTATGGTCTAGTGTAGGCCTTAAGAAATGGATCACCTACTAGTGTCACTTGGTGTACACAAACTTTCAAAAGATGTAATCCTTTATGCTATCTCACCATTATAGGTGTGTGATTTTTTACATGTGATCAACCATGTATTTTCCATTGACATTTAGTCTATGATGTAAATCCTTGAAATGTTGTGATAGATTGTGATGATCTAAAATACCATATATCATAGTTAGTTTATAAGCTTTTAGTCATTAATGCCAAAAAGTGCAAGAATATTGTCAGTTTTAGTAAGAATTATACTATTAATGGTAAGAAGTAAATTTTTAATGACATATTTATGTCACCATATCATAGTGTGGTTTATCCAATAATAACAAAGACAAAATAATTGAACCATAAACTAGATGAATACAAGGATATCTTTCAGTCACCTAAATAAGTTCCTGCATACTATACACTAAATAATACTATTGATTTGATCCCTTAACTACCTCTACCTCAAACATATTTATACAACATATCATTTATAGAGAATGAGTAGATAAAGTTGTAGATCCATGAAATCATGGATAATGAACACATCATGCCCAAATCATTACCTTGCATAAACCCAATTGTGTTTGTGTGAAAGTTGTGAATCAATTAAAAAAATATTAACAAGATTAAAGTGAAGATCTATTATCCTCATTTAAATATTAAGTCATTCTTTTCCATATCCATGGTGTAGAAGTCTTTTCCAAAATTGATCTTAAGTTTTGGTATCATCATATTCATGTTAAACCTCTAGACATTTGGAATATAGTCTTAAAAACAAAGGAATGATTGATTGACTAGTTGGTTATGCCTTTTAGGTTAACTCATATAAATAATTAATTCATTTCAAGATGTTGAATGATATCCTCAGGCCCTTTACCTATGTCATTCTTTTAATCTACCTTGATGACATCTTAATCTTTATAAAACATGGGATGAACATCTACACCATGTTGAAGTAGTGTTTCACAATTTACAGAAACATATTTTTGTGATAACATGAATAAATGTTCATTTTTCATGCAAGAGATAAAATATTTGGGACACATTACACACACAAGGAGTGCATATCATTACACACACAAGAAGTGCATATGTGAACCTAATCAAGATTCAAGTCATACAATAATGGGAAACATTAAATAACTTTGCATCTGAGTCAAATCTTCTCAGAATTAGAAAATTATACAAGAGATTTGTGTTTAATTTTTATCTTTTGAACCAAAATACTAAAGGTGGAATTGAATAAAGTTTCATTTAGTCAATTGCATAACAAAGATAATTTAATGGACTAAAATTTAGACTCTATTTTATGTTAATACTTATGTTTCTTGACTATAAATTTATAATATCATCCAATTCATTTAGTAATAAAATTGACTATCACAAATGGGTATTGACAACACAAGTCCTAGAAAAGAGTTAATTTATATTATAATGGATTAAACAGCATATGATTGGAATCAGAGATATCTGTAGAGTATATACTTGTGCCAAATGATGAGGGAGTGATTAGGATAGTAAGGGATGGTGAGGGTTAATGATAGAGTGATCAAAGATGGTAAGGGATGGTGAGGGTCAATGAGGGACTGATTAGTGATGATGAGGGATGAAGAAAGATTGATTAGGGATTATGAGGGATGAGAAGTGAGCAATTAGGGATGATGAGGGATGGTGATAATCAATGAAGGACTGATTAGGGATGATAAGATTGAGTGATTAGAGATGATGAGAGATAATTAAGGTCGAGGACCTAGATGAGGAGGGACTAAATAGGGATGAGGAAGTGATTAGGTATGATGAGGGATAATGAAAGAGTGATTATGGATGATGAAGGATGGGGAGGGAATGATTAGGGATGATGAGGGATAGTGAGGGTCAATGGAGGAGTAATTATGGATGATAAGAGAGTTATTAGAGATGACTAGGGATAGTGAGGGTCAATGAAGGAGTTATTAGGGATAATGAGGAATGATGAGAGAGTGATTATGGGTAATGAGGAATGAATAAGAAGTGATCAAGGATGAGGGAGGTATGATGATCAAATAAAATTAACATGTAAAGTGATTGTTTGATGTGTTAAGGTCATCAATGTGACCTATGCTACCCTAATAACACCACTTTACATCGATTTTAAAAGGAGTGGTTTAAAAAATTCAATTATTACAAATTTAAGACTCTTAGAATGCTAAGAATCAATCTAAAAGACATAAAATCCTAAAAAATGACTATATGCTTACCCAAAATAGATATCAATTACAAAAGTTGTCTTAAAATCCCTAGGTTTAATACTTAGACCCTAAAAATTCCTAAGTACTAACCTAATTAGATTTTTAAAAACTATTTACCACATCGTAAGTCATGTAACTGTGAGACCAACTCTATCAGATGTTGAGTGACCCTAATTTCTTATATTTACAAAAATAAATTTAAAGTATAAGAAAATAAATGTAACAATATAAATGTAAACTTAAACAAAGTAATGCATACACACTGTATAATGCATTATATGATGTGTACACATTGTATAATACATTATAGAATGTATACACATTATACAACATGTACGCATTCTATAATGCATACGTGTTATTTGAATTTGAATTGAAAAATGAGCCTTTAGGCTAAGAAATGGCTTAGATTTTTGAGCCAAAAGCTTATGACTGTGCATCTACAGTGGAGACTAAGTGTTTTGGGAACAACCAATAAATTTTAACTTTAATCATCAAATACGCTATGGATTTCAACATCAAAATTTTAAAAATTATGACCATCACAATGAGCATGTTGTCCTCTTTCTAAATACATGATTTTTATACTTTTAGGCTATTTTAACTAATTTGTATATCTAATTTATTTATTTTTGATCTAATTAAAAAATAAATTATATGGTGATAAACTAGGCCTAATTCTACACACATTCAAAAAAATCAATTTTTATTTTTTTCAGGTAGTTAGGGTGGGCTACATGGTTAGCTATCCATTTTTTGTTAGTTTTCAGGATCTTCTTAGTTTCAAAATTAATAAAAAAAATATTTATCAAAAAAATATAAAAAAAGTTTGTAACACACTACAAGATCTTATCTAAATAATCACCAGAGGGTTCAAACAATATTTAATGATGCTCAAGAAATGGTGGGTCACACGGCCATCTATCTACTACGTTTTCTTAAAAAAAAAAAGAGGTCCTATTTAAAGTTTAGATGTTTGACCTTTTTATACTTAACTATTTTTCAAAAAAATAGTTTTTTAAAAACTAGACTCAAAATACTACAATTCATGTTTTTATACTATTTTCAAATTTTGAGTGTAGCCATCTCAAATTAGCTACAGTAGTTCACATTTCTAAAATTTTATAAAAATCATGTCCATAGGTAGGCTCTTTTGTGTCCCCCAAATGTGTGCACTTAGCCCTCTGTATGAAATGGGCTCTACCCACGCATGACAACACAGGAGAAATTTTTCACCTTGGGAATTCTAGATCATATCATCATGGTATTGGTTAAAACTCCCCCTCGTTAATGGCTCGGATTTACTGACAATGGATAAAAAATATATTGGGAAGATGGAGTAGAAACCGCCTCCCTTGGGAGCATTTAAACTTAATTTTGATGGTGCTACTAGGGGGAATCTTGGTACCCCCTAGGCTGGCTATGTTATTAGGGATTGTGTTATATCGCTTATTTGAGTGACTTCCAAAAAATTTATGGAGGACACCAACAATGAATTAGAAGCTCAAGCCTTTATTCTAAGAGTTGAGCTAGTCTGCTAGTGTGGTATTGACTGAATCATTATTGAGGGAGATTCCATGTTTATTATTCATGCCCTTCAAAATAAAAAATCATACTCATGGAATCTTGAGAACATTATGAGTAAGGAGTGGGAGTGCCTTGGATCTATAATTGATTGGGAAGTGAACCATTACTTTTGAGAAGGAATTCAAGTGGTTGATGAACTATCCAATAAAGGCATTGACCAGGAGAAGGAGATTTATTATGATAATGATTGGAAATGGTGGACTAATTAAATCCCCTTGATTATTCAATGCTTGAATATTTTATGAGGAGGAGATCATCATTGTAGAGCAAGGTTTGAAGTGTGATAATGGTCATAACTCCCTTGGTGATAATTACACATTTCCATTTTCCCAACTCAAGGATGCGGTGGGATTTATTATGCTTGGTCGAGTATGGCATGTGGCAATTCTATTTTGACATCAAGAAAATGGGCCTCTAGATTGATATGGACCATATGTTGCACGTTTCTCTTATCAATACCTCCCTTTATATCAAGGTTGTCAAATGGGAGGTGGCTTTTGAAGGTAGGGTAATGGATGCTAGGTTGAAGTGGGTCTTTATTATATAGAGGGAAAACATTTTATAATCCATAAAAAAAGTCATTGGCATTATCTTCCTAAAAACCAAGTATAGAGTTAAAATCAATTCCTTGGTGGCATTAGAATTTATGAGTAATTTCATGCAAGTATATAGGATTAAAGAATTGACCTTGGTTATTTCATTGTGACTAGTTCAAGAACGATTTTGATTGGGCTTAGAGCTAGCTATCAAATAAATTTCCCTAGTAGACAATGGCCTTCATTGCTTCCTTAGGATAGATAACTTGAAGTTCATCCATTTTAGATCCTTTAAGGATTTGATAGATAGGTATGACAATATTTTATCTCATCTCAATTCATTGCAAGCTCGGTTGCAGAGTTTGGGGCCTTTTGGTAGCTATATAACACTATTGGATGTGGGAGCACTACTCTCCCCATTGATGTTGGCAGTGGTGGTTGATGAACTATCCAATAAAGGCATTGACCAAGAGAAGGAGATTATTTATGATAATGATTGGAAATGGTGGACTAATTAAATCCCCTTGATTGTTCAATGCTTGAATATTTTATGAGGAGGAGATCATCATTGTAGAACAAGGTTTGAAGTGTGATAATGGTCATAACTCCCTTGGTGATTATTACACATTTCCATTTTCCCAACTCAAGGATGCGGTGGGATTTATTATGCTTGGTCGAGTATGGCATGTGGCAATTCTATTTTGACATCAAGAAAATGGGCCTCTAGATTGATATGGACCATATGTTGCATGTTTCTCTTATCAATCCCTCCCTTTATATCAAGGTTGTCAAATGGGAGGTGGCTTTTAAAGGTAGGGTAATGGATGCTAGGTTTAAGTGGGTCTTTATTAAATAGAGGGAAAACATTTTATAAGCCATAAAAAAAGTCATTGGCATTATCTTACTAAAAAACCAAGTATAGAGTTAAAATCAATTCCTTGGTGGCATTAGAATTTATCAGTAATTTCATGCAAGTATATAGGATTAAAGAATTGACCTTGGTTATTTCATTGTGACTAGTTCAAGAACGATTTTGATTGGGCTTGGAGTTAGCTATCAAATAATTTTCCCTAGTAGACAATGGCCTTCATTGCTTCCTCAGGATAGCTAACTTGAAGTTCATACATTTTAGATCCTTTAAGGATTTGATATATAGGTATGACAATATTTTATCTCATCTCAATTCATTGCAAGCTCGGTTGCAGAGTTTGGGGCCTTTTGGTAGCTATATAACACTATTGGATGTGGGAGCCCTACTCTCCCCATTGATGTTGGCAGTGGTGGTTCTTCAGGGGTAGTTCTCTTCTTGTTCAACTATAGTAATTAAGCTTATTTCAATGCTTTATGGAGCACAAACCCCATCCCCTAGTGAATTCAGGTTGGAGTGGGGTTTGGACCCATCTCTAAAAGAAAGGTTGCCTCGGTGCATATGTAGGCTTGAATGAAGAGCATGGGAGCAGATCCTAGTTTAGGAAGGAATATGGGTGAGAAGAAGGGGTTCAAAACAAAAAGGAGTTGAAAACACACATTGACTTAGGAAATGGGTGTGGACAAGGTGGTGACTGATCAAGATGTGGATTTGGAAACTACTATGTTGGCTGGGGTCCATGATGATGGTGTTGGTGGTAAAGTAGGTGGTGGAGTAAAAACAATGGGGGTGGCATCGATAGGATTTAGGAAGGTGGAGGTGACAACGACATGTTAGTGGATGAGAGTGGCGGCGATGATGCCTAGTTGTTGGTACTTTGGTGGTTTTTTGGTCTTGTTGCTTTCGAGGTTATTGGTTCGCAAGTGATGCTTTGTGGGTATCTTGATTTTTTATTTTTGCTTTTGTGTCTTAAGTTTCAGCCCTTGAATTGTTTTTGAAAGTCTCTCAGTGTTAAGTTTACTCATGACTTACCTTGATATGAGTTTTATAATCTCACTTTTTTATTTATTAAAACAGACAAGGGACCCTCCAACCCTTATTATCTAACACACACATATCATATAAATAATTATGGTATATATTTATGATTATAAATATTATTATAATATATAAATTATTATTATTAATTAATTAATTAATTAATTATATGTGTGTGTGTTTTCATTGATTCCATCTAATGCCTTCAGGCATATAATAGAAATATATATATATATATATATATATATATATTCCAATTGAAAAAAATAATAATAATGTAAATAATTTATGTTGTTTACTAAAAAGTAATATGGTTCATTCAGTTTCTTTTTTGTCCTGTCAATTTGGAAGAAAAAGAATTGACATTTATGTGTCTTATCATCTTATCCTCTTCTACAATGCAATATAATTCATTCAATTTATTTATCGTACGACCTGTGAATTGGAAATAAAATAACTTACGTCCATATGGCTAGAGAATTTTTCTTCCATGCAATAATACATGCTTGACATTTTCCTATCTTATTATCTTTTTAAATTGACAACAAGAAAATTAATGCAATAAATGTCAAAGAAATTAAATGAGTTATAATGTTAGAGGATAGTTAAATGAGTAATACAGTAAAAGTAATGGTTAGATAATTTTTATTCTATGCAATAATACATGCTTGACATTTGCCTATTTTATTATTATTTTAATTGACAACAAGAAAAGTAATATAATAAATATCAAAAAAAAAAAAAAAAATTAAGTGAATTATAATGTTAGAGAATATGAGTTATATAGTAATACAATACAATGAAAGTAATGGTTTGAGAAATTGTCTTCTATGCAATTATACATGCTTGGCATTTGTCTATATTATTATCTTATCTTATATAGAGATACAATATAATTCATTTAATTTCTTTGACATTTACTATATTATTTTTCTTGTTGTCAATTAGAAAAGACAATAAGACAGGCATATGTCAAGCATGCATTATTGCATAAAAGAAAAATTCTCTAACTATATGACTTAAGTCATTTTATTTTCAATTTACAGGTTATACATCATTTTATTTTCAATTTACATGTCGTCAGTAAAAAAATTGAATGAATCATATTGCATTTTAATAAAAGATAAGACGATAAAGCATATAAATGTCAATCCTTTTTTCAAACTGACACACTGACAAAGAAATTGAATGAACCATATTACTTTTTAATAAATTTCAAGCATGAATTATTGCATAAAAAAGATTCCATGAACCATTGTGCATTTAAATTATTGTCTTTCTAACTGACAGACATGAATTATTATTGTATAGTTTAAAAAAAAAGAATGAACAGTATTATGTTTTAGTAAATCATAAAATAATAAATCAAGTAAATGTCAAACATGATTACTTTCGGTGTAGGCCTATGCCCATGATATTTAAAAGTGTTATGGAAGTTTGTTGGCTTGATAAGAGTGGGTGTTTTATCCCAATATTTGGAAGGAGAAAAAAACATCCATGTTTCAGATTACATTTAGTAATTTATTATTAGAAAGAGGATAAAATAATAATAAATTATTAAGTGTGATTCAAAACATGAATATTTATTTAAATTTCTTTTAATATATTTATTATTTTAATATATAATAATATATTATTATATTGTAATATTAAATAATATTATTATAATTTTATGAATGATGTAATGGACATTATTAAAAGCATTGCTAGTGATGAATTGGCTTCTTTGGTAAAAATCTATTTAAAATCAACATTTTTAGTTTTAGAGGCAACATTTATGAACAGATCAAAGGTATTGTTATGGGGTCCCTGCTCTCACCTATGGTCACCAATATATACATTTTTTTTTTTGAAAAATTAGCTCTTGATTATGCCCCTTCAAACTTAAGTGGTGGAAATGATTTGTCAATGATACTAATGTTAATTGGCATCATAGCAGGGATAGCTTAGAGAGTCTTCTTGAGTATCTTAATCACAAATCAAATCACATAAAATTCACTATGGAGGTCGAAGAAAATAATAGAATACCTTTTGTTAGATGTTATCCTTAGCAATAAACAAGATGGCTTCTTAGCCCACTAGATTTATATAAAAAAGAAACATACGGATAAATATTTACATGTTAATTCTCATCATCATCCCATATAAAAACTTGGAGTTATTAATACATTAGTGACACGTGCTATAAGAACCTCATATTATGATCATCTTGAACATGAGCTTAAACATTTGTCTTCAACCTTTATAGATAATGGTTACAATATTAAACAAGTAAGAGATGTGATCCACAAGGTTAGAAATAGACCTCACTTTAGACAAGAATATGAGAGTATTGGTAAGGTTACTCTCCCTTATATCAAATGTGCAACTGATTCTCTAGCTAAAATTCTCAAGAAAAAGAATATTAAGGCATTTCTCTCTCCTCTCATCACAATTGAGAATATGTTGGATAAGACTAATGACATTTCTAATCATATTTACATCACAAAGGAATTTATTTTATTCCTTTTAGATGTGGAAAGGTTTATATCGGTGAATCTAGTCATTCTCTTCAAATGAGACTCAAAGAGAACTATGTTGACCTCGTGCGTAACCAATTCTAAAAATCTGTTATTATGGAGCATTCACATAATATTGGTCATCATATCTACATGGATGAAGCTAAAGTTATTACTAAAGAATATTATTACTTAAAAAGAAGGGTGCGTGAAGCTATTAAAAAATTGAGAAGAATCCTTTTAATTTAAATAGGGATGATGTTTGGAAATTAAATATGAATTGGAGACTTATTACCCAATTTTTAAAGAATAAATCTAATATCCTCCATCCTCCTTATCCGACCTCCTATTCTGACCTTTGGACTTGTATTTATTGCATGTTTTTATTGTCCTTTTTCATCATATTCCTTCTGATGATAAACCTAGTATGAGGCCTAGAATGTTAAGGCTCATTTTTCCCTCTTAATGTAGTTCGACCCCCTTTTTATTTTGTATTCCTTACGTACTATCATGAATTCTTTAATATTATAGTGAATAATATATTTAAAATATTTATTATAATTATATGATATATTAATAATGTTATATTTTATAAATATTATATAACTAAATATATCGTTGTAATAATAATATAATATTAATATTTATACATTATATAATATATAAATATGTAGAATAGTATATATAATTTAAAATATATGTAATAATATATAATATACGCAATATATCTATATATGTGTGTATATATATAGATATATTATATAATATAATATCATATAGTAATATTTTTAAATATGATTATATCATATTATTATTTATTGTATATATTAATATTATAAATATAATTTTATTTATACACCATAAGGGATGTATTTTTTTGTTTCCATAAATTGGGGTTTTGTAAAGTGGAGTGTAAATCAATAGTTGTACCTCATTCAAAGCCCATGAATATTCACCCCATCTCACCTCTTGTGCATGAAGAGTTAAAAAACAATACTCTTATATTTTTTGGGGAGGTGATAGTGGAAAATGGGATGTGTTTATTCATACAACATGAAAATGTGTTGTGCGGGGAGGAGACATTTCATTTCACTATGAGGTTGAGCAATGACAAAGTATTGGGTAAGGGTAAAACCATGCAAAACATTTAAGTGGTGAAATATTTTAAGATGATTTGAGTAGTGATGGTAAGGGGAAATGACAGGGTATTTTAAGTGATAGCATACACTAGAATTGGACTCAATGCAACTAGTATCATAACAATTTTGGGGATCCCATATATATAATAGTATATAGTAGAAGTTGACCCGAAGGTGCTAGGAATGTTGGAAGAAATGTGTATGTTTCTTATTTTCATTCCTAGTGTACATTGACCTTTTAAGTCTAGGATGTGGGCATCCTCTAATATTTTGAACTCAAAGCTACCACCTTCTCTAACACTTACGACCAATTCTCTCAACTGGTGACTTCTCTACTATGGCATTCACATTGTATCACAGATGATGCCCCCTTATGCATCCATGTGACATGCACTTTGTAAAACCTTTGGTACTCACTTCAACTGCAACAAAATTAGCTAGATAAAATTCATATCCTCAATGTATTTACCTCACATCATTTTTATTAATTTGTTGATTCAATTCACATATTAAACATAGATTATTTATGTAATCAAATAGAAAATAGTCAATAAAAATGATTTTTCATCAACTACTTCACACTATCAAAGTACACTCTTTCGCTTTCCAAAATCCCCTTACCAATATAAAAACTATATATTATATATTATTTGTATTTATTACATATTAGTTATTATATTAATATTATATAATACATATTAAAACATTTTTTATACATAAAAAAATAATTATATAATATATATGAATCTTATAAATTTTATATAATTTATATAAATATTATATTTTATGATATATGTGTCATAACCCCACTAGTGGTATAATTTTCATTATTATTGAGACACTGGTATAACATGATTTTATTTACTCAGGTTGATACCTTAACCATTGGCTTCACTAATTGATTCTATTTCAGATGTTTGTATTTTGTTACTTGTGCTCATAGGTTATGATTCTGATGCATTTCAACAATTTAAGATTCATGATTTTAAATGTCATATTTGATTCATTATATATGTTGATATTCTATTTCAATTGGATTTATATTATCATTTGATAATGGTACCTTAATCACATGCTACTAATGTCCTATTCGGTGATTATAAGTGTAGGTTGACGAGGTAGGCTCAGTGGTGGACTCTGATAGTAGGGAATATTGGCAAAGGGGTTAATGAAGGGTTAGAGATGATTCTGATAGGTAAAAATTCCTAAAACAAGATTTATAACCATCGGTCATATTTTGAACTCTTATTTTATTATTGATTGACTTCTTATTTAATCATTATTGTGATTCATGTCCCCATCTTCAATTATGTTGATTTGGCCTCGTAAAAGTTTCAACTTAACTTGTCTTCGTATGCAATTTTAATATTTCATCACTTATTTATTTTATGTGGCTCAACCCTCATCCTTTGTCAATGAGTAGCCTTATTAGAGGTCTTTGTGTTTTGAATTTATCTTACCTTATTTTTTACTCATGGAGGGTACCTTGGCCTAGTTTATAAACCATCCCCTCTCATCACTTTCCACCTCTAAGCTCCTAGCAAAGGGACCCTAATCAATTGTTTCTAAGTCAAAATTAGAAATAATGTTATTATTTGATTTTTAAATTATCACCATGGCATGGGAATTTGATCTAAATAAAATTTGATCTAAACAAATCATTATAGTTTTTTTTGGGCAAAATCAGATTTTGGCATTAATGGCTTGGGCATTTTGGAGGAGCTTAGCTCGACCCCCTATGCCAATTTATTTGGTTGGGTCGATGGGGTAGATGGGGAGAAAGAGGAAAGAGAGGGAGTGAGGTGTAAAATGGCTAAGGAGAAAATTAGGAAACCCTAGAGATTTTTGCGGTAGCCTGGAGGAGATGGTTGAGGGCCTAAATTTTTGCCAAGGAGAGAGAATCGACCTGGTTCTTTTTATTTTTAAGAAGGCAGCCTAAAAACTTTTCAAGGAAGTAGATTTTGGTTTTTATAAGGCAAAGAAAAATAATAATAATAATTAGTTTGGGTTTTTAGATTGTCTAGAGTCATATATGGACATTTCAGGTCCATAATGAAGTCGTGAGACTTCATGATGGACTTGCACTACCAAAAATTATTCTTATGCTATAATATGAAATTTGGGCTCCATTAAATGTTGTTATTTATGGTTAATCACTTAAGCTCATAAGGGTTCTTATTGAATCAAAAGAGTCTCTTTGTATGTGTCAGGATCGTAACAGGAACAATTGACTACTTGTGCATGCAACTAAACACAAAATTAAACTAGAATTATAAGCAACTAGAAATCAGAATCAACAAAGAACATGAGATACAAGAAACAATGAAAACTTGTATTAAAACTCTTTTCAGAAGGAAATACAATTGAATAAATCTTTCTTTCTTCCACACCCCTTAGATGTACAGACCTCTTTCCCTCAAGAGTTTTCTCTATCAATTACAAACACAATTCAATCCTTGAATTGTCTATAATACATGTCTACAAGCTATGAAGATCTATCCCTATTATAAAGAATTAGGGATCATGAGCTATGCATTCTCCACCGTCAGATAAACCTCTAAATCTAAGGTTCAAATCAGTCCTGCCAAAAAATAGAAACATGGACTTACAACTAACAGCTAATCTAATCATGCAAACAATCTGTTTCATCCATGAAAATAGACTTTCTGGATGCATAGGTGACCAATGTCGGTCCCTCTCAGTCTGTATATGAGTGACATCAGCCAATCCATAACTGACATCGATAGCCTTCAATCGATCCCTAATCGACGTTAGCGATTGTGTAATACAGCAACCTTTGCATTCACTCATTGGTAAAGCTTTTAGCTCCATAACTCAACAATCTCCCACTTGGAAATAAATAGCTGCACCTGTACCTGTACAACAACATCTTCTAGCTTCTCCATCTTCAAGCTCAATCTTGAAGACCAATAAAAGTTGAATGAAGATTCAACTTCTCCTTTGTTACCAGCTTGGTTAACATATCAGCATGGTTCTTATCTGTATGAATATTTTCCAGCTTCAACTCACCATCCTCCAATACATGTCTTATGAAGTGGTACCTAAGCTGTATATGTTTGGTTCTTGAATGAAAGGTGGAATTCTTAGCCAAATGAATTGCACTCTGACTATCACTATATAATATGTAACTCTCTTGCTCCTTTCCCAACTCTTCCATGAATCGTGTCATCCATATCATCTCTTTGCTAGCCTCTGTGATTGAAATATATTTTACCTCTATAGTAGACAAGGCAACAACCTTTTGTAACTTTGAAATCTAGCTAACCTCTGTTCCAGCAACAGTGAAAACATAACCTGTGGTGCTTCTCCTGCCATCCAAGTCACCTGCCATATCCAAATCTACATATCCATATAAAGAAGTAGTTGACCCTCCATAACACAAATTCCTACTGCTGGTCCCTCTTAAATATCTGAGAATCCATTGAACTACTTTCCAGTGTTCCTTCCCTGGATTGGCCATAAACTTACTGACAACTCCCACTGCTTGGGCAATATCAGGCCTAGTACATACCATTGCATACATTAATCTCCCAATTTTCGAAGCATATGGAACTCTACTCATGTACTCTACCTCATCATGTGAATTAGGACACTGTTCTTTACTCAACTTGAAGTGTCCAACCATAGGTGTACCTACCAGTTTTGCATCCTGCATATTAAACCTCTCCAACACCTTGTTCACATAATCCTCTTGAGACAAAATCAACCTGTGATTTTTCTTGTCTCTCTTAATACTCATGCCAAGTAATTTCTTTGCTGCTCCTAAATCCTTCATGGCAAATGTGTGAGCTAATTTCACCTTAAGCTCAAAAATATCCTACATGTGTGAACCTATAACTAGCATATCATCTACATACAACAACAAGATAATATATCTACCATTATCCAATCTCTTAAAATACACACAATGATCAGATTGACATCTACTGTAGCCATGCTCAGTCATAAACCTATCAAACTTTAAATACCACTATCTAGGAGCTTGCTTAAGACCATATAAGCTCTTCTTCAACCTGCACACAAGCTTCTCCTTACCTTTGACCTCAAAACCCTTCGGCTGATCCATATATATTTCTTCATCCAAATCTCTATGAAGAAACACTATCTTAACATCAAGCTGCTCAAGATGCAAATCCTCAATAGCAACTAAAGACAATACAGTCCGAATAGAAGTCATTTTAACTACAAGAGAAAAAATTTCACCAAAGTCAATACCTAGTTTCTGTGCAAATCCTTTTACTACTAACCTAGCCTTATGTCTCATCTGTCCATTATCACCTTCCTTTAACCTGTAAACCCATTTGTTCTTCAGTGTTCTCTTTCCTACTGGTAACTCAACCAAATCCCACATTTGGTTCTCTCTCAAGGAATCAATCTCCTCATTCATGCCAAGCTCCCACTATTTCTAGGTTTTTACCTACATTGCTTCATCAAAACTCTCTGGTTCTCCACTATTAGTGAGCAACAAGTAGAATAATGAAGGGGAATATCAAATTGGAGGTTTACTTACCCTTGCTGACCTCTTGATGGGTGTTTGAGACTCATTTTCTGCTTGCTATCCACCCAAATTCTCTGTTTGTGACCAATCTTGGTCATCTCCATGCCTGTACTTGACCGACGTTGATTCCACCTGACCGACGTCGGTTCCTGTCTGACTGATGTTGATCACTATTTGACTGACATTGGTTCCTGTATGACCGATGTCAGTTCCTACCTGACTGATATCGGTGTCTGTGTTTTCCTGAGTGTGAAAATTCTTCTTTCTCGCGAGCTCATTTTGGATCGTCACCTCATCCAAATCAACATTGCTCTACTCAGAATTGTTTAGCTTCTTCAACTGATCACTATACATCACTTTTTCATTGAAAAAAACATCACAGCTTCTAATTATTTTGTTAGTTCCTAGATTCCACAACCGGAATCCAAAATCTCCAGAGCCATAACCAATAAAAGTGCACCTCATAGACTTAGCATCTAGCTTCTTTCTATTTTTCTTATCAACATGCACAAAAGCTTCAGAACTAGAATCTCTTAGAAATGAAAGATCTATCTTTTTACCTATCTAAGCCTCTTCTAGAATTCCACCATCCAGAGCAGTAGAGGGTCCTCTGTTAATCAGGTAAACTACAGTGTCTACAGCTTCTACCCAAAAATTTAAGGGCAAACTAGCATGCAACCTCATACTCTATGCACGCTCCAAAATTGTTCTATTCATCCTTTCAGCAACTCCATTTTGCTGAGGTATCCTTGGAACCATCTTTTGCCTGCATATTCCATTCATAGAACAGTACCTATTGAACTTATAGCTGCAGTACTCACCACCATTGTCAGATCTAAGACACTTCAATCTCAAACCTGTTTCATTCTCAACCAAAGCTTTTCATTTCATAAAAGTGTCAAAAACATCAAATTTCTTCCTTATGCAATAGACCCATACCTTTCTTGTAGCATCATCAATGAAAGAAACATAATACTATGATCCTCCAATAGAAGCTACCTAAGCTGGTCCCCACACATTTGTGTGAACAAGCTCCAAATTGTGCTTCTTCTTTGTTGACCCAGTCTTGAGAAATCTCACTCTCTTCTATTTCCCAAAAATACAATGCTCATAGAAATCTAGATCTATGCTTTTCAAATCTGAAAGCTTACCTTTTGACTTAAGAATACTCATTCCCTTCTCACTCATGTGGCCAAGCCTCTGGTGACACAACTTTTCATCTACATCTAAAGTAGATAATATAGAAGGAGAATAATCAGTAATACAATTACATAAATAGAGAGTACCTACTCTCTTACCTCTGGCTAATACAAGTGCACCCTTGGTAACCTTCCAAGATTTAGCTGTGAGAGTTACTGTACAACCCTCATCCCCCAACTTTCCTATAGAAATCATATTCCTCTTCAAGATGGGTACATGCATGACATCTCTCAACACCCATGTGTTGCCATTCTACATTTTCAGCTGCACTTTTCCTTTGCCAACAATTTTGCAAGGCTCATCATCCCCTAAATAAACTATTCCAAAATCTCCCTGGACATAGTCATAAAAATATTCCCTATTTGGGGTAGCATGGAAAGAGGCACCATAATCTAAAACCCAAGATTCTATTTTATTATCCAAAGAAAATACAAGAGCATCTTGTGCAACAATACCTGTAACTTTTGCTTCTTCTTTACCTTCATGCTGATTTTCTTCTTTAACTGGTAACTAGCAACCTTTCTTTGCATGCCCAATCTTTCCACAATTCCAGCAGGTTATCTTTCTTCCATTTCTGGATTTGGATCTACCTCTCATCTTTGACTTAGACCTTGATCTCCTTTGCTTGTGCTTCTCTTTTTGCCTTCCCCTACTTTCAATACTTAAAGCATTACCTGATGTTTCCCCTGTGCTTTTCTTGTGAATTTATTCATTCACGATTACACTAACAACATCATCTACTTTCAAGATATTTGTAGCAGATGCAGTATTACTAACTGCCATTACCAAGCTATGCTGACTTTCTGGTAAAGAGCATAATATTAAGAGAGCCTTAATTTCATCATCAAAAACTATTTTGACTAAATTTAATTTATTTACTATTGCATGGAAATCATTTAGATAACTAGATATAGATCCACCTTCCTGCATTTGCAAATTAAATAACTACTTCATAAGATATACCTTATTTGAAGTTGAGGGCTTTTCATATAAATTTGCTAAAGTATCCATCAACTCTACCATGGTCTTTGCCTGTGATAAGTTGGAAATCACAGAAGATGCTAGGCTCAACCTTATGGATCCCAGAGCCTTTCTATCAAGAACATTCCATTCTTCATCTTCCATATCTGTGGGTTTTCTTGAAACCCCACCCAACAGTAAGTACAAATATTTTTGATATAAATAATATTCTATCTGCATCCTCTATAATTGATAATTCTTGCCATCAAACTTTTCCATTCTTAGTTTACTTGATTCTACCATTGCTTCACTCCCACTCAAATAGAAACCCCTGTGAGTGACCTATAATCAACACACACTAA
Organism: Torreya grandis; assembly: GCA_037957365.1. Lineage (NCBI taxonomy): Eukaryota > Viridiplantae > Streptophyta > Pinopsida > Cupressales > Taxaceae > Torreya > Torreya grandis. The sequence goes on from JARHVA010000110.1 coordinate 895,282, forward strand.
ATAGATCTGAAACCACCTGTTAGTGAACCCAAACTCTGATACCACTTGTTAGTTGGTATCACATGGGGAACTAGAAACCTAACTCTGATACCACTTGTCAGGATCGTAACAAGAACAATTGATTACTTTTACAAGCAACTAAACACGAAATTAAACCAAAATTATAAGCAACTAGAAATCAGAATCAACAAAGAACATGATATACAAGAAATAATGAAAACTTGTATTAAAACTCTTCTCAGAAGGAAATACAATTGAAGAAATCTCTCTTTCTTCCACACCCCTCAGATGTACAGACCTCTTTCCCTCAAGAGTTTTCTCTATCAATTACAAACACAATTCAATCCTTGAATTGTCTATAATACATGTCTACAAGCTATGAAGATCTATCCCTATTATAAATAATTAGGGATCATGAGATATGCATTCTCCACCATCAGATAAACCTCTTAATCTAAGGTTCAAATCAGTCCTGCCAAAAAATAGAAACGTGGAGTTACAACTAATAGCTAATCTAATCATACAAATAATTTGTTTCATCCATGAAAATAGACTTTCTGGATGCACAGGTGACCAACGTCAGTCCCTGTCAGTCTGCATATGACCGACGTCGGCCAATCCATAACCGACATCAACAGCCTTCAGTCGATCCCTGACCGACGTCGGTGATTGTGTAATACAGCAACCTTTGCATTCGCTCATTGGTGAAGCTTTTAGCTCCACAACTCAACAATATGCTCACCCTAGGTAGGGTAATTGCAGAATGTTTTGATCTTAGCTTTGTCTTTTAATGTTTTCCTTTTAATCATAAATTGGTGAATTTAGAAATGGTCCTTTTGAATTAAAAAGGGTGTTACAACATCAAATGGTTGGAATGACTTTTTAAAAATTGAAATCTAGTTTTGTTAACTTCACCTATATACCCTAATTGCTTTTCTCATAGTAACCCTAGATGGGAGAATTAAATTATAGGATGGATTTTTGGTTATAAAAAAAATCATAAACTTGGGTGTTAATATGTATATAGTCTATGTGGAATATGTGGCTATTCTTGGAATTAGAAAATGAGGTCCTCATATATTTATTCTTTTGTGGTAACATTGGTAAAAAAAAATTATTAATGTTTTACTCGTGTCAGAATTTACATCATTTACTAAGAAGCTCAATTTGATGTGGGTTGATGTGGAGATTCGATTTGGATATACTATTACTCTAAGTTGTGTTTTTCTTCCTCTTTAGAGGGAGCCATGAGCTAATCTATCCTAGTAATATTAACAAATGTGGATTGTGTGCTTCCATCATTATGCCATTAGGCTATGCTAAAATCTTGAACCAGTTGGTTGGAGGTAGTCATTTTCTTTATGCTTTTAATCATGATACCATTGCTCTATGAATTCTTATTTAATTATTTGGTTTGTACTTATTATGGTTAGGTTATTGCTTTGGGAAATAACTTGTCCCTTATAAACTCATATATCTATTATGAGTTGGATTTGAACCAAGTCTTCCATTGGATGTATAAGGGAGATGGAAAAATCTATCAATCTCATATATTTACTTAGTTTTGTCTTGTTGGTTTCATAACATCTTTATTTATTAGATAGGTCTTTTGGTAGCCACATAATACTTGAAACATAATGGGTATTGTGTTTTGGATTCATGGACCTCGATTTACTATTAAATAAATCTTCATGAGTTCAAAACAAAAATCTAAGGACTCCTCTAAATTTGACATAATTAATTTTTTGATTGCTTGTTTCTGGTATGCGGATCCTCTTAGGAACCTATTGGCAATTATCCCTTTTTGGGTGTTTTGTTGATGTTGTTATTCTTGTTTTTTTTGGAGTTCATTATTGGTAGGGTTGCCTACTATTTTATGTTGGATCAATGACTATAAAAATCCTTTGCATGCTATTAACATCTTTACCAACCCTGCTTCTTAATTTCACCTCCCAACTGATGGTTGGGGTGGTTAGGGCCACCATATGGTTGGGCTCTTCTAACTACACATACAAGATTGGCTTCACACTAACTGGTGGATTTATCTCTCCTATTTACTTGCATTGGTGACACTATTAGGGATGGTACTAGAAATGGCATATTAATTGATGGTAATTATTATTATTTTATTTTACTATTAGATGTTTTCTTGAGATTGATTCATAAAATGAGCATGATAATACTTGGTTATAATTGATATTAAAGATAATTATATGTTAGCCCGATGGGTTTACCCTAGTGGTGAAGAGCTGACAACTACAAGGGGGAGGTCTTGGGATCCATTCCTAATACTAACCATATCGGTAGGACTCATTCCCTATTAGATGTCTGATGGGTCAGCTGCTTTGGTAGCAAAGGTGGTCTTTTGATGTAGCCTCAAGCCGATCGAGTGTTCAATGTGGCATTGGTCAAGGTCAAGCATGAAACTTGTGTTCAATGTGATGAGGCATGTTTTGGGCCTATGGCATGGAACATAACTATAACCACTTTTACTAAAGATATGGGGGTGCATTGGTAAATCAACTTGGTTGTTATATGCACCACCTAGGTTTAAATCTTAGAGGTATGGAAAAGGCTAGTCGTGGTCGAATTAGTATTAACATAGATTGTGGTAGGATCATAAGCATTGATTATGGTAGGAATAGTGTGGTAAATGGAATGTAAAACACTGATTATGGTAGGAATATTGGTATTCTAGTATCAACTAGTTTTGGCTGTTGATGTAACCAATTCAGTTACTCTGATCAAAAGCTACGGATATATCTAAAAAAAGATAATTATATGTTGCTCCTTTTGTTTTTATAATGGAAAGTTGTAATTTAATCTAGAGACCATGTATTGTTACTTTTAAATCATGTTTTACTAATGTAATAACCTTAATCATAATGGAAGTGATAATTTGACTATTAGCCCTTCTAGACACTAAGGGTAAAAGCTTGCATTGAGTTATTAAATAGGGAAGAAATGTAAAAATATGGGTGATCATGTTTATCATTTAAATCTCTTATTATTATCCATGCACTTGGATACAAAACAATAATGATTATTGAACATTTATAGCTTATCTATGTAGTTATACCCTTGTAGGCTTCCTAGAGCTGGTATTTTATAGCTAAAAATTAATTAATAGTTGGGTGGTTTTTATTATGAACATAAAAACTTTGTATAGTTGATAGTTGATAGGTGGTTGTTCTTGGTTTATGGTATGAGTACAAATGCTTACCATAATGAGATCCTAGTGAAAATTGCTTAATGTATGTATTGGTATGATGATTTGAGTGAATTCATAGTCATTTGTGTTATCATTCAACTTTATATTGTGAAAAATGGTTGGTACATAATATTATATATACTTTGACAATTGTATTCTTGCCTCTAGCTTTACCTAATCATGATAACATTTGTGATAAATACTTAAATTCTATGTCTAAAGCAACCTCTTAGCATACTCACATCTTTCATAATTGAGTTATGGACTTTACTAATTAATCTCACTTTTAGGGTGATGTTAAAACCTCTTTGTTGTTATGCCAGTATTGATAGCATTCACACCAACATTAATGTTAATGGAAACTATTTTACTTAGTGCATATTTGATATTGAGCCTTCCTAATTACATAAATAAATTGTAATCGATCAATTGGTTTTACATAGATATGCTAATCTTTCTTGTCTTAATGTGGAGGTGGAAATGTTTATTATTACTTGTGATTATTATAGTTAAGGAAATTATCAAGTTGTAAATAATGCATCTCTTCCTAACTTGTATGGGTTGGTTATCAAATTATGGGTGGCTTTAATTTCCATTATTGACTAAACCTTCTTAATTTATTCTGGTAATTATATTCTCTTGATATGGAATATCAAGCTGTGTTTTACTATTCATATATTATGAGAAACTTGATATGTAAATGCTGAATAATGGTGTTACATTAGCTCTTATTGAACAAAATATAGAATTAAATTTTTTTTGGCCATGTTATGGATATTCTTGAATGTGTGATTAAGCTTTGGATAAATTCTTAACTAGTTATCCTATTTATCCTTATAGAACTAAAAGTTGGATTATTTTTTAGTGAGCATGTTTAATTTTTTATTAAATTCTATTGATTCATTCTCCTAACTAGACTTTAGATTGTTGATTTTGGAATCTGCATGATCTATGCATGATATGAAAGTTAGATACCCACTAAAATGGAACCCATAGTTAGTCATGCTCACGTAGATTGGTGAGTGAACAAGTAGTAAGTCTTAAGCTCATGTTGGGTATGTAGCATGGTACAAGGATACTATTCCATAAATTATAATATATACAATCCTGATAGTTAGCATCATCTTAATAGCTTTCATTACATATTATATTCATTTAATTTATAGCATGGATTTCTATAAGTTTAATGTATGATTGAGTTCTTGTTCTATTATCTGACATTAGATGTGGTATAGTATAAACCTTTGGTCAAAGTCGCAAAACATGATGTGTTAACTTGGCTTGAAAAATTATTATTTGATGCATGATTAGTCACATTGAGACCATGTATAGTTAATGTATGATGTGGCAGCTTGCTATACATGATCATAAGCCCATAGATGGCCAAGGTTATGAATATTAGTAATGTTTTAATGATAGAATTAGCTATCTAATAAATTATTGTTTATATGGATATATGAATTATGACTCACTCTTTAGCTAAGTAATTGAAGGGACCATATAATGCGACAACCCTAATGTTAGGGATTTTTTCATACAATCCTAACATGGTAGCACTATTATTGGTGGTTCATAATATTTTTAAGTATTCATTTTATATCGGGTGATAGCCCCAAATGGATGAGCTTTTACTTGTATAATGAGAGTGTTAGAGATGATATGTTCATTATTAGCATAAGCCTTTTTTACTTGATGAGCGTTAAATGACTCATGTTGACAAAGAGCATGTGGCTTATCTAAATTCAATTATAAACAATTCTCATATAATGAATTTATATCTTATGATGTGGCATTATCCAAGTTAAGGAATGGTGGTGCAATGACCCCTAAGGACTATGGATCATGGTATAATGATCCAAGGGGATAGTACCAAAACTGGCCCTTGTTCAAATTTTGAAAGGATGATAGTGTCTTAAAAAGATTATGTTGCATCACTTTGGTAGTGGTTTGGTGATAACTATTATAGACCTTAAATTACTATAAACCTTGCCTAATAAAAGCTTAGTATGATGATTATTCTATTTAAACCTTTCAAATCTTTCATGTTTATTGTTGTACTTATCTATTATCAAATTTTCATGCCAAAAAAAGGGCCAATGAGTTAATCTATAATACACTCAATCTTGTCCTTATGGTTTTAAATGTTATATTTTTAGACTAATTGAGATAATTAGTTCAATTATCATTGACATCTTAAGAATGAATGTGTACCTCTAGTCTCTCTAAGTATCAAGACATAACTACATAGGGAAACTGGATACTTAAAAAGGGCTGAGGATCTATAGGTGGTCTGATAGGAAGATGAGTGCCTTATATAATATTCATAGGTTATCATTGTATACATGCACACTAATATCCCCTAATGATATACCATCCTAATCAAAACATTCTTCTCTATGGAATCCTCTAGAGGTTTTTATCCCTAGGTAAGTGTCTATAGTGACCCAATCTAGTTATTGGTTACCTACAAATTAATGTGCAGATCTGAATAGATGCATCATGCATCATAGAGTTGTGTATTGCACCCTATACATAGTTTTATTTTCTACTCTATAAAGTAATTCAAAAAATTTCTTTGGGGGGTTGATTCATTTGGTATCAAATCTTTTTCTATAAGGATTATCGATAACTCTAGGACATGGAACTTTTTTTATCATGCAACTGATAAACTACTCCATTTGAGTAAGACTATATTATAAGTGGTAAAGGTATTTAGCCTTTTGGGTAGAATGGAATTATAATCTATATTGAAAGCACCAAGGTGTTATAAATCCTTGTATCACTTGAAGTTAATGTTGTGTGGAAATATGTAATCTCCACGATAACAATCTATTATCCACTTAAGCATGAGAGGCTAGATTTGGTGAGAGAAACTGATTTACTTGGGTGAACTAAAAAATCTTGAGATCTCTACTTTTGAAGGAGTACCTCAAGCCATTGGATCCAATAAGTAGGAATAGATATTGATAGGCCTTATTATCTCATTGGATAAAGTGTGATGTGATTTATTATGCATAAAATCAAATCAAGAATGATTCCCTTGAACTGAACCAAAGTGTAATCTAGATAAATCTTTGGGAATTTATTGAAAATGAATAAAGCAAAAAGATATTCTAAAATTTTTAAGGGATAAAAGCCAATGAGTATAAAAAACCCTTGTTTTTCACCTTATGCCTTAGCTAAGTCCACCCTTTCTTGAAGTTATGCTATGTAAACAAAGCCTGGCTAGTCAACCATGGTCTTATATAAGCAAACCAATTAGGGAAATAGTGTTAAGATCTTCCTAATTCATTCTTTGGAGGTCTAATGGTGTGACTCAAGCTTGAAAGACAAAGTGGGGTGAACAGGTTGGAATTGATTGGACAATTATAAAAGCTTAGGATATTTCCTAGGAATGAGCATATTATATCTAATGACGGGTTCATTTAATTATCAAAATATTTAGGATAATGTTAAAACTTTTTGTTTCCAACATTATCAATGCTTAGCATGGGAAAAGTCTTGGAAATGTCTTAGTAAGTTATACTGAGGCATTATTATTTTTGTCATTGTTTTAAAACAACACAAATAAATTTGTTGTTAGATTTGTAGGTTTGTCAAGGACTACTATTACAATATTTTTGCACTTGTGCTTAATAACTAGTTTTAGGGCCATGGTAGAATGTGCATAATGTTGCTTATCACTATGGTAGGATTGATGTCATGTTTATTTGGCAAGGAAATTGCCACATTTGATGTTTTTAACCATATTTAGTCATTGTGATGTTGATCGATTATGCCTTTTGAATGATAAAATGCATGTTGAATACAACCCATAAATGATATTATGATATTATGAATTGAATATTCTTATATAAATGAAAAATATGTCTGGTAAAATATCAATGCAAAAAATCTAAGTTGGTATGACACTCAACTAATGAGTGGTATAAGGTTGAGAAAAATATATCAAATAGAACAAGATGCTTATTATTGGGTAAGGTTGATCCAAGGCTAACTTGCCCTTGGATGGAACGAGGGTAAGCTCTTGTGGAACAATGATTAACTACTGAGTATACAAAGTTAGTTGTTCTTATTAGATGCATATGATCATTTGGTTGACTAATTTGTAGTCATGGTGTAATTTGAATTTGAAATGAGTGTTTATGAAACACTAATGGCTCCTATAGGTCAGAATTTTGTATGAAATCAACCAGGTTGTACTTGCTAAACCAAAGGCATGTGTTGACTAGCTGAGGAGCAATGTAAAGTATTGCTCAAGTAATTTTTGGAATCCTAATATGTTGCAAAATAAATAAGTGTAGAATGATGGTGAGATTGAGATCCCTTAAAACCATCATGTGAGATCACAAATATTGGATAACATGTTGTAAACCATGGGGGAAATATGTGAATGCCTAAAATGGCTTCTCTAATTATTTAATGTGTTTGGTGTAGGATGTTGCACTAATGCATGAATGATAACTTATGAAAGAGAAGTGACCATATGTTGTACATGAGTGTCTTCTACCAACATTATATGATGAATGTTGATAAGATTATGCACAAGGCATAATGTATATGTGGAAAATACCACGTTAGATTTGTAAAATCCATTTGGATCTAATTATTACCACTACTATTATAAGATTGTAAAGATGTGTGATGGTACTAAATTATAATGGAATTAAATTTGTTTCATTTCCAAAACTAATGAGATTGTAAATCAAGAGCTAAACTAAACATTACAAATATTTCCAACTTTTGTATGAACCATTTGATGTAATTTATGTTTTGAAGTATGAAAGATACTTTTATTAGAAAGTATATTAGGGATGGATGTAAATTGGTGATTTAGAATCATTGTGTTAAAAACAATAGTTGATAATGAAATTATGTTGTAAGAAAAAAAGGTTTGGTTGGCAAACCTATGTAAAAGGATGTGAGTAATTATTTAAATGAAGGGGTCTTGTAAGGCATAAATACCAAATTATGTACCCAAGTTAGAATCTTAAAAATTATTATGATGATAAGGCACATACATCACCCAACCTTGTTCTTCATGGTGTCACAAAAGAGGCACATAAGCTATAAATTTACATCAATTTTGGCATGACCTAAAAAAAATATGGTTGTCTTTAGGATAATGGATGGAATGTTAGTAAGAAAAGCAAGTAGGTTGTAACCTTATTAATTTCTCTTCTAAGATGCATACCACTAATTTATCGGTGATTGGTAGAAACATACCATAGTTGGTCACTACATCATAGGAAACTAAGTGACAATATATTCATGTTAGCAAACACTTTGAGAAAATAACACAAAACATATGTTTAGTTAACATTATTCTAGATTTCTTAAGTAATCATTGGGATGGCTCCCTTCTAAGGGGGGAGGATGTTATAACCCGATTGGTGGTTCAATTTTCATTGTTATTGAGACACTAGTATAACATGATTTTATTTACTCAGGTTGATACCTTGATCATTGGCTTCATTAATTAATTATGTTTCAAATGTTTATATTTTATTACTAGTGCCTATAGGTTATAATTCTGATGCAATTCAACAATTTAAGGTTCATGATTTTAAATGTCACACTTGATTCATTATATCATGTTGACATTATATTTAATTTGGATTTATATTATCATTTGATAATGGTACCTTAATCAGATGTTGCTAATTTCCTATTTGGTTATTGTAGGGGAAGGCTGATGCGCTAGGCTCAACGATGGACTGTAATAGTGGGGAATATTGGCAAAGTGGTTAAAGACAGTTATATATGATTTTGACAGGTAAAAATTACTAAAACAATATTTATAGCCATCAAACATATTTTGAACTCTTCTGTTATTATAGATTGACTTCTTTCTTAGTCTTAATTGTGACTGATGTACCCATCTTCAATTATGTTGATTTGACCTCATGCGGTTTTCATCTTAACTTGTCTAAGTATGCAATTTTAATATTTTGTCACTTATTTATTTTATGTGGTTTGAATCTCATCTTTTGTCAATGAGTAGTCTTCTTGGAGGTGTCCATGTTTTGAATTTAACTTACCTTGTTTTTGACTCGTGCAAGTACCTTGGCCTAACTTCTAAACCCCTCCTCTCTCATCACTTTCCCCCTCCAAACTCCTAGTAAAGGGACCCTAATCAATTATATCTAAGTCAAAATCAGAAATATTGTTATTATTTGATTTATCCATTATCACCATCGATGTGGGACTTTGATCCAAATAAAATATGATCTAAACACATCATTGCAATTATTTTTTTGATTTTGGGAAAAATCAAAATTTTGCATTAATGGCTTGGGCGCTTAGGAGGAGCTTAGCTTGATCCCCAACACCACTTTATTTTTTTGGATCAATGGGGTGGTTGGGGAGAAGGAGGAGAGAGAGGGATGGAGGAATATAAGGGCTAAGGAAAAATTATGAAACCCTAGGGAGTTTAGTGGTGACTTGGATGAGATGGTTGAGGGCACAAAGTTTTTCTGAAGAGAGAGAATTGCCCTAGTTATTTTTATTTTTAAGAAGACATCCTAAAACCTTTTTAAGTAAGTGGATTTTGGTTTATCGAAGGTAAATAGTAGTAATAGTAATAAGTTTATGTTTTTGGATTGTTTGGAGTCATATATGGACATTTTAAGTCCATAATGAAGTTGTGAGACTTCATGATGGACTTGCATTTCCAAAAAGTATCGATTATGGTCCAATAGGAATTTTGGGATCCATTAAATGTTATTATTTTTGGTTAATCACTTAAGTTATTAAGGGTTCTTATTAAACCAAAATATTTTATTTGTATGCTCACCCTAGGTAGGGTTACTATTGAATGCATTGATCCCATCTCTAGATTTTAATGTTTTCCTTTTAATAACAAATTGGCAAATCTTTTGACCAAAAAAGTGTATTGCAACCTTAAATAGTTGGAATGACTTTATTTAACCTAGAATCTAGTTATATTAACTTCACCTGTATACCCCACCTATTTTTCTCATATAGTAACCCTAGACAAATGAATTAAATTATAGGATGGATTTTTGGTTATAAAAAGAAATCATAGGCCTAGGTTCTAATGTGTATAAGGTCTGTGTGAAAGCTGCATATATTATTAGAATTTGAAAATGAGATCCATGTATGCTTGTTGTTTTGTGGGAACATTGGTAAAATTGTTTTGTTTATGTTTTACTCTTGTCATAATTTACATCATTTAATAAGAATATCGATTTGATGTGGGTTGATGTGGAGATTTAACTTGGATTACTCTGAGTTCTATTTTTCTGCCACCTTGGAGGGTGCCATGAGCTACTCTATCTTGGTAGTATTAACAAACATGATGTGTGTTTCCATAATTATGACATTCGGCTAAGCTAAAATATTGATGAGCAAGCTAGTTGTAGGTAGTCATTTTCTTTATGATTTCACTCACGATACTAATTATCTATGAATTTATTGAGAGCTTTCTTTAATTATTTAATTGTTTGGGCTACACTTATTATTGTTGGGTCATTGCTTTAGGTATTAGCTTATCCATTATAAACTCGTATATCTATTTCAAGTTATATTTAAACTAAGTCTTCTATTGGATGTATAAGGGAGATGGAAGAATCTATCAATTTCTTGTATTTACTTAGTTTGTCTTGTTGGATTCATAACATATTCAGTTGTTAAAGAGGTCTTTTGGTAACCATAAAATACTTGAAACATAATGGGTATTGTGTTTTGGTTTCATGGATCTCGATTTAATATTAAATTGATCTCCATGAGTTCAAGACTAACAGCTAAGGACTCCTCCAAATTTGACATAAATTATTTTGTGATTGTTTGTTTCTAGTATGTTGGTCCTCTTAGGTGCCTGCTGGCAATTATCCATTTTTGGGTGTTTTGTTGATGTTATTATTGCTATGTCTTGGAGCTCATTATTGGTATGGTTTCCTATTATTTTATGTTTAAATGATGGACATAAAACTCTTTTTCATAGTCTTAATCTCTTTACAAGATCTATTTCTTGAGATCACCACTCAAATGATGGTTGGGGTGGTTAGGGCCACCATATGATTGGGTTCATTTGACTACACATGTGGGATTTGCTTCACATTGATTAGTGTACTCTCTCCTATTTACTTGCATTAGTGTCACTCGTGGGGATGGTACTGGTAATGGCATATTAGTTGATGGTAACTGTTATTATTTTATTTTACTGTCAAATGTTATCCTGGTATTGATTCACATAATGAACATGATAATACTTAGATGTAGTTGATATTAGAGATAATTGTATGTTTACTCTTTTGTTGTTATGATGGAAAGTTGTTATTTAATTTAGAGATCATGTATTATTAATTTAAAATCATGTTTTACTTATATAATAACCTTAATCACAATGGTAGTGATAATTTGATTATTAGCCCTTGTAGACACTAAGGGTAAAAGCTTGTATTGAATTCTTAAATAGGGAAGAAATGTGAAATTGTGGGTTATCATGTTTATAACTTAAATCTCTTAATATTAGCCATGCACTTGGGTACAAAACAAAAGTGATTATTGAGCATTTATAGCTTATCTATGTAGTTATGCCCTTATTGTAGGATTCCTAGAGTTGGTATCTTGTAGTTGGAAATTAAGTAATAATTGGGTGGTTTTTATTATGAAGAGAAAAAATTTATATAGCTGATAGGTGGTTGTTCCTGGTTTATGGTATGAGTATAAATTCTTAGTGTAATGAGATCCTAGTGGAAATTGCTTAATGTATGTATTAATATAATGATTTGAGTGTGCTCATAGTGGTTTAAGCTTCATTCAAATCTATATTATGAACATTGGTTGGTGTATACACATAATATTTTCAAACTTTTATCAAATACTAACACTTTGTATCTTGTAAGAACCCGTTAAGTCTTAATATCTCTAAGTTCATGCCTTAAAAGGATCCCTGGGAAAGGGGTGGGAAGACCATTCATGCATCGTAAGATTGTTATCCCTTTTTCCACTTACCATATACACACTTATGTCCTAAAACCATTTACCCTAAGATTATTCTTCTCAATTGTACCCATCTTAATCATTTTTCAAAATTTATCCTTTCATTCCTTGCCTTATCTCCTTTTGATCAGTAAGTTATACTAGGTCGACTAGGTCAACCTTGTACTATTGAGGGGTCACTTTGGATCTTTTTAGCCCTTGACCAACCTAGCTTGGGACCTAGTGAATTATTTCCAAAAAACATGCAGGGTTGACTAAGTCATCGCTATACAATCAACATTTTTTTAGGGACTTAGGGTAAGATCTACCTATATATAAAATTTCATTTCCAACAATTTGATATAGTGAAGTGAAGAAGAATAATTTTGATTGAACATCTTCTTATTGACCAATCTACTTGAGAAGTAAAGTTTAGGGTTCCATACTTTCTTTAGAGATATGGATCTTGTTTTGTGGAGAAGTCTTTTGGATGTATCGATAGGTTATGTATCCTCAAGATGATTTGTCTTTGTTATCCTTAGATACCATAACAATATCTTTCAAATCACCTCGGCCAAGGGAAATATTGAGGCTTGATGGGTTTGTCTTCAAGGTAAGTATTCCTAACTTTATTTATCCTTTGTAAGAGTAGATAGATAATACAATTATGCTTCTCTTCCATATATTAGAATTTTGTATACATTGACATGATTATATGTATTTTATACATGTTTATTTTTGTTTTGTTTGTAACCCCTGACTTTATGCCACAAGCTTTGGTGAGCACTAGATCAGATTTACTTTCTTGTTATTAGAATAAGTGAAATATTAAACCTAAGATTTCCTTAGGGTTATTACATGATTATGTTAGACTATAGGATTTATAATCCTTACTAACATGGTGTATTGTGATAATTGATCCCCTAATTGGTTCTAATGGATCCCCATATTGGTTATGCTCCCTTATAACAAATGCATTCCCAATTGGAAGTGTAGGTATGCTCTATCTTCTTCGAGCCAGGATTGATTGATAAACATGATGCATTTTTAATTGCATACATTATAGTGAACGTGACATGAACTAACCCTTGTAGGATTTATTTACTTATTTCATTTTTTTATCATTATTTTTATCATATATTTTCCATACTGGATTGATTTTAATTTCTGTGTGTAGGTTTTCAAGTACAAGCTACTGGATCAACCTAGTCAACCTAATATAATTTTCCACCTTTCCAGACATCAAACCTAGACTACTAGATCGACCCTATTAACCCAATAGATTTTTCAGAGTTATATACCTCTAACCTAGACTACTAGATCAACCCAGTTGACCTAGTATAGTTTTTTAAACTTTCAAACATCTTATTTAACATACTAGGTTAACCCAATCAACCTTATTAGCAAGTTTTTCATACATTTATCAAAGTTATTAAACAAAAATATTCATCTATATGCATCTCTAGTCCACCAAGGTTCCTTTTTATCTCTTTCTTTACAATCTTTCTTTTTACAATTTGCAGTCTTTAAAACTACCCTAATATAGTCAACTAGATCGACCCTATCGACCTAGTTCTATACTTTGTGTGTTATCTAAATCACTAGGTTTACTCTATCGACCCTAATCATTTTTAGAAATTTAATTATTTAGTACATAATCAACACTATTGACCCTATTCTATGTTCTATGCATACACTATTGATTGCATCAACAATGTACTGTATTTCAAAGTTAAAATTAACCTTTGTATGCTAGTAATTAGCTCACATTTTTCATTTGTTATTATTGGTATGATTAGAATAGATCACATAGTCTAATTATGTGGTTTTCAAAAATGGTTTAGTTTCAATATTTTATATTTCATGGACACATGACTAAATCACAAAATCTAAACAAGCATTTTAACATTTGACTATCCAAGGCTAACCTACTTGTATTTCATCACCAAGGGGGAAGCTGACTTTATGTTTTGATCAAGTATAAAATGTGGTCAATGGTATATTCTATCTAAGCACCCGAAAATGTTATCACTATGATGTGTGAAGTGAGGGGGTAGTCCCCAATACCAAGCCTGTATCATTACCACTAAAGACCCCTTTCATCCCAAACTACCTAAAACCATCCTTATATTGCTTTCTAGTTCCCTGATTATAGAAAAATTCCTCTCACATCTAAACTTATTTTCTAATAATGTAGTAAACATTCAAGTTGACCATTTAGTTAGCTATTTAATTTCCAAGTTTATTGCTTGTTCTTTTCTCAATTATATGTTATATTTCAAAAGCTTATATTAGCCAGCATTGGTGCAAGGTTTTATGATGTGTACCTCAATTGGATTAGCTATCATTGATAAAATTGACTATTTTTTTCCCTTATGTTCTTAATTTTTAAATTATTTGCAAAAATTATCTTGTTTTAGTTTAGTCTTTTTTAAACTTGTAAAATTTCCTTGTATGTTTTACTAGGTCGACCTAGTTAACCCAATATATTTTTCCAACCTTTGTTTTCTATAATGGATCAACCTAATCAACCCTATACTATATATAGACCTTGTTTCTTATGCTAGGTCAACCCAGTCAACCCTATACTATTTATGTCATTTCGTATTTCCTTTCTTTCTCATCTCTCTTCCTTTCCCTTCATCATGAAATTTCTTCTTAATGATAACACTGAGTTATAGTCAACAGACATGATGAATTTTACCAATCCTCATAGGGTCTATGATAAATAGAGTAGGGCTCCTCTCTTAAATGCTAATAAATTTGACATTACCACTCCCATAAGGAACTATGGGACTCCTCTTAATACCTCTTCACAATGTAATCCTCTCTTCTCATTAGAAGACCAATCTAAATTAGAGTATACCCCCAAAATGCTCTTCTTTATCTCTAAATTTCCTCAAAATCGAGGAAAGGATATCTCTACAATTTAAAATCTTATGATTAGTGGTCAATTTGAAGAACATAATCCACCCACTCATACATTCTCAATGGGATTTAGAGGTACTACTTTCTTTGATTCTCAACCTCTTCCTTCGATTATGGCCCCTTCTCATACCATGATCTCTTCCTCTTTAACCTTTCAACTTCCATGCCTAGTATATCCACTAACATGATAGGTTATACATCTAGTGGGCCTCTCATAAGATCCATTATCCTTAATCCTTCTAATAGTGATTTTTTTACTACCCATGATAATCATTATACTAGTGATTCCTATTCTCATCCATTCACTAGTCCATCTTTTGCTACATAAGTAAACTTTGCCAGTAGTGCTTCACACTCTCATAGTTCCTCTAAAGTTATTATCAACAACAATAGTGGTACCTAAGCCACTAATACCAACACTAATACTACTTCTAATAATGCTAATCAAACCCATCAACTCTTGTTATAAAATCTCAATCAAATAATACCTTTCAAGCTCATAACACAAATATAATGATGATAATGCAAAACCACCTTCTCCATATTCAATCTCATCTATAGCCAATAGCTTGGGGCATGCATAACCAAAATGTTCCCCCTCTTCCTCTTCAAGATTCCCAAGGCAATCTCATCCCTGAACCTCATTTGATCGACAAAACCATTAAGCATCTTCAAAATGAACCTATTACCACTCAAATTGTTAATATTCACATAGGAGGTATTACACCTATAATTTATTATAAAGGATCAACCGATTCTACCCTTCACCCTAAAACATTTAGAAATATTTATAAAGATTGGGTCAAAATAAACACCTTTGACATTACCAAACTATTGGCTAAAACCCTTATGGGTGATGCTTTAGATTAGTAAAATCAACTTAGAACTAATTCCAATTCTAGTTTGGAGGATTTAATGAATTCTTTAGTTCAAGAATTTCAAACTAGTGATCTTCCTAAGAAAACTTTGGCCCACTTCATAAATTGTAAAAAACTCAAAAATTAAATTGATCATGCCTTTGTTGAAAGGTGGAATTGTTTTTCAAACAAATGTGAATATAACATGGCCGATGATATTATTTTCCATCTCTCTACTAATGCCCTCTTTCCTAAGCTAGATTATCAAGTACATACTCTCTCTCTCCATGTACTTTGGAAGAGGTAATTGACCAAACTAAATGCCAATATTTCTTTATGCATTGATTTGAGCCACCCTAACCTTTTATGGGTTCTCATCTATTATTTAAAAATAAAAATCATAATATCACCAATGATGGTGTCATAGATTCTTATGACACTATTCACAATGCTCAAACTGACATTCCCAACCAATATTTGCAACCAAATCCCTCTTCTCAACAATATACCAATCCTCACTTATATTCAACAAATAACATTAATGTTCACAAACCTCTATTCTAGTTGAATTACTTAATCATTTACCTAGGCCTCTTCCAAGATAACTTGACCCTACCCATCCTATGAAATCCTAGTATAATCCTAACAAGTTTTATTGGTTTTTTTTAGTTGGCATCATTCTCATGAGACCTATAGATAACTTCATAATTTAGATATTAATTTTCTTCTTGTTCCTAATTTTGATCATGATTATATCATCTAAAAGTGTGAACAATCCTATGAAATTAATTTTAAGGATTATAAATCACATGATAAATACCAATCCTTAAACCAAGCTAATGCTCATTTGGCTATCTACAAAGACCCTCTTCTTAATCATCAACATATTAAAGATAACCAAGACAAGCCCACCCCTTCCCCCAACAATGTAGAAAGTCTTGTTGACCCCACTTCCAAAGATAATTTGGTTAGCATGATTAAAATGAAAAGGGTGGTGGATTTCATTGATTATGAACCTGTCTACACTCCTCCATCATCTCAAACATATCGTGTTATGCAAGATTATTCCCCAACTCATTTAAATGAGTTGGGGCAAGATGACCTTATAACTTCTTATGATCTCATTTCCGATTCTCCCTTGGATAACACCTCCCATTCTATTTTTACCATCCCTCCATCTTATTCTTCCAACATTAATGATAATCAAAATTATAGTAACATTTTTATACCATTTATCAAAGTCAACCTGAACTAATTAACTCATATTCATAACATCATTTACAAACTTGTTCTAAAACTTCTCCTTGTTATCAAAAAATATTCCAATGCACTTCGGTTCCTTCTTTAGAGGACCTTCTTAATCACTATGCACCTATTTTTAATAACCCTCTTATGGGCTATGATGAGTGGGATCCTATTATGGAGCTCACCAATCTCCCATCTCAAATTTCATTTTTTGAGCTTATGAAGACTTCTTCACATCATATAAATCATCTTATGCAACTATTATTCGACATGAATGTCCCTTGTCCTCCCTTAGCAGGATGAGAAACAACCTTATCTGGATCCAAGGATAGTATATTACAACAATTTGAAGAGATGTTTATCAATGTTGACAAAGCTATGGACACTTTTCTTTCCTTCAAAATTACCTATAGCCTCTATGATTCCTGATGAGATCATGCTTCATGTAGATGATCCTCTCTTATTCATTAGTGTTCAAATAGGCGATATCCATGTCAAGCATGCATTGTTTGATGAGGTTTCCAACACCTATGTTACTTCTCTTGACTTTATCAAAACCCTTGGATATTTAAAATGCAATCTCAAGTCCATACATAACACATGCCAAAGATATGATTGAAGGAAAATGCCTTCTTTGGGTTGTGTGGATTTCCATTACCATCCCCCTTTCGCCATTCATATAAAGGTGATGATATTTAACTTTCCCATTTCCTATAACACCTTGCTTAGTAGGCCATGGACTCACCGTATGTGAGTTGTTTCTTCTTCCACCTACCAATGCATTAAATTCCCTCATAATGGAGCCATTTATATAATTCAAGGTGAAACTAACCCTTGGAATTTTGAAGAATTCCAAGATCATGTTGTCTTAAAGATTCCTACTTTTGAACCTTTACCTAGTGTTTCATTCCATGAGTCATAACATTTTAACTTTCTAATTGATTAAACTAAATGTTACAAACATCATCTCAAACTCATTAGGAATATTCCTCCTAACCTCTTAAATTTTGATGATGATGAGTTGGATGAGATTAACTTAAATATTAAATCGTTCGATCTATCACCTCACCTCATCTCATAGCTTCCTGCTTCTTTGTAGCCTCATTTTTTCAAGCCTCCTTATGATGACATTCTCATATTCATGAGTAAGTCTCATCATTCTATTCACCACACTTCCTTAGATGACAAGGTCATCCCTACTTGAATTATTGACCTTCACACCCTGGATTAAAGTGATGGTTAATCCTTGGATGATTTTTTTTAGGTGGTCTTGTCCAAGCCCACAATGTTGAGATTATTTGTTATCATTCTTCTTTGTTGGATTCTTTTCATGTATCTTACCATATTCCTTCATTTATAGTTCCTAATTTTAGTATTTTTCCTCTTTATCATAGGATAGATATGCCTCCAACACCTCCAATTTTTGAGGAGCCTCATAGGAGTATGCTCATGGATCATGTTATGACTGGGCCTTACCATTTTTCTAGATACATTGACCACCACAATTGCTTTACCCCTGATATTAGTGAAAATCTCCTTAGACCTTATGTTGATCCCACCCCTCCCATAATGGACCATGCATCAAAAATCATTATTGTTTTTACTTCTGCTATTTCTAAATCTACCCTTACTTTCGATCCCATTGCACCTTCTATTGACCATAGTTTTGTTCCTTCCCCATCACCACCCTCCCTTCATGATGGTTTTTTTAATTTGCCTAAGATGGATCTATTTCCCACCAAATGGGTTAATGAGTCCTCTCGAGCTTATTCCACTCCTATTACACCTCCTCCTATGAGTATTTATACTACAACCACTCACAAGCGTATCTATTGCTTCCACAGGATAGACAATAATTCATCCATTCATTATTTCAAGCTATGATAATATATTGATACTTTGCATCCTTATTCTCCTTCCTCAGACAAAGTTATGTCTTGTTTAAGGTACTAACTGAATATATACCTAAGTATGGTGAGGTGTATTATCAATGGCACCAATGTGGTACCCATCACACTGATCATTACTTCATCCTACAATAACACCTTAAGGATCACCTTATATCTATTCCTAGACCTTCTACCATTCCTCACATAATTCATTCCCATGAGAAGGCTCCTCCTTCTCCCATGGTTCTACCTCTTGTGGTTCCATCCCCTCTTATGGTCCTTTCATCACCTTTCATGCCACCACCCATGATTCCTTCACCCATGGATCTTCCCTCACCTATAGATCCTTCCCCATAAATGATTCTTGCATCTCCCATAGATCACACTCCCATGCATTCTCCCAAGAATTGCTTGCCTGATTTCCCTCCTCAACATGATCTGTCAAGTATTCCTACTTTTTTTGTGGAGAAGATTAGAAGAGATGTATTTTACCAATTTTTATTGAAGATTGATGAGGCATTAGCATTAATTATGTATCCAACTCCATAGATATCTATCTGATGTTTTGGATAATGTGTGTGGGCAAATTTATCAGTATTTATGAGCAAATTCATGGTGTTTTTACATTTACATTTGGATTGTATGTGTGCACACATACAATCCAAATGTAAATGTAAAAACACCATGAATTTGCTCATAAATACTGATAAATTTGCCCACACACATTATCCAAAACATCAGATAGATATCTATGGAGTTGGATACAAATTAATGCTAATATATATATATATATATATATATATATATATATATATATATATATATATATATATATAAAATAGCACACATACAATCCAAATGTAAATGTAAAAACATCATGAATTTGCTCATAAATACTGATAAATTTGCCCACACACATTATCCAAAACATCAGATATATATCTATGGATTTGGATACAAATTAATGCTAATGCCTCATCAATCTTCAATAAAAATTGGGAAAATACTTCTCTTCTAATCTTATCCACAAAAAAAGTAGGAATACTTGATAGATCATGTTGAGGAGGGAAATCAGGCAAGCAATTCTTGGGAGAATGCATGGGAGTGTGATCTATGGGAGATGCAAGAATCATTGATGGGGAAGGATCTATAGGTGAGGGAAGATCCATGGGTGAAGGAATCATGGGTGGTGGCATGAAAGGTGATGAAAGGACCATAAGAGGGGATGGAACCATACTATAGGTCCTTCCCCATCAATGATTCTTGAATCTCCCATAGATCACACTCCCATGCATTCTCCCAAGAATTGCTTCCCTAATTTCCCTCCTTAAAATGATCTGTCAAGTATTCCTACTTTTTTTGTGGAGAATATTAGAAGAGAAGTATTTTCCCAATTTTTATTGAAGATTGATGAGACATTAGCATTAATTTGTATCCAACTCCATAGATATCTATCTGATGTTTTGGATAATGTGTGTGGGCATATTTATCAGTATTATATATATATATATATATATATATATATATATATATATATATATATATCATTTGAAATTGTGTCAAATTCTTATTTATCTTATATAGTTATTTTACCTTTTATACTATATCTTGATTATATTGTCATTTATATTTGCATATGATCATCTTTCTTTATCCTTCATTTCTCTTTATTTCTTGGGGTTTTCTAAAATATCATTCCTTTTGTTCATGATTATTTGCTCTATTATCTCTATTTTTCATGGATAATTATCATTATGACTTGGTTATACCAACCTGTTCCCTTTAATCATGTTTCATACTACCATGTGATTAATTAACAAACAATTCATCTCATTATTATCTCCTTTTATCAGTGTAATTTTGGATCTCCTATATTCCCTTAATTATCCTTTTCTTAAACTAGGCATATACACGGTTGAGATTTGAGATAACATAATGGTTCATTATTAAAGCCTAAGTTTTCTAATCAAGCTTTGTATTTGGTCACTTGTATTCCTTTAGCCTTAGCCTAAAGCTCATTTTTTTGTATCATTACATCTCTCATGATAGGTCATTCCAAGTCTGTGTGGAGGAGGAATATTAAAAAGCCATAAAAAGTTAAAATCCAAATCATTTAAACAAAAGGAAATGATATAAAAGGCAAAAATATTCTTAAAATTCAAACTACACTAAAAAACATCATTCAAAGCACATCTCCTTCTTCTAGTCAAAGGTCAAACTCCATAGTTGACCTCACAATAAAGCCAAGGTCCTTTAGGGTGCAGTAGGCCAGTATATTAAAAGAGGAGAATAAAAAATCTTTTAGTGCTACCTAATTTCTCACATAAATACCCAATCTTCATAGTAAACCGATGGCTCTGTAAGGAGTCTTGAGGAATAGGGAACATGTTGTGGGAAGGTAAGTCCATTTTAACTTTTCTTGTACCAATCTACATTCATGTGTTGATCTTAGTAGCATGCCTATTTACCTACAAAGCTTTGTGTCTATAACAAACATGTT
Source organism: Torreya grandis (assembly GCA_037957365.1). Taxonomy (NCBI): domain Eukaryota; kingdom Viridiplantae; phylum Streptophyta; class Pinopsida; order Cupressales; family Taxaceae; genus Torreya; species Torreya grandis. The sequence goes on from JARHVA010000110.1 coordinate 916,858, forward strand.
TCCTTTATACATTTATGGTCACTAGTCACTTAGTGTCTTTTAATGTCCTTAGTATGCCTTCTGTATCTTAAGGTATTCTCATCAGATGCCTAAGTCATGCTTTTTACATTCCCTTTTTCACACCCTATTTCCTCATATTTCCTCTTGAGAAATACTTATTTTTTTACTGATCACTCCCCTTGGGAATTCATTTGTGAGTTGCTTTGTAAAAACATGGATAGGTTTTAAAATTACTCATATATTACCATCATATCACCTTCCTATTACCTATATCATTTTTTACCTAATTGTCCTGATTATTCCACCCCAATCATGTTCCATTTGTGGATTTATAGTGTAATACCATGGATAGGACCTAGCCCTCCTCACAAAGTTCTCCAATAATACAAGTCGTAAATAAAATTACATGTGTCAAATATGAGATAAGATATTATTGATTTTAAAGTTACACATCATTGACATGCTTCCCATCTTGATTTAGTATGTTTTATGCCTACTTCATTTTCTTTCACTTTTATCTTATTATTTTCTAGGTGCATGTAAGAATACAACCGTTTCTTAAATTTTTCATACTTCCCATCTTGAATTAGTGTGATAAATTTAAGATCAAACTTTTTCCATTTTTTCTCTTATACGTCTCAACATGATATAGTATGATTTATTGACTTGATTGATTTGTTTTTATCCCATTTTGCTCTTTTACATACCTTCCATTTTATTACATTATTTTCATACTTCCTAACGTAATTTAGTGTGATTTTACTTATTTTAATTTTGTGTAAAAACATTTCATTTGGTTTAAAAACAAAGTTCTTTTTACCATTCTTTAATTCTTTATATTTAGTCATTTCTTGTTATTACACATTTCCCAATTTTAAATAGTGTGTAGTACAGTTTTGATTGATTATATTTTACCAAGTCTTTTTTTTCCTATTTATTTTTTACCAAGAATGTGTTCTACATAATATTATAAAAGAAACCACAACTCATATATTTCCTATAGCACATACAACAATCAGCTAATACATGTTCTATACATAAATATATCCAAAGCACCTATATGGTAGCACTATTATTGGTGGTTCATCATATTTTTAGGTATTCATTTTATATTGGATGAGCTCTTACTTGTATGATGAGAGTGTTAGAGATGTTATGTTCATTATTAGTGTAAGCATTATTACTTGATGAGTGTTGACTCATATTGACAAAGAACATGTGGCTTATCTAAATTCAATTATAAACAATTCTCATATAATGAAGTTATATCTTATGTTGTGTTATTATCAAAGTTAAGGAATGGTGGTGCAATGACCCCTAAGGACTATGGATCATGGTATAATGATCCAAGGGGATAGTACTAAAACTTGCCCTTGCTTGTTAAAATTTTGAAAGGATAATAGTGTCTTAAAAATCTTATGTTGTATCACTTTGGTAGTGGTTTGGTGACAATTATTATAGACCTTAAATTTCTATAGAGCTTGCCTAAGCAAATCTTAGTATGATGATTATTATATTTAATCCTTTCAAACCTTTCATGTTTATTGTTTTACTTCTCTATTATCAAATTTGCATGCTAAAGAAAGGGCCAACGAGCTAATATATGATACACTCAATCCTATCCTTATGATTTTAAATGTTATATTTTTAGACTAATTGGGATAACTAGTTCAATTTTCACTAACATATTAAGCATGAATGAATACCTATAGTCTCTCAAACTATCAAGACATAACTACATAGGGCAAATAGATACTTAAATAGGGCTGAGGATCTATAGGTGACTCGATAGAGAAGATGAGTGCCTTATATAAGGTTTGGAGGTTATCATTGTATACCCGCACGCTAATACCACCAAATGATATAACATACTAATAAAAAAATTCTTCTATATGGAATCCTCTAGAGTTTTTTATCCTTGAGTAAGTGTCCATAGTGACCCAATCTGGTTATTTGTTGCTTACAAATTAATGTGCAGATCTAAAGAGATACATCATGCATCATGGAGTTATGTAGTGAGTCCTATACATAGATATATTTTATACTCTATCAAGTAATTCAAAAATTTTCTTTGGGGGTTGCTTCATTTGGTATCAAAGCTTTTTCTATAATGAGTATCGATAACTCTAGGATATGGAACTTTGTTATCATGCAACTGATAAACTCTCCATATGAGTAAGATTATATTATAAGTGGTAAAGGCATTTTGCCTTTTCGGTAGAATAGAATTATAATCTATTTTGAAAGCACCAAGTTGTTATAAATCCTTGTATCACTTGAAGTTAATGTTGTGTGGAAATATGTAATCTCCAAGGTAACAATCCATTATCCACCTAAACTTGAGAGGCTAGATTGGGTGAGAGAAACTGATTTTCTTTAGTGAACCAACAAATCTTGAGATCTCCACTTGTGAAGGAGTACCTTGAGCCATTAGATCCAAGAAGGAGGAATAGATATTGATAGGCCTCATTATCTCATTGGATAAAGTGTGCTATGATTTATTATGCATAAAATCAAATCAATAATGATTCCCTTGAACTGAACCAAAGTGTAATCTAGATAAATCTTTGGGCCTTTATTGAAAATGAATAAAGCAACAATCTATTCTAAAATTTTGAAGGGATAAAAGATAATGAGTATACAAAACCCTTATTGTTCACCTTGTGCCTTAGCTAAGTCCACCCTTTCCTAAAGTTACGCTATGTAAACAAGGCTTGGCTAGTCAATCGTGGTCCTATATAGGCAAACAAATTAGGGAAATAGTGCAAAGATCTTCCTAATTCATTCTTGGGAGGTTTGATGGTGTGACTCAATCTTGGAAGACCTAGTGGGGTGAATAGGATAGAATTGGTTGGACAATTATAAAATCTTAGGATATTTTCTAGGAATGAGCATATTATATCTGATGATGGGTTTAGTTAATCATGAAAATATTTTAGATAATGTTAAAACTTGTTTCTAAAATGATAAATTCTTAGCATGGTTAAAGTTTTGGTAATGTCCTAGTAAGTTATACTGAGGCATTATTAGTTTTGTCATTATTTTAAAATAACACAAATAAATTTATTATTAGATTTGTAGGTTTATCAAGGATTGTTATTACAATATTTTTGTACTTGTTGTGTTTAACAAATAGTTATGGGGCCATGGTAGAATGTGCATAATGTTGCTTATCACTATGGTAGGATTGATGTCATTGTTTTTTGGCAAGGATGAAATTTCCATGGTTGATGTTTTCAACTAGATTTAGTCATTGTGATGTTGACCGATTATGCCTTTTGAAAGATAAAATGCATGTTGAATACAACCATTAAATGATATTATGAAATTCTAAATTGAATATTCTTATATGAATAAAAAATATGTCTAATAAAATCTCAATGCAAAAAATCTGAGTTGGTATGACATTCAGGTAATGAGTGGGATAAGGTTAAGTAAAACATCTCAACTAGAACAAGATGCTCATTGTTAGGAAAGGTTATTCCAAGGCTAACTTGCCCTTGGATAGCATGGGGGTAAGCTCTTGTGGAACAATGATTAAATATTGAGTATACAAAGTTGGTTATTCTTATTAGATTCATATGATAGTTTTGTTGACTAGTTTGCAGTCACAATGTAATTTAAATTTGAAATGAGTGTTTATGAAACACTAATGGCTCATATAAGACAGATTTTTGTATGACATCAACTAGGATGTACTTGATAAACCATAGGCATGTGTTGACTAGTTAAGGAGAAATGTAAAGTCCTAATAAATCAATTTTTGGAATCCTAGGATGTTGCCAAATAAATAAGTGTAGAACGATGGTGGGATTGGGATCCCTAAAATCATCATGTGAGCTCACAAATATTGGATACCGTGTTGTAAACCATGGGGGTAATATGTGAATTCCTGAAATAGATTCTCTGATTGTTTAATGTGATTGTTGTAGGATGTTACACTAACCCATGAATGGTAACTTATGAAAGAGAAATAACCATATGTTATAGATGATTTTCTTCTATCGGAATTCTACCAACATTCTATAATGAATGTTGATAAGAAAGGCATAATGTATATGTGGAAAATACCACTTTAGATTTGGAAAATCCATTTGAATCAAATTATTACCACTACTATTATAAGATTGTAAGGATGTGTGATGGTACTTCATTGCAATGGAAGCAAAGTTGTTTCATTTCCAAAACTAATGAACTTGTAAATTAAAAGCTAAACTAGAAATTACAAATATTTCCAACTTTTGTATGAAGCATCTAATGTAATTTATGTTTTGAAGTATGAAACAGACTTTTATTGTCAAGTATATTAGGTATGGATGTAAATTGGTGATTTAGAATCATTGTGTTAAAATCAATAGTTTATAATGAAATTATGTTGTAATAAAAAACAAGTCTGGTTGACAAACATATGTAAAAGGATGTGAGTAATTATTTAAATGAAGGGGCCTTGTAAGGCATAAATACCAAATTATGTACCCAAGTTAGAATCTTGAAAATTATTATGTTGATAAGGCGCATACATCACCCAATCTTGTTCATCATGGTGTCACAAAAGAGGCACATACATAATAAATTTACATCAATTTTGGCATGACCTAAAAAAATATGGTTGTCTTTAGGATAATTGTTGGAATGTCAGTAAAAAAAGTAAGTAGGCTATAACCTTCTTGATTTCTCTTATAATATGCATGGCACTAATTTGTTGGTGATTGGTAGAAACTTACCACAGTTGGTCAATATGTCATAGGAAACTAAGTGGCAATATATTCATGTTAGAAAACACTTTGTGAATATAGCACAAGACATATGTTTAGGTAACATTATTCTAGATTACTTAACTAATCATTGGGATGGCTCCCTTATAAGGGGGGAGGATGTTATAATCCCATTGGTGGTACAATTGTCATTGTTATTGAGACACTGGTATAACATGATTTTATTTACTCAGGTCGATACCTTGACCATTGGCTTCATTGATTGATTATGTTTCAGATGTTTATATTTTATTACTAGTGCTTACAGGTTATAATTCTAATGCAATTCAACAATTTAAGGTTCATGATTTTAAATGTCACACTTGATTCATTATATCATGTTGATATTCTATTTCATTTGGGTTTATATTATCATTTGATAATGGTACCTTAATCAAATGTTGCTAATGTCTTATTTGTTTATTGCAAGGGAAGATTGATGAGTTAGGCTCAATGGTGGACTCTAATAGTGGGGAATATTGGCAAAGTGGTTAATGAGGGTTAGAGATGATTCAGACAGGTAAAAATTAATACAATAATATTTATAACCATTAGTCATATTTTAAACTCTTCTATTATTGTTGATTAACTTCTTTCTTAGTCTTAATTGTGATTGATGTCCCCATATTCAATTATGTTGATTTGACCTCGTGCGGGTTTCATCTTAACTTGTCTAAGTATGTGATTTTAATATTTTATCACTTATTTATTTTATGTGGTTCGAACCTCATATTTTATTAATGAGTAATCTTCTTAGAGGTGTCCATGTTTTTAATTTATCTTACCTTATTTTTAACTCGTGCAGGTACCTTGGCCTAACTTCTAAACCCCTCCTCTCTTGTCACCCTAATCAATTATTTCTAAGTCAAAACTATAAATAATGCTATTATTTGATTTATCCATTATCACCATCATTATGGGACTTTGACCCAAATAAAATATGATATAAACACATCATTTTAATTACTTTTTTTGATTTTGGGTAAAATCAAAGTTTGCATTAATGGCTTGGGCGCTTAGTAGGAGCTTAGCTCGACCCCTAATGCCACTTTATTTTGTAGGGTCAATGGGGTAGTTTGGGAGAAGGAGGAGAGAGAGGGAGGGAGGCATAGAAGGTCTGAGGAGAAAAGATGAAACCCTATGGAGTTTTTGGTGGCTTGGAGGAGATGGTTGAGGGCACAATGTTTTGCCAAAGAGAGAATTGACCTAGTTCTTTTTATTTTTAAGAAGGCATCCTGAAACCTTTTCAAGTGAGTGGATTTTGGTTTATAGAAGGTAAATAAAAATAATAATAATTAGTTTATGTTTTTGGATTGTTTAAAGTTATATATGGACATTTTAAGTCCATAATGAAGTTGTGAGACTTCATGATGGACTTGCATTGATAGAAATTATCGATTATGCTCCAATAGGAATTTTGGGATCCATTAAATATTGTTATTTTTGGTTAATCACTTAAGTTCTTAAGGGTTCTTATTGAACCAAAATATTCTGTTTGTATGCTTGCCCTAGGTAGGGTTACTATTGAATGCTTTGATCCCATCTCTATATTTTAATGTTTCCCTTTTAATAATAAATTGGTAAATCTTTTGACTCGAAAAAGGTGTTGTAGCCTTAAATGGTTGGAATGACACTGTTTAACCTGAAATCTAGTTTTATTACATTCACCTATATACCCCAATTGTTTTTCTCATTGTAACTCTATATGGATTAATTAAATTATAGGATGGATCTTTGGTAATAAAAAAAGTCATAGGCATGGGTTTTGATGTGTACATGGTCTATGTGGAAACCGCATATATTGTTAGAATTAGAAAATGAGGTCCATGTATGCTTTTTTTTTGTGGGAACATTGGTTAAATTATTTTGTTTATGTTTTATTCCTATCATAATTTACATTATTTAGTAATACGATTGATTTGATATGGGTTGATGTGGAGATTTAACTTGGATTACTCTGAGTTGTGTTTTTCTTCCACCTTGGAGGGTGCCATGAGCTACTCTATCCTAGTAGTATTAACAAACATAATGTGTGTTGCCATAATTATGCCATTGGGCTAAGCTAAAATATTGATGAGCAAGCTAGTTATAGGTAGTCATTTTATTTATGATTTCAATGATGATACTAATTATCTATGAATTTATTGATAGTTTTCATTAGTTATTTAATTGTTTGGGCTGCACTTATTATGGTTGGGTCATTGCTTTCGGTAGTAGCTTGTCCGTTATAAATTCGTATAGATATTTCAAGTTATATTTGAACTGAGTCTTCTATTGGATGTATAAGGGAGATAGAAGAATCTATCAATTGCATATATTTACTTAGTTTTTTATTATTAGATTAATAACATATTTAGTTTTTAAAGAGGTCTTTTGGTAGTCATACAATTCTTGAAACATAATGGGTATTGTGTTTTGGATTCATGGATCTCAATTTAATATTAAACTGATCTCCATGAGTTCAAGACTAAAAGCTAAGGACTCCTCTAGATTTGACATAAATTATTTTGTGATTGTTTGTTTCCAGTATGCGGGTCCTCTTAGGTGCCTATTGGCAATTATCCATTTTTGGGTGTTTTTTTGATGTTGTTATTATTGTTTTGTCATGGAGCTCATTATTGTTATGGTTGCCTATTATTTTATGTTGAAATGATAGATATTAAACTATTTTGTATGCTCTTAACCTCTTTATCGGCCTTACTACTTGATTTCATTACTCAACCATTGGTTGGGGTGGTTAGCGCCACCATATGGCTGGGTTCATCTGACTACACATGCGGGGTTGGCTTCACACTAATTGGTGTAGTTCTCTCTCCTATTTACTTGCATTGGTGGCACTCTTGGGGATGTTACTGGTAATGTCATATTAATTTTTATTTTTTTATTTTATTGTTAGATGTTATCCTAGCATTGATTCACATAATGAACATGATAATACTTAGTTGTAATTGATGTTAGAGATAATTATATGTTGATTCTTTTGTTGTTACAATGGAAAGTTGTTATTTAATTTAGAGACCATGTATTATTACTTTTAAATCATGTTTTAATGATACAATAACCTTAATCATAATGGCAGTGATAATTTGATTATTAGCCCTTCTAGACACTAAGGGTAAAAGCTTGTATTGAATTCTTAAATAGGGAAGAAATGTAAAAATGTGGGTGATCATGTTTATCATTTAAAGCTCTTTTTATTATCCATACACTTGGGTACAGAATAAAAGTGATTATTGAGCATTTATATCTTATATATGTAGTTATACCCTTGTAGGCTTTCTAGAGTTGGTATCTTGTAGTTGGAAATTAAGTAATAGTTGGGTGGATTTTATTATGAAGAGAAAAACATTGTATCACTAATAGGTGGTTGTTTTTTGTTTATGGTATGAGTATAAATGCTTAGCATAATGAGATTCTAGTGGAAATTGCTTAATGTATGTATTAGTATGATGATTTAAGTGCACTTATAGTGGTTTATACTATCATTCAGATTTATATTATGAACATGTGTTAGTGTATACACATAATATTTTCAAACTTTTATCAAATACTAACACTTTGTATCTTGTAGGAACCCGTCAAGTCTTAATCTCTCTGAGTTCATGCCTTAAGGGGAGCACCGAGAAAGGGGTGGGTAGACCATTCATGCTTCATAATATTGTTATCCCTTTTTCCACTTGCCATCTATACACTTGTATCCTAATACCATTTACCATAAGCTTATTCCTCTTAGTTGAACCCATTTTAATCATTTGTCATACTTTATCCTCTCATTCCTTGTCTTATCTCCTTTTGGTCACTCAGTTATACTAGGTAAACTAGGTCAAACTTTTATTGTTGGGGGGTCACTTTGGAGCTTATTAGCCCTTCGCTGACCTAGCTTGGGACCTAGTGAATTATTTCCCAAAAACATATAGGGTCAACTAGGTCGACCCTATACAATCAAAATTTTCTAATGGATTTAGGGTAAGATATGCCTATATATACAAGTTCATTTCCAACCATTTGATATAGATAAGTGAGGAAGAATAAGTGTGAATTAACATCTACTTATTGACCATTCTACTTGAGAAGTAAAACTTAGGGTTCTATACTTTTTTTAGAGATACAGATCTTATTTTGTGGAGAAGTCTTATGGATGTATCAATAGGTTATGTATCCTAGAGATGATTTGTCTTTGTTTGATCCAGACAACAATTTAGGCGACAATTCAGGTGACAGTTCCACCCCAATTGATGACAGAACTTCTGGGAGCCATAACTTTTACACCATAGCTCCAATTGACTCATCGTTAGAACTGTTGGAAAGATAAGAATGAGGAGAATGTCGTGAAATGGCATGGATATCCACTTGATGAATTTTGACCCCTAAAAACCTAATGGAAGTGCCTCAAATTTCAATTTTAATAGTGCAGTCTAAAAATAGTAAGTTTTTAGAAATAGTAATTCCTCAAATTCTATATTGTTTCAAATCTTGGAAGTCGAACCACTTAATCTCCATCAATATTGGTGACCTTCCACCCCCTCCCCATGCTTTCAAAATGTGTATAAATGAAGAGGTAACTTGAAATGTGAAGATAGACATCTCTTCCCAGAGATAAGCATATATTTGTATTGCGATCTTGAGTAATACTACATCTCTTCTCAAAGAATTCATTGTTATTATGTTATTTTTATGCTATTGAGATATTTATCAACTAGAACTTCTAAGTTTTGGATCAGTGGTATCAGAGTGGTTTGTCTTGAGAGTGTATGATCCTGAGGATGAGGTCAGGCTATAAGAAGCTTGGGTGGTAAACAATAGAGCTTCAAAATTTTCCACATATTCACTCCGAATGACTTCAAATGGTATATGACACTGAGACATTTGATCCTTTCAAGGAAATGGTGAATGAATCCCTCCAATGGAAACAAGCATAGATGCTACAACAGTTTTCCCAAATTCTTCAAACACTTCTAATGGGAAATCATGGCTCTGCGGCTCCACTTCTTGGCTCCTCATCTAGGGAATGTCCTTTCAGTGCCCCAATACCCTTAAAGGTCTAGGTAAATTTTGATATTCCTAAATTTGAAGGTAGAATCAATGCTAATGTAGTAGAAAATTGGTTGGATCAACTGTCTTCCTACTTCTCTATAAATAAGTTCACTGATGGAGAAAAGATTACTTTTGCTCTTTTGAAATCAACATTCCCTGTAAAAAACTAGTGGGAAGTGTACAAAAAGAGGTTTAGTACAGATGACATTGGCCTTGAGGTGGAACCTACCTAGGATGATTTTGTGGAAGTGGTGAAAGAAGAATACTATCCCATCAAAGAATATGATGATCTGTACATATAGTGGTAACAACTTTGCCAAGGTAAGGACCAATCTGTTCAAGATTACATAGACACTTTTCATTCTTTGTCTGCAAGATTGGGCATTCAAGAAAGTGAGAAACATAAGACTCTCAAATATCATGGTGGACTACAATAGAACATATGAGGGGAAATGGAACTCTTCAATTTGAAAACCCTCGGTGAGGCATACAAATTCATAGTGAAGATTGAACAAAAGTATGGTAGAAATAATACAAAGAGTCAACCCTCAAAATGGAAAAGTGACAAGGAAGGTCAAACACGAGGCCAAAATTGGAAACAAAAGGAGTTTTAGGATAATAAATCCTAGAAAGGGAAGGCTAGAAAATGGTGTGATTACCATAAAACTGGAACTCACTCCAAAGAAGAATGTCGAGCCATCAAGTCATTGCCCTTTGAGTCACAATAATTGACATCTACTACTCTACCTCATACACAACCCATAGTCAAAGAGGATGAAGAAGAAATTGTAGATGCTGAGCTAGACACCATTGTCACTTCATCACAGACCCATGAGGAAAGACTAGATGACAAGGAAAGATTGTTCCACTCTAAATTATGGGTAAAAGGTAAGCCTCTAAATTTCATTCTTGATAGTGGAAGTCAATAGAATTTAATCTCTGCTAAAGTTGTGAAAAGTCTAAATCTATCCATGAAGCCTCATCCAAAGCCCTATAGTATTGTATGGTTGAGCCTAGGGAGAGACCTCTATGTCACCCATCATTTTCTTCTTTCATGTGCTATAAAACCATTCCAAGATGAAGTCTTGTGTGATGTGGTCAATTTAGATGTTTGTGATGTACTCCTTGGTCAGTCATTCATGTATGAGTGAGATGGCATCTATGAATCATGAACCCAAAGGATCACACTCACTCTTGGAACATAGTGCTATAGGGTACTAGAGGTACCACCTCCCACATTTGTCTCCCTGATCAGTGCTAAGCAATGCAAGAGATTGGTGGAGAAAACAAAGCAATTTATTCTCATGGTGGTCAAGCCACAAAAATCTGAGAAGGCTGATGTTGCAGTCTTGACTACACAATCAACACAATAATAGAAGTAGATAGGATGAATCATAGAAGAATATGATGACTTATTCAAGTCACCCACAAGAGTTCCATTGCATTTCCAGGTAAAACATTCTATCGATTTGATCCTAGGATTACCTTTGCTTAACAGTCCTGTATATCATAGATTAGTTTTGGAGAATGATGAGATACAAATATAGATTCAAGAATTGATCTAAAAGGGTCACATCAGGCCAAGCTCTTCACCTTGTGGTAGCCCAATTATCTTGGCACTAAAGAAAGATGGAACATGGAGGCTTTGCATTGACTATTGAGCCCTGAATAAAATATCTATGAAGAATCGCTATCCTCTCCCTAGGATTGATGACCTGCTAGACCAGCTCTGTGGTGAGAAGTTCTTCACCAAAATTGATCTCAAATCTAGTTATCACTAAATTCCCATCAATCCCACTGATGTTTGGAAGACTGCATTCCAATCTAAGGAGGGGCTCTTTGAATGGTTGGTTATGCCTTTTAGCTTAACTAACGCACCTGCAACCTTCATGAGGATGATGGATGACATCTTATGACCCTTCACCAACTCATTTGTGGTTGTCTACTTAGATGACATACTCATATATAGGAGAACATGGGAAGAACATTTGCAACATGTCTGCAAGGTGCTTCAAACTCTTCAAGAGCACAAGTTGTATGCAAATCTTGACAAATGCACATTTGGGATGACAATAATTTAGTACCTCAGGTACATTATGAATGAGGAAGGGGTCCATGTTGATCTAGAAAAGATTTAGGTTATTCGAGAATGGCCCACACCAAGGACCCTCACAGAGATTCACAGCTTTTTGGGTCTTGCAAATTTCTACCGCATGTTTGTTCTTAGATTTTCACATGTTGCTTGGTCACTAACCCAAGTGACTAAAGGAGGAGCTAAAGCTACATTTAAATGGGGTGAAATACAACAAAGGGCATTTGATAATTTGAAGAATAGACTCTGCTCAACCCCTATTCTTACCTTGCCAGATTTGCATCAACCTTTTGAGTTGATGACAGATGCATTTGAATATGCCATGGGAGCTGTCATCATGCAACATGGCCATCCTATTGCATATCACAGTGAAACTTTCACTGATACAGTCAGGAAATATCCAACATATCATAAGGAGATCTATGCCATTGTGTAAGCTTGAAAACAATGGAAACACTAGATCTTTGGTAAAGAAATGGTCATCCACACTGACCATAGACCATTGGAATTCATCCAGATGCAAAGCAAACTCTGAAATGAGAGGCATCAAAAGTGGGCCACATATCTTCAGAAATTCCACCTAATAATCAAACACAAAAAGGGGAGCTCAAATATAGCTACAGATTATCTGAGTTTCCCACCAATTACTACACTCACAACAATTCTGGACCTGTGCGGACATGAGACTACCACTTGGGGTGCTCTATATGAAGCAAATCCTACCTTTGCTGATACATATCAAGCACTTCAACAAGGTAAACATGTTTATAATTTCTATTTGAAATATAATGTCATCTATCATATGGGGCACATTTGTGTTCCAATTGTAGATCAACAAAAGATGATATGTGAAGCACACTTTAGTAGGACAACTGGACACTTTGGTATTGAAAAGACATTGGCAGTTCTTCAAAAACACTTCTACTAGCCCCATATGCGAAAAGATGTGGAAAAATATCTCAAGTCTTTCACCCCATTTGCCATAGCCAAGCCAACGAATAAGAATCAAGGATTTTACACGCCATTGCCAGAACCAACCAAGCCTTGGGAATCTGTCTCAATGGATTTTCTTTCAGGTTTGCCCACTTCAAAACATGGTAAGGACTGTATTTTTGTGGGAGTTGATCATTTTTCAAAAATGGCTATCATGATTACTTGTAAGACAAATATATCTGCTAAGGAAACTACTCAACTATATTTTAGTCATGTATGGCTCCATTTTGGTCTCCCCAAGTCCTTTGTCTCAGATCAAGATAACAGGTTCTTGAGCATCTTCTGGTCCACTCTATGGAAGATGATGGATACTAAGCTGATGAAGTCCACATCCTTCCATACACAGATTGATGGTCAAATAGAGGTGGTAAACCACTTGATTGTTCATATGATTTGGATGTATCACTCTAAACATCCATGCACATGGGATGAGGGACTTCTTTTCATACAACATGGATATAATCGAGTGCTGCACAACTTGACCAAGCACAGTCCATTCCAAGTATGTTTTGGGTTCCAACCCATTACACAAATTGATATAGCTATTCCATTTTCCACCATGGAATACAACCCTCATGGAAGAATTGAGGCAACAAAAGCAACAAAGTTTATTGAACAAATGCAACACATCCAACAACAAGTTCATGACATCTTGGAGAAGATGAATCAGAAGTATAAGCAACACCATAACAAACACAAGATTACACACCATTTTGTTGTGGGTGACAAGGTTTAATTATGGCTTCAAAAGGAATGACTTGCAGGCCCACATAGAAAGATTCAACCTCTATGATATGGTCCCTACACCATCACCAGAAGAGTTAGAGAAAATGCTTTTGAGTTGAACCTACCAACCTACCTTGGTCTGCATCCAATATTCAATGTGGAGCTCCTCAAACCATATCACCTACCTCTCTTAGACACTCCAATTGTAGTAGAACAAATAGAAATTGATGAGATTGATCCATATAGTTTTTCTCTAGTGGAAGAGGATTAGATTATGGCTTCCTAGATGAAGACAACAAGAGGATGCTATATTCTGCTTTATCGAGTGGTTAAAAGGGGCCAGCTTAGCCATCAAGGTGAGTGGCTCACAGAGAATCAAATCAAGAAAAAAATACCACACTTGATGGGGAATATTAATGCAATGGGGACCATTGATTTTCAATGAGGGATGAATGATCTAGGCAACAATTTAGGTGACAATTCGGGTGACAGTTCCACCCCAATTGATGATGGAACTTCTGGGAGCCATAACTTTTGCACCGTAGCTCCAATTGACTCACCGTTTGAACCGTTAGAAAGATAAGAATGAGGAAAACATTGTGAAATGACATGGATATTTTCTAGATGAATTTTGACCCCCAAAAACCCAATGGAAGTGCCTCAAATTTCAATTTTAATAGTGCAGTTTAAAAATAGTAAGTTTCTAAAAATAGTAATTCCTTAAATTCTGTATTGTTTTAAATCTTGGAAGTCAAACCAATTAATATCCCTTAAGATTGGTGACCTTCCACATCCTCCCTATGATTTCAAAATGTGTATAGATGAAGAGGTAACCCGACATGTGAAGACAAACATCTCTTCCTAGAGATAAGCATATATTTGTATTGCGATCTTGAGTAATACTACATCTCTTCTCAGAGAATTCATTGTTATTATGTTATTTATATTCTATTGAGATATTTATCAACCAAAACTTCTAAGTTTTGGATCATTTTCATCCTTTCATACCATAACAATCTCTTGCAAATCACCTTGGCCAAGGGAATGCTTGAGGCTCGATGGATTTGTCTTCAAGGTAAGTATTCCTAACATTATTTCTCCTTTCTAAGAGTAGATAGATAATGTAGTTGTGATTCTCTTCCATGTATTATAATTTTTTATACATTGACATTAGTATATTTATTTTATACTTGTTTAGTTTTTAACCCCCAACTTTGTGCCACAATATTTGGTAAGCACTATATTAGATTTAATTTCTTTTTATTAGAATAAGTGAAATATTAAACCTAGTATCTCCTTTAGGTTATTGCATGATTATGTTAGACTGTAGGATTTGGAACCCTTCCTAGAATTATATATTGTGATAATTGATCTCCTGATTAGGTCTAATGGATCCCCATATTGGTTATATTCCCACTTAACAAATGTATTCCCTATCGAAAGTGTAGGTATGCTCTATCTTCTTCGAGCCAAGATTGATTGATATACATGATGCATTTCTAATTGCATACATTATAGTGACCATGACATGAACTAACCCTTACAAGATCTATTTACTTATTTAATTTTTTATCATTATTTTTATCATATATTTTCCATATTGGGTCAGTTTTAATTTTTGTGTGCAAGTTTTCAGGTACAAGCTACTGGATCAACCCAATCAACCTAGTACAATTTTCAAGATTTTCAAACATCTAGCCCAGACTACTAGATTGAACCTATCAACTTAGTACATTTTTTAGACTTATAGACCTCTATCCTAGACTACTAGATCAACCCAGTTGAACTAGTATAGTTTTTCAACCTTTTAGACATCTTGTTCAGCATACTAGATTGACCTAATCAACCCTATTAACAAGTTTTTCAAACATTTATCAAAGTTATTAAACAACACTCTTTATTTCTCTAAATATCTAGTCCACCAAGGTTCCTTTCTATCTTTCTATCTCTTTCTTACTATTCTTTCTTTTTACAGTTTGTAGTCTTTAAAATTGCCCTTGTATAGTCAACTAGATCGACCCTATCAACCTAGTTCTATATTTTGTGTTGTCTAGATCACTAAGTTGAATTTGTTAACCTTATTAATTTTCAAACCTTCACTTCTATAGTATATAGTTGACATTATTGACCCTATTCTATATTCTATGCATACACTATCAGTTGCATCAACATTGTACCATGTTTTAAAGTTGGAATTAACCCTTGTATGCTAATAATTAGCTCACATTTTTCATTTCTTATTGTTGGTATGCTTAGAATAGATAACATAGTTTAATTAGGTGATTTTTTAATAAATTTTTTAGTTTAATTATTTTATATTTCATGCACACACAACCAAATCATAAAATTTAAACTAGCATTTTCACATTTGACTATCCAAGGCTAACTTACTTGGATTTCATCACCAAGGGGGAAGCTAACTTGATGTTTGGTCAATTATAAAACATGGTTAATGGTATATTCTATCTAAACACTTGACACTATTATCATTATTATGTGTGAAGTGAGGTGGTAGGTCCCATTACAAAGCATGCATCATTACCACTATAGACCCCTTTCATCCCAAACTACCTAAAACCATCCTTATATTGCTTTCTAGTTCCTTGATTACATCCAAATTCCTCTCACATCTAAAATCACTTTCTAATAATCTAATAAAAATTTAGGTTGAACATTTAGTTAGCTATTAAATTTCCAAGTTAATTGCTTGCTCTTTGCTTAATTATATGTTTTATTTCAAAAGTTTATATTAACCAGCATTGGTGCAAGGATTTATGTTGTGTACCTTAATTAGATTAGCTAATGTTGATCCAATTGACTATTTTTTTCCCTTATGTTCTTAAATTTTAAATTACTTGAAAAAAATATCTTGTTTTAATTCAGTCTTTTTTAAACTTGCTAAATTTCCTTGTCTATTGTACTGAGTTGACCCAGTCAACCTAGTATATTTTTCCAACCTTTATTTTCTATAATGGATCAACCCAATTGACCCCATACTATTTATAGACCATATTTCTTATATTAGGTTGACCTAGTTAACCTTATACTATTTATGTCATTTCTTGTTTCATTTCTTTCTCATCTCTCTTTCTTTCCCTTCATCATGAAATTTTTTCTTGATGATAACACTAAGTTAAAGTCAACAGACATGATGAATTTTACCAATCCTCATAGGATCTCCCATAGATAGAGTAGGGTTCCTCTCTTGGATGCTAATAATGTTCACATTGCCGCTCCAATAATGAACTATAGGAATCCTCCTAATACATCTTCATAGTTTAATCCTCTCTTCTCATTAGAAGACTAATCTGAATTAGAGTATACCCCTAAAATGATCTTCTTTATCTCTAAATTTCCTCAACATTGAGGAAAGGATCACTCTACCATTTATAATCTTATGATTAGTGGTCAATCCAAAGAGCCTAATTCACCCACTCATATATTCTTAATGGGATTTAGAGGTACTACTTTCTTTGATTCTCAACCTCTTCCTTCGATTATGACCCCTTCTCATACCATGACCTCTTCCTCTTTAACCTCTTCAACTTCTATGCTTAGTATATCCACTAACATGGTAGGTTATACATCTAATGGGCCTCTCATAAGATCTACCATCCTTAATCCTTCCGCTAATGATTCATGATTCTAGTGATTCCTCTTCTCATCCATTCACTAGTCCATCTTTTGCTACATAAGCAAACTTTGCCACTGGTGCCTCACACTCTCATAGTTCCTCTCAAGTTCCTATCAACACCAATAGTAGTACCTAAGCCACTAATACCAACACTAATACTAATTATAATAATGTTAATCAAACCTATCAACTCTTGTTACAAACTCTCAATCAAATGAATACCTTTTAAGCTCATAACACAAATCAAATGATGAGAATACAAAACCACCTTCTACATCTTCAATCTCATCCATAACAAATGGCTTGGGGTATAGATAACCAAAATTCAACCCCCTCCCCATACTCTTAGATATTCCCAAGGAAATCTCATCCCTCAACCTCCTTTGATCAACAAAACCATTAAGCATCTTCAAAATGAACCTCTTACCACTCAAATTGTTAATATTCACATAGGAGGTATTACACCTATAATTTCTTATAATGGATCAACCAATCCTACCCTTCACCTTAAATTTTTTGGAAATATTTATAAATAGTGGGTCAAATTAAACACCTTTGCCACTACCAAACTATTGGCCAAAACCCTCATGGGTGATGCCTTAAATTATTACAATAAACTTAGAACTCATTCCATTGCTAGTTTGGAAGATTTAGTGAATTCTTTAGTTCAAGAATTCCAAACTAGTGATCTTCCCAAAAACACTTTGGCCCACTTCATAAATTATAAACAACTCAAAAATTAAATTGATCATTCCTTTGTTAAAAGGTGGAAAACATTTTCAAACAAATGTGAACATAACATGGTTGATGAGAATCTTTTCCATCCTTTACTAATGCCCTCTTTCCTAAGCAAGATTATCAAGTATGCACTCTCTCTTTCTCTCCATATACATTAGAGGAGGTTATCAACCAAGATAAATGTCAATATTTATTTATGCATCAATTCGAGCCACCCCAACCTTCTATGGGTCCTTGTCTATTAATTAAAAATAAAAATCATAATATCACCAATATTGGTGTCACGTATTCTTATGACATTATTCACAATGTTCAAGCTGACATTCCTAACCAATCTTTAGAACCAGCTCCCTCTTCTCAATAATATACCAATCCTCACTTATATTCAACAAATAACATTAATTTTCACATAAATCTATCCTTAGTTGAATTACTTAAGTGTTTACCAGGCCTCTTCCAAGATAACTTGACCCTACCCATCCTATGAAATCCTAGTATGATCCTAAAGTTTTATTGGTTTCACACTAGTTGGGGTCATTCTCATAAGAGTTTCAAACAACTTCATAATTTAGATATGATTTTTATTTGTGTTCCTAATTTTGATCATGATTCTATCAAGCGTGAACATTCCTATGAAAGTACTTTTAAGGATTATAAATCACATGATAAATACCAAGTCTTAAACAAAGCTAATACAAATTTGGCTATTTACAAAGACCCTCTTCCTAATCATCAACATATTAAAGATAACCAAGAGAAGCCCACCCCTTCCACCAACAATGTAGAAAGCCTTGTTGACCCCACTTCTAAATAGAATTTAGTTAACATGACTAATATGTGAAGGGTGGTGGATTTCATCGATTCACAACCTATATACACTCTTCCATCATCTCAAACATATCTTGTTATCCAAGATTCTTCCCCAACTCTTTAAATGAGTTGGGGAAAGATGACCTTATAGCTTTTGATGATCTCATTTCTAATTCTCCCTTGGATAACATCTCCCAATCTATTTCTACCATCCCTCCATCTTCTTTTTCCAACATTAATGATAATCAATATTATAATTACATTTATTATACCATTTCTCAAAGTCAACCTGAACCAATTAATTCATATTCACAACATCATTTATAAACTTGTTCTAAAACTTCTCCTGGTTATCAACAAAAATTCCAATGCACTTCGATCCCTCCTTCAAAGGACCTTATTAATCACTATGCACCTATTTCTAACAACTTTCTTATGGGTTACGATGAGTGGGATCCCATTATGGAGAACATCAATGTCCCATCCCAAATATCATTCTTTGAGCCTATGAGGACTTCTTCACATCATATAAATCATCTTATGCAACTATTATTTGAGATGAATGTCCCTCATCCTCCCCTAATAGGATGAGAAACAACTTTACCTAGATCTAAGGATAATATATTACAACAATGTGAAGAGATGTCTATCAATGTTGACAAAGCTATATACACTTCTCTTTCCTTAAAATTTCCTATACCCTCTATGATTCTTGATCAGATTATGCTTCATAAAGATGATCCTCCCTTATTCATTAGTGTTCAAATAGGTGATATCCAAGTTAAGAATGCATTATTTGACAAGGGTTCCAACACCTATGTTACCTCTCTTGACTTTATCAAAACTCTTTGATATTTAAAATGCAATCTCAATTGCACATGTATCACATGTCAAGGATATGATCAAAATAAAATGCCTCCTATGGGTTGTGTGATGCTTCCCATTACCATTCCACCTATCACCATTCACATGAAGGTGATGATATTTAACTTTCTCCTTTCCTATAACATCCTCCTTTGGTAGGCTGTGGACTCACCATATGTGAGTCATCACTTCTTCTGCCTACCAATGTGTTAAATTACCTCATAATAGAGCCATTTATAGAATTAACGGTGACACTAACATTTTGAATTTTGAATAAGTCCAAGATCGTGGTGTCTTCAAGATTCCTACTCTTAAACCTTTACCTAGTGTTCTATTTTGTGAGTCACAAAATATTAACTTTCCCATTAATTCAACTAAAGGTTACAAAGAGAATCTATAACTCATTGGGAATATTCCTCCTAAACTATTATATTTTGATGATGATGAGCCCAATGAGATTAACTTAAATATTAAATCTTCCAGTTTATTGCTTCACCTCATCTCATAGCTTCCTGCTTCTTTATAGCCTCATTCTTACAAGCCTCCTTGTGATGGTATTATCATAGTCTTGATTAAGACTCAGCATTCTATTCATCACACTTCCTCAGATGACAAGGTCATCACTACTTGAATCATTGACCTTCACACCCTAGATTTAAATGATAGTTATTCCTTAGATGATCCATTTTTAGGTGGTCTTATCTAGGCCCATAATGTCAAGATTGTCCATTATAATTCTTCTTTGTTGGATTATTTTCATGCATCTTAACATATTATTTCATTTATAGTTCCTAATTTTAGTATTTTTCCTCTTTATAGTAGGGTAGATATGGCTCCAACACCTCCAATTTATGAGGAACCTCATAGGAGTATGCTCATGGATCATGTTATGACTGGGCCTTACCATTTTCATAGATACCCTGACCACCATAGTTGATTTACCCCTGAGATTAGTACAAATCTCCTTAGACCTTTTATTGATCCTACCCCTCTCATAGTGGAATTTGAATCAAAACTCATTATTGTTCTTACTTCTACTATTGCTGAGTCTATCCCTACTTTCAATCCCATTGCTCCTTCTATTGAGCATAGTTTTGTTCATTCCCCATCACCACCCTCCCTTAGTGATGATTTGCTTTATTTTTCTAAGATGGATCTATTTCCAACCAAATGAACTAATGAGTCTTCTTGGCTTCTTCCACTCTTATTACACCTCCTCCTATGAGTGTTTCTACTAAGACCACTCACATGCATATTTGTTGCTTCCGCAAGACAGATAATAATTCATCCACTCATTTTTTCAAGATGAGATAATATATTGATACTTTGCATCCTTCTTCTCCACCCTTAGATAAATCCATACCTCCCTTGAGGTACTACCTGAATATATACCTAAGTATTGTGAGGTGTATTATCTATGGCACCAATGTGGTACCCATCATACTGATCATTACTACTTCCTCCAATAACACCTTAAGGATCAGCTTAAATCTATTATTGGACCTTCTACCATTCCTCCCATAGTTCATTCCCATAATAAGGCTCCTACTTCTCCCATGGTTCTACCTCATATGGTTCCATCCCCACCTATGGTCCTTTCATCACCTTTTGTGCCTCCACCCATTATTCCTTCACCCATGGATCTTCCCTCACTTATAGATCCTTCCCCATCAATGATTCTTGCATCTCCCATAGATCCCACTCCCATGAATTCTCCCAAGAATCCCTTCCCTAATTTCCCTCCTTAGCATGATCTTTTAAGTATTCCTAATTTTTGTGAGGAGGAGATTAGAAGAGAAGTATTTTCCCAATTTTCATTAAAGATTGATAAGGCATTAACATCAGTTCGTATCCAACTCCATAGATATCTATCTGATGTTTTGGATAATGTGTGTGGGCAAATATATTAGTATTTATGAGCACATTCAAGGTGATTTTACATTTACATTTGGATTGGATGTGTGTTCCTATATATATATATATCATTTGACACTGTGTCAAATTATTATTTATCTTATATAGTTATTTTACCTTTACACTATATCTTGCTTATATTATCATTTATATTTGCATATAATTATCTTTATTTATCCTTGCTTTCTCATTTCTTTATTGATTTTTTTATAAAAACTCCTTCCATTATTTCATGATTATTTTCTCTATTATCTCTATTTTTCATGGATAATTATCATTATGACCTGGTTATACCAACCCTATTTCCTTTATTCATGTTCCATACTACCATGTGATCAGTTAGCAAATAATTCATCTCATTATTATCTCCTTTTACTATTCTGATTTTGGATCTCTTCTATTCCCTTAATTTTCCTTTTCATAAACTAAGCATATACATGATTGAGAATTGAGATAACATGATGGTTCATAATTAAAGCTTAAGTGTTCTAATCAGTCTTTGTATTTAGTCACTTAAATTCCTTTAGCCTTAGCCTAAAGTGAATTTTTTTGTATCATTACATCACTTAGATTGGTCATTCCAAGTCCATATGGGGGATGAATATTAAAAATCCATAAAAATTTAAAATCCAAATCATCTAAACAAAAGGCAATGATACGAAAGGCAAAAATATTCTTGAAAGTCAAATTTCACTAAAAGATGTGATTCAAAACACATCTTTGTCTTCTAGTCAAAGTTCAAACTCCATAGTTGACCTCAAAATATAGCCAAGGTCCTTTAGGTTGTAGCATTAGGTATATTAGAAGATGAGAATAAAAAATCTTTTAGTGTTACTTTCTCACACAAATACCCAATCTTCATAGTAGATCGATGGCTCTATGAGGAATCCTGAGGAATAGGGAACATGTTGTGGGAAGGTAGGTCCATTTTATTTTTTCTTGTACCAATATACCTTCATAATTTTATCTTAGTATCATGCCTATTTACCTATAAATCTTTGTGTCTATAGCGAATAGGTTTCCTTTATACATTTATGGTCACTAGTCGCTTAGTGTCTTTTCATATCCTAAGTATGCCTCCTATATCCTAAGGTATTCTCATTAGATGCCTAAGTCAGGATTTTTACATTCCCTTTTCACACCCTACATTCCTCATATTTCCTCTTGAGAAATATTGATTTGTTTACTGATCACTCTCCTTGGGACTTCATTTGTGAGTTTCTTTATAAGACCATGGATAGGACCTAACATTCCTCATAAATTACCATCATATCACCTTCCTATTACCTACATCCTTTGTTACCTGATTGTCCTAATTATTCCACCCTAATCATGTTCCCTTTGTGGATATATAGTGTAATACCATGGATAGGACCTGGCCCTTCTCACAAATATTTCAAATAATACAAGTCACAAACAAAATTACATGTGTCAAATATGAGATAAGATATTATTGATTTTAAAGTTACAAATCATTGACATGCTTCCCATCTTGATTTAGTATGTTTTATTCTTACGTCATTTTTATTTTTCTTTTATCTTATTATTTTCTAAGTGCATGTAAGAATACAAACATTTCATGATTTTTTCATACTTCCCAACTTGAATTAGTGTGATAAATTTAAGACTATGATTTTACTAATTTATTCTCTTATACTTCTCAACATGATATAGTATGATTGATTGATTTGATTGATTTTTTTTTATCCCATTTTTCTCTTTTACATACCTTCCATTTTATTACATTATTTTCATACTTCCTAACATGATTTAGTGTGATTGTACTTGTTTCAATTTGGTGTAAAAATCTTTCACTTAGTTTAAAAACAAATTTCTTTTTACCATTTTGTTTTACCATTCCTTGGTTCTTTATACTTAGTCATTTCTTGTTATTACACATTTACCAACTTGAAATAGTGTTAGTACATTTTTGATTGATTATATTTTACCAATTATTTTTTTGCCTATTTATTTTTTACCAAGCATGTGTTCTACATAATGCTATAAAAGAAACCACAACTCATATTTTTCCTATAGTACATACAACAATCAACTAAATACATGTTCTATAAATAAATATATCCAAAGAATCCAGAACCACAATCATAAAGATGACAACATACACAACTAATATCCATTATGCCCAAATAATCCACACACACACACACAAGTTTTGATACAACAAATACAATCACATATAATTCTCTATTTCTATGGTTGGGCCCCATCCTACCTATCTCGTGGCTTAGCCAAGCTACTTGTCAATGCCTCAGTCTAACCCCTCTAAATAGAATGCTATAAATAGGTCATATACAATCTTAATCCTGACACGTATCCTTGTAGATGATCCACTTATGCCTATACTTATGCTAATTGGGCTAAGGTCACCAAGTGTATCATTCTCTCCTACTCCTGCACCAGTACCATATGGGTCAGGGTCATTATATTTCATCTATGACACTATAGATAGATGTGTAGCTATTTCCTCTATCAAGGCCTACTATGCACATATCTCTCCTTCACCCACCTCTACTAGTGGTTACATCCTCTCTCTTTTTTCTTATATCTACCTTGTTACTTCTGTAGCTAATTTGAACTAACTCATTTGAGCTAAGGTATATGGTACATTGGGGTCCTATAATGTAATAG
Source organism: Torreya grandis (assembly GCA_037957365.1). Classification (NCBI taxonomy): domain Eukaryota; kingdom Viridiplantae; phylum Streptophyta; class Pinopsida; order Cupressales; family Taxaceae; genus Torreya; species Torreya grandis. The sequence continues at coordinate 941,066 of JARHVA010000110.1, forward strand.
GGTCATATGGTATTAGAGACTCATCTAGGACATCACGTATTGATACCCTCACAAGGGACCCCCATATCTTATCCTCATCCTCTGTTATGCTCACAAAATCACTTCAGATAGATATTAGATCACTAATACATCTCAAAATATCTATCTCTACTCTATTTTCAAAAATAAAATATTAAGTAATAATTTACCCATCTTTATTACCTATATGTATATCAACCATTATGGTTTCAAAATCTACATGACCTTTGAGCATAGTCTCCCCATCTACATGGCTTTTGAGAACCTCTTTTATAGGTCACCTCCTAAATACAAATCCTAATATTGTAGTTTGAGTCTACCTTAGCCTACATTTGAGTGGCCTATCTATCATCTAACTCTCCCCTATTTCATCTATTATGTCATTTGGGATGGTGATAGTATTCACTTCATCCTAATCTTACTACCTCTATTGATGTCATGTCCTTGGTGGCCACCGCTCATCTCATTGTAGAGTGGGTGGTACTCTAGTGTTACTATCTTTGTACCCATCTCCTCCTATATTCCATGTCATTATTGACTAATATTTGGTCTCTCATGACATGATATGCACATTAGACTCACCACTGGTGGCTCTAGTCCTCTCCTCCCCCAAAAATCTCTCACATGCCTAACCCAAAACATGGGCATCAACATCAGTGCCATTGGATGAGGCAAGCCCATCTATCCCAGTACTTATAACACCAAATGTGGTTCTATCCACTAGATGTAGTGCCTTATCACCTTCATCCTTGCTATAGTTGGTGCAATTATGTCCTAGCTAGGCCATGTAGTCATTATGTGCCCATATGGATGCCATACTATGTCTATCTGTCTCACCATCTATAACACTAACATGTGGGGCATGACCCATGTTACATGGTCTTATCTCCATATTTGCACTTGAGGTGACCTATCATCAACTGCATGGGGTAACCCAGCTAATAAATACATGGGAAACCTATTATATATTTATGCCATCAATAATATGATCATTCTTATTAACTTCTACCCTATGGAAAATACTTCATACATATCATGTATAAGTTGAAACTAGATGAAAAACCTTAGATCATATAATACTCTCTTCTCTAGCATCCTCCTCTTTAATGCTACCATGAAAAGTGGAAACTTATCATCTGACTTGTGACATAGCACTCATCATGTCATAAGACATATCACAACCTTCTAGATATCTATAATCTATGATGTATATATATCAAACATGTTAACTCTTCACCCTGCCTATATCATCTTCAAGCTTGTAGCCCATACAACTAAGCCTCTCCTCTCCTCAATACTATATTGTATCCCTATAATCAAAGGTAACATTTCTATCATAATCCCTAGAATGACATGTGCATCCTTAAGAATGATAGCCACCTCTATCGTGTCCCCTTCCACCTCCCACCTAAAGGTGTTAGTGAGTCATTCCCAACATCCCAAGAACATGACTAAAAAATACAAGCTTAGGGGAATCTTACACATCTCAATTATCCCACTTATGCCTATAGAAATAAGTTTATCCCTATCTCTAATTGATAAACATTCTAACAAATCCAGTAATCATGAGGCTTCCACTATTCACCAAAACCTCTATCATCCGTGTAATAAGGAAATAATAAAAGATGTATTAGATCCTCCATGTCATGTATAGTAAAAAAAATTATTTTAAAAATTTTAATTTAAAATAAACCTAAATTACTTTAATTCATTTATTTTAACCTATTTTAAGCTTATTAAGTCCTTTTTACCCTTAGTCATTTTTAGCCATTTTAGCCTTCTTTCGGCTATTTATACACATTTTTGTACTATTTTAGTTCTTTGGTCAAACTAGTTTGACCAAAATTTCTCTATTTTTGACCTGGTTGACTTAAAAATCTAAGTCAACCCTCTTATTTTCCTTTCCCTAGTACTACGTTATCATCCTAGACTTTTCAGATTAGTTGGCAAAACTATACTAGGTCAGCAACTTGTAAAACATATAGGGCCGACACATACCTACAAGGTTGGTAGTGTGGATTTTTCACATTTTCAGCCTACTGAGTCGACTGGGATGACCTAATTATTTTTTTCTATTGACCCCTTGATTTTTTTGACAAAAGTGCCTTCTAGTAGTTTTCTCCCTAAACCCTTCAAACCCATTTGGCTAATTAGTTTTTCATACCCATAGAATCTGATTTTGTTTCAATTTGATGTCTATAAATTTTTAAAATTATAACTTACTAAAAATACACTTAAAACACTAAAATACTGACAAACTAGCTTAAGATTCATATTTGCTTACCTCTCCTGCACCTGCTACTACTCTTGGAACTCCTCCTCGCCTAGCCTATAATCTCCTCACCATCCTAGCTCATTTGATCTCTCAGAGATCTTTTTCTATCCTTCACAATTCAAAATAAAAAACTAAATTATCTTTCCCCCTATTTAAAAACACTTTTCAAAATTCAAAAAAATTAATTATTTTCAGGTAGATTCCTTATTTTGTCTATATCTTTATTTTTACGCATCCATTTTTCAAACTGTAAAGTGTTTTAGATTTGTGATGATGTATATAATATTTTCCACTCTAATATGCCTATTTTACAGAAAAATTGATTTTTGGATTTTTTTGCAATAAATTCTATAGGTTCACTTAATGTTCTTCACATTGGACACCTTCACATTCTCTTGCAATCTATTTCTTTATCTACACCACTATGGTAAGTAAAGGTATGTGTTTTTCAATTCTACCCTTTCATTTATCTTATTTGTTGGTTACTGTACTTTAATTAACATCAACATTATGTGTTATCACGTTCTATTCCTAAAGCACCATCTCACATTGCACTCATTTGACACGTTATGAGCTTTGAGTAGGGAATATGTATACACATAATATTTTCAAGCTTTTATCAAACTGACACTTTGTATCTTGTAGGAATCCTATCTAATTTATAAGAGTAGATAGATAATGTAGTTGTGCTTCTTTTCCATGTATTATAATTCTTTATACATTGACGTGAGTATATGTCTTTTACACATGTTTAGTTTAGGTTTTGTTTCTAACCTCCCACTTTGTGCCACAAGCTTTCATGAGCATTAGATTAAATTTAATTTATTGTTATTAAAATAAGTGAAATATTAAACCTAATACCTCCTTAGGGTTATTGAATGATTATGTTAGACTGTAGGATTTAGAACCCTTCCTAACATGGTGTATTGTGATAAGTGATCCCCTAATCGGGTCTAGTGGATCCCTATATTGGCCATGCTCTCACTTAATAAATGTATTCCTAATTGAAAGTGTAGGTATGCTCTATCTTCTTCAATCTAGGATTTATTTATAAACATGATGTATATTTTTTATTGCATATAGTTGGTACATAATACTTTACAGTCTTTGACAGTTGTATTCTTGCCTCTAGCTTTACCTAGTCATAATAACATTTGTGATAAATACTTAAATTATAGGTCTAAAGTGACCTCTTGGCATACTCACATATTTCATAATTGAGTTATGGACTTTATGAATTAATCTCACATGTAGATTCAATTGATCTGTGTCTTACTGAAAGCTAACAAGAGGATTAATATATATTGTATGATGCAAGAACTTTTTGGCAGACCTAGATTCTTCTAGGTAAAGAAAGCAAGTGTCCCTATCATTTTTAAATTTTCTTATTAATTTTGATAAAATTATACTCCCGCACTAGATTTAATGAAGGGGTAAGTGAAAAATAATTACCCAAACATCTAACCAATCCATCTGGCCCTTTCCACACCTAGTCAAACTATGAAAGCTAATTAGGAGGGGTGTCTTGCCACTCCAACATACAAGATTTATGCATGATAACCTTAGATCAAAAAGTAGAGTAATATATATCAAGCCTTGCATCAAATTTATTTAATTTGACAAATAAATTAGTCTCATCAGCAAATAAAACATCAAGTAATTCATCTTCATCAGGCAGAGATATTCCTTTGATAGGAGGACCTAAATCTAAGATTTTAAGTAGATAGTGCAAAGCTTTGGATACCAACACAAACAAATAAGGGGCAAGGGGATAGGCTTATTTGATGGACTATTAAAGCTCAATAAAGCCTATCAATTCCCTATTCACTTTGATGATAGCAGAGGCATGTTTGAAAATAACATTTATCATTCTATAAATTTTTTCTTGGAAACCAAAGGATCTGAGGATTCTCTTAATTAAGGGCCATTATATTATATCATAGGCTTTCTCAAAGTCAAGAAGAATCATTACCACATCTTGATTAGAGTCACACTCCCAATACATCCCTTCCCAACTAGTAATTAGGTTATCCAAAATGTATCTTCCTTCAACAAATCTAGTATGAGTTCTAGAAACAATAGAAGGAAAACGATCAGAGAGTCTCATGGCCAAGATTTTTTCCAAAATTTTATATGAGACATTAAGGAGGGTAATTGGCTCTAGTTTTTAACTGAATATGGGCCTCCTTCCTTAGGGATGAGATTAATAACATCTACATTAATTTTAGTGCAGAAGGAACCAATAATAATTGCTTTTTTATAGACCTCAAGACAATCTTTGGGCAACCAATCATTATTAGCTTTGTAAAATTCAATAGGGAAACCATCAATACCATGTGCTTTATCATTCTTGAGTGAATCAATGGTCACTTTGATTTTATCAAGCATGATATCCTTATCAAGGGAATTCACTTACATATGTGACACTTTCTTAGGAATACAAATATCACAGATAGCCTTAGTTTTTTCTACGAGAGTAATGGAACCATCAGACAAAAACAAGTTGGAGTAGAATTTGAAGAAAGCTTATTTGATCATGCATGCATCATGTGTAATGTTTCTCTAAAACTCAATACCATGAATTTTCTTCCTTTGTTTTTTGGTTCTTAAAATTTGAAATAAAAACTTAGACCCTTTGTCACCAAGCTTAATCCAAGTCAATCTTGAGCGAATCTATGCCTCCTAGCAAGGTATCATTGGGATGCCTTGACTTGATGCTTCAGTGACTTAAGCTCATCCACTAGTATACCATTAGATGGATCAAGTTAAAGATAAATTTAAAATATAATTAGTTTTTCCTAGGTGACCCTAGCTAATTTCCTACGTATTTTAGCCTTGATATGTCCATACATTCTTACATGAGTTCCACTAATCAATACTGGAGTTAGAATTGTAAGAGATTTACCTTATATTCTAAGAGGAGCAAATACCATCCATATAGACCTAATTATTCAAGTGAGAAATATTAAACTTATATAGTCCTTTGAAAGAAGAGGACATGTTGTCAACATCTCAAATCAAAGAAAATCCAAATTCAATGGGATGGTGGTTGGAGATTGTGTAGGGCAAGACATTCACCACATTTCTAAGACAATTAGGGGTCACTTGAAATGAATCTATGTTCAAGTAAAATGATGAAAATAGAAATATATCCAACATGGTTAAACTTTAACATATAACAACATTCTTGTGGTTTCTAATGTCCAGACCTCAAGCTCCAAGACATGGAATATAGACGTCTTGCAAATAGGACTACATTATATGTTCAACAAAACTTTTTAAATGATGAACAGAATAGGGAATAACTTGTTTGTTTTTGACAAACTATTATAACACATGGTATGCAGTATTCTCTTTTCAACAGGACTAAATTTTATATATATATATATATATATATATATATATATATATATATATATATATATATATATATATATATATTGACAACGTATTGCTATTGATAGACACCAAACTGCATATAGGGAATAATGGATAGAAACCAAATTTCAAACAAGAAATCACTTATATGTTTTGGCAAGCCATTGAAAGGTTGAAACTGATGTATTTATTTGGAAAGTCCACCTGCCATAGCCTGAAAAACAAAATCCTATTTTCCTTTTAACAATCAACTCAAACTGCTTAAAGCATTTATTGATCTAGAAAGTCCACAACTCTCTGAGACTATTTCAATAATAAAAAGAAAACAATTCCAATCATAAAAGCTTCAATCAGTATAATCACAAGAGAGGAAACTTCTCCCCATCATTCACCGTTAAATATTTTATCAATTCACTCCATGGTCACAAGATTATGTGATTTGCGATGACATAAGTTGAACTGGGACTAGAGTTTTATTCAAAATAAAACACCTATATTAATATTACCAAAAACTATATGCCTAGTGTTTGTCTGCGTGTTGCCAATCTCACCCACACCCCTGTCTTCCACCAATATACATCTCCCCTTGTTTTCAACCAAAAATCCTCCCACAAAGCATATTTCCTTTAGACACTCGATTCCATCCCAGGCTTTGAATAACAACCTCCCAAATATGACTAAAACCATTCTCTAGCATAGGAAAATGCAAACCACTTCAAAATTTGCCTAACAAACTAGATTTTCAAGTTTAAGGAATATTTAGCCAAATTTAAAAATTTGAAAAGATAGAGATGGAGGGAAAAAACAACTAAATATACTTAAACATGCTAAACTTAACCCAAGTGTGAGGATGCTCCTGCATCATTCTTCCAAGGAGCAGAAGAAGTATTCTTCACTTGTTGTTTTTCTGCATCACTTCTTCTATACTTATGCCTAGCTTGAGGATGTCATTTGCAGTCAACCATGTTGCATCTTCAACTAGTAGATTCTTTCGCTTAGTTAGATACTAGAAATATTCTTTGTTCCTTGTCTTTTTAACCATTTTCTTGTCTAAAATGCTCTCAATCTCCTTTGGCACTTCCTTTAGTAGTTGCTGCTCCCATTGGATAACTTCATCTACCCTTGTTTTAGTTTCTTTGGCTAGTTATCCTTCATCTTTATATGGATATAGATCTACAACATTAAAGATTGGATAAATTCCAATTCTTTTTGGCAATTCTATTTCCTATGCATTATTTGAAAACTTTCTTATTACCTTGCATGGTCCTATTTTATTTACCTTTAGCTTGTTGTATTCCCTTTTTGGGAACCTCTTTTTTCTGATGTGAGAAAGAACAAAGTCTCCAATACTGAATCTAACCTCTCTTTTCTTTTGATCTACCCTTAGCTTGTACTTGATGGTGTTTTCTTCAAGCTTCTTCTTTACCTGTTCATGCAAATTTTGCATGGCATTGTCAAATTCTTCTGCATCAACACTCCTTGTCTCCATGCTACTTAGATTTCTTAACTTATACACACCTCTTGGATGCATTACATACATAATTTGAAATGGACTCAATCTTGTAATTCTGTTAGGAGAATCATTATAGGCAAATTTAGCTTGTGCAAGTGCAAGATCCCATTGTTTTGGATGCATACTTATCAGGCTTCTCAGGATGTTGCCCAAGCTCCTATTGACAACCTCTATTTGGCCATCAGTTTGGGGATGATAGGCTGAACTGAAACTCAATTATGTTCCCAATTTCTTCCATAAGGTTCTCCAAAAATGTCCAACAAATTTGGTGTCCCTGTCAGAAACAATGCTTCTAGGCAATCCATGCAATCTAACAACATCTTGAAAGAATAGATTAGCTATGTGAGTAGCATCACTTATTTTTGAACATAGAATAAAATGAGCCATCTTTGAAAACCTATCTACCACAACAAATATGGAATCATGGCCTTTTTGAGTTCTTGGCAAACCAAGTACAAAATCCATGCTTATTAAATCCCAAGGCCTATTTGGAATGGGTAGTGGCTGGTACAAACCTACATTTTGACTACTTCCTTTGGCATATTGGCATGTTTTACACCTTTCAACAAATTTCTTAACATCAGTACCCATACCTGGCCAATAGTAATGAGCACTCAATTGTGCTAATGTCTTATTCTACCCTAAATGTCCTGATAAGCTGCCACTATGTTTTTCCTTCAACAAATTCTCTCTCATGGAACTCTTGGGAATGCAAAGCTAGCTACCTCTAAACAACAGACCCTGTTAGACCATGAAATCTATCTAAGGACTTCTATCAACCCCCACTGGATTCATGCAAGCTTCATATGGTTCTTTGAAGTCTGGATCTTCTTTATATAGCTCCTTCAAATCTTCAAATCCCAAAATACTTACTTGAGACTCCTGCATGATCAGATTTCTCCTGCTTAGAGCATTTGCAACCTTGTTATATTGTCCTTTCTTATGCTTAATAGTGAATGTGAAGCTTTGTAAAAATTCAATCCATTTGACATGCTTTTGATTCAACTTATTCTGATTGCTAATGAACTGTAAAGCATAATTGTCAGTGAACAAAACAAATTCTTTAGGCAAAAGATAATTCCTCCATTTCTTCAAAGCCTATACAAGAGCATATAATTCTTGATCATAGGCTGAATGCTTCTTCTTATCATCACTTAATTTCTTACTAAAGTATGCTATAGTCTTCCCATCTTGGCTTAAAACAACGCCTATTGCAATTCCACTAGCATCACATTCTACTTGAAAAATCTTATTGAAATCAGGCAAGGTTAAGATTGGTTCTTTAGTTACCTTCTTTTTCAATAATTTGAAACTCTTATTATCAGCCTCAGTCCAACAAAAACTTCTTTTATCACCTTTGATTGTATCTATCATTGGAACAACAATCACACTAAAATTTCTTATGAATTTCCTATAGAAGCTAGCCAAACCGTGAAAGCTTCTTACCTCATATGTGCTCCTAGGTGTAGGCCACTCAAGTATAGCCTTAATATTTTCCTTATCCATCTTCAATCCTTCTTTTGAAATCACAAACCCCAAATATATCAACTCTATTTTCAGAAAACTACACTTTTTAACATTGATTAGCAATTTATCCTCATGTAGCTTACTCAATACCATCCTCAGATGTTTCAAATGATCTTCCTTAGTTTTATTAAACACCAAAATATCATCCAAATATACTATCATAAACTTACCAGTGAACTCCTTCAGCACTTCATTCATTAGCCTCATGAAGGTGTTTCGTGCATTGGTTAGTCCAAATGGCATAACTAACCACTCATAGAGTCCATCATTAGTCTTGAAGGTTGTTTTCCATTCATCCCATTCTCTTATCCTAATCTGATGGTAACCACTTTTCAAGTCTATCTTAGAGAAATATGTAGCTCCACTTAAACAATCAAGTAAATCATCAATTCTAGGCAATGGAAATCTATACCTAATAGTAATCTTATTGATTGCTCTGGAGTCTGTACACATTCTCCAACTCGCATCCTTCTTAGGACTCAACACTATGGGGATAGCACAAGGACTTAAACTCTCTCTTACCAATCCTTTGTCTAACAATTCTTGAACTTGGTGCTTGATCTCTTCATTTTCCTTTGGTGTCAACCTGTAAGTAGCCTTGTTTGGAAGATTTGCTCTTGGAATCAAGTCTATGTGGTGACTAATGCTTCTCAATGGTGGTAATTCATTAGGTAAATCATCTACCACAATGTCAATGTACTCATTCAACATATCTTGAATTTCTAACATCAAATTAATCAACTTAGTACTAGTGACTACACTCCTTGGCTTACCAATCACAGCAAAGTTTACCTTTTCCTTCTTCATTTGATGTAGAAACTCTTTACCACTCACTATTAATACTTTAGAATTCTGTCCTACAATAGTAGCAGCCTATTCTTTCAATGGTGTGAGTGTATTCTTGATTCCATCCTTTTCAAACATGTATGTATTCTGCCTTCCATCATGTATGGCCTTCCTGTCAAATTGCCAAGGCCTTCCAAGAAAGATATGACATACATCCATGGGTACGACATCACATAAAATCTGATCCTTATATGTTCCTATCTAAATATCTACTTTACATTGTTCACTTACCAGGATTTTGTGTCCTTTTTGTAGCCAAGACACTTGATAAGGTGTAGGATGTACCTCCTTCTTCAAGCCTAATTTCTCCACCATCTCAGTTGACACAAGATTGTCAGTACTTCCACTGTCTATGATGACCTTACAGCATTTCCCCTTACTTTTACATGTGGTTCTAAATAAATTTTTCCTTTGAGGTGGTTCTACAACTTCTTTATTTGGATTTAACAAGATTCTTTTCATTAAAAGAGACTCACCTTCTTCTGGGGTATCGTCATAAGTTGCCGCAACTTCTTCATTTTTTTCTTCACCTTGGGTCACATGTACGCCCCTCTCATGGCTGGTAGAAGGGTTCTATAGACACTCATATGCCTTGTGTCCTGCATACTTGTTGCACTTAAAGCATTTGCCCATGAATCTTCCTCTTCCTCTTTGATATCCTTGGTATGGTCTTCTTCCTCTTGGTGTATAGTTGCCTCTTGAGTTTTGTGAGTTGCTGGCCTCTTCATGAGATGTTTGCAACTGTCTTCTACCTCCTTGAAATCCTCTACCTCTGATGGATCTTCCCCTTCCTCTTGAGAAGGATGTTTGTTTTCTTGCAATCTTCTCCTCAACTTTCAAGGCAAATTAATATGCTTCTTCAACTGTCTTAGGAATGAGAAGACTAATTTCATCTTGAATGGAAAATTTCAAACCATTGGTGTATCTAGCTACCTTCTCTGTGTCATCCTCAATATGACCTAATCTTATAGTCAACCTATAAAACTCTTCAGTGTATTCTTTCACAGACATTTCTTTTTGCTTCAAATTTTGTAATTGCTTAAAAACATTGGCTTGATAATCTTTAGGCATAAACTTACCTTTCATTTTTGCTACCATTCTATCCTAGCTTCTGATCTTTGGCTTCCCTTTCCTTCTTCTTTCTTCTTGTACTCCATCCCACCCCAGGGATGCATGGATTTTTAGCCTTGTCATGGCATACTTGACTTTCTTATCATCTTCTTCAATTCCTTCATATTCAAAGCATTTGTCTAATGCATTAATCCAATCAATTAATTCTTACACATTCAAATTACCTTCATACATTAGAACCTCCAGTTTTGGCTTTGTGTTCACCTTCATAATGGCTCTAATCAACCTATCTTCAGCTATTTCTTCTTCCACCACCAATTCATCTTCTGGTGGCTCCTCTTCTCTATCACTGACTTCACCCATGTCAGTGTCTCTTCTTTGAGCCATCTCTAAGTCTTGTAGCCTAGCTGTCAGGTTCCTAATCTCTTCTACCAGTGCAACCTGTCCTCCAGGTCTCCTTCCTCCAGCTCTACCTATGTTCCTAATTCTCATGGCCATCTTGCTTCTTCTTCTCTTGGATCTTTAGATTGTGCACAATCCTTTTGGATCTGATACCAAAATGATGAAAATAGAAATATATCCAACAGGGTTAAACTTTAACATATAACAACATTCTTTTGGTTTCTAATGTCCAGACCTCAAGCTCCAAGACATGGAATACAGACATCTTGCAAACAGGACTACATTATATGTTCAGCAAAACTTTTTAAATGATGAATAGAACAGGGAATAACTTATCTATTTTTGACAAACTATTATAACACATGGTATGCAGTCTTCTCTTTTTAACAAGTCTAAATTATATATATATATATATATATATATATATATATATATATATATAGACAACATATTGCTATTGACAGACACCAAACTGCATATAGGGAATAATGGATAGAAACCAAATTGCAAACAAGAAATCACTTACATGTTTTGGTAAGCCGTTGCAAGATTGAAACTGATGTATTTATCTAGAAAGTCTACCTTCCATAGCCTAAGAAACAAAATCCTATTTTCCTTTTAACAATCAACTCAAACCACTTAAAGCATTTATTGATCTGGAAAGTCCACAGCTCTCTGAGACTATTTTAATAATAAAAATAAAACAATTCCAATCATAAAAGCTTCAATCAGTATAATTACAAGAGAGGAAACTTCTCCCCATCATTCACCATTGAATATTTTATCAATTCACTCCATGGTCACAAGATTGTGTGATTTGCGATGACAGAAGTTGAACTGGGACTAGAGTTTTATTCAAAACAAAACACCTATATTAATATTACCAGAAACTATATGCCTGGTGTTTGTCTGCACATTGCTAATCTCACCCATGCCCCTGTCTTCCACCAATATACATCTCCCCCTATTTTCAACCAAAAATCCTCCCACAAAGCATATTTCCTTTAGACACTCGATTCCATCCCAGGCTTCGAACAAAAACCTCCAAAATATGACTAAAACCATTCTCTAGCATAGGAAAATGCAAACCGCTTCAAAATTTGCCTAACAAACTAGATTTTCAGGTTTAAGGAATATTTAGCCAAATTTACAAATTTGAAAAGCTAGAAATGGAGGGAAAAAACAACTAAATATACTTAAACATGCTAAACTTAACCCAAGTGTGAGGATGCTCCTGCATCATAAAACCTATTAAGTCTAGAATATTATCTTTTCTTACCATTCTAATTTTTGAACTAGGTATACCATATTCCTTTACTTTTATTTTTACTTTACTATGATAAAATAATGAGTCTTTGCATTCTCTTAAATTTAGACCAAAATAAAATCTCATTACCTTTCCAGGATTGATGGTCACCACCAATTTTATCTTATTTTTCCTCAACCATGTTAAAGTTTCCTCTAAAGATCCAAGGGACATTTTTTAGGTTAGTTGTAATCTAATTACACAACTCAAAACTTTCTGTATAATCATATGGAACATATATATTACACAAACCAAACATTGGTTTTGATTTTCTAATAATATCCATACAATTCTATTACAAGGGGAAACACCCTGGTCAATAATGTACTCCTTCATTTCAAGATTAACCAATATAGATGCCCATCTTTTTCCACTTTGGTGACTAGTGGCAAACTGAGCTATATTAGGGTAAATTAAATTAAGGATCAGGACAATTGGGAACCCATAGCCTTAACTTATTATAGACACAAAAAGTCCAATTTATCTCTTGAGTGTCTAAGCTATCTCACAATGGTTTTTATATCAAGAGATTTCAAGCCCCTAAAATTAAAAATTACAATACACATAATAAATGGAGGTAAGGGCCATTTAGATTGACCAGGGGGCTTGCCACCACTTCTATACAACCTTTTAAAATAGTCTACAACTTTGTTTTCTTTGGAATTCCTCTTAAAATTTGGGTCAAGGCTACCAAGAGGGATATCTTTAGATATTTTTCTATCTTTTACAAGAGATTGAGCAAATGTGGTGGAAACATAATTAGTTTTGAGTCTTTTACCACCCCCTTTAGGGTTCTAATTATTAAAAAAATTATGGTCCTTTAGGGAAAAGGGTGCAATCATTATTGTATCCATTTTAGATCCATATTTATTATGTTATTCTTTCTTTGGAGAAATCACCATGGGAGAGAAATCTTCTCCTTTTTTACTGAGGCTAGAGAAGGGCATGCTACCAGGGTTAGATGGATAATGAATAAGAGGATCATCTTACAAACCCACATACTCATTTGATAAATGATCATTAAGTTATGGTGCAATGGGATCTGATTGAGTTCTCTACTCAATAAAAGCATCATCCAAATTATCTAGAATATAATTAATCACATTAGGCAAAAAATTCACCATGTCAAAATATGGTGATGGGAACTATAGGACTAGGGAGAGCAATGATTCATAAATTTTCCTATCTCATTTGTAGTCACTAGAGCCTTTGCCCCTAGAGGCTCCTCTAGGGAAGCATGATCTTTGATCAGTTCACTATTCTACATAGGGTTTTCAGAGACTTTTAAATCATCTAACACAAAATTTTCCTTCTATGCTACTTGGCATTTTTTTTACTACAAAGGTTCTCCTTGTTAACCAATAATGGAAATTTTTTCCTGAGGTGTTCATCTTTTTAAAAAAATAGGTTTTTAATCCTTCTAACCCTATGACAACACAACAATGGGAAATGCCTTTGATTTTAAAGTTAAGGGATTTAAGGAAGACATCTAAGGGCTATAAGGATATATGAACCCTGGAATTCATATGACCCAACAACCATCTAGAACCCTAAATTCTAAGGGCTTCCCTAAGGGGATTTAGGGATTGTGGTAGAAAGTTCCAAAGTTAGATAGGAACATTTTTTATATCCATCCATTTAGGTGTAGTTTTGAAAACTAGCTCATTGCAATCTGTATCTGGGCTCCAAGGGAGCACATTAAACATATATTGACCAACATTCCACAAGGGTTTACTAATGGCCCTTCTCTACATATTAGTGTTTTTAAATAAAATCATAAAAACCCCTTTCTAAATCATTTGACAAAAGCTAATGTAGACACCTAGTTTCTTACCCCAAATTGAATTGAGCTAGTTATCAAAGAAGTTTCTAGAAGGGAGTGAGTTGTTCAAACATACAAAAAAAATTCAAAAAATTTTAACCTAATTTTTTCCTACTATAAATCTCTTTCCATAGAATCATTTAGAATAAGAGTCAAGGAATTATCAAGGCTAGGATTCTTATCAATTTCATCTTCATCTTGCTCTTACTCTCCATGCTCTTCTTCATAGACACAACTAGAAATAAATTCAACACCCTCTATGTATTTCTCTGCTTCTTCTTGATGCAATACCTCATTGATTAGAATTTTTAATGCTTCAAAATCTCCTTCTCCCACCTGAGATGGGAAATATATACCATCCTTGAGATTGTAATCCTTATTATCCCCCAGAGGACTAGTTGGCTCATTAAAACCACCATTTTCACCCCTCTTTACATTCTCAAAACCATCTTTTCTAAGAGTTTCCATAAACAACAGTAATTAATACCATACCCCTCTATTATTCCGAAGTACATGTTCATGGGGAACTAGGTGGGTGAGATGCAGGATGTTATGCGTCATGAATCAAGTGACATGAAATATAAAAAAGGGTAAAAATAATAAACACTAACCACAAGCCAAAAAATGCAATTAATAAAAATGAACATTCAAGCTAATACCATTTGATCACCATGGGCACCTTAAGAATATACACATGAAAACAAAGGATTCAAAGGTAATCAACTAAGAGAAATCTTGAAACACCATCAATATATGATGACTCTTCATCTCCCCATTATAAAGCTCTAAGCTTCTCTTCTCTTTTTCTCAATATTCTTTCCTTAGTAACTTTCAATTTTGGGGAAACTACTAGTGATATAATTTTTTCTTGATTGGTCAATCATTTTTTTAATGTATGGATTGTGAAAGTATGCAATCTCTAATGCTTACTTCAAATTGAGCATAGACACATACATAAGGTAATAGACAATAAAATATTATTTATCTCATTTATATGTTAAATTTATTATTACAATTTAGATATGGAAATGTGCATATGAAGTTGTCACATCCATCACACTAAAAATTGAAATTAATGAGAGATTAATACTAAGACTTACAAACACTCTTGTATAGTGGTTTTCAATTTTAAAGAGATTTACAAACTGCTTTGCCTATTTATTTTCTTTTATTTCTTTCCCTTATTTTTGTATATTTTGACTTGTGTCTTTTTGTAATAAGTTGAATCTACAAATATGAAATTTATTAGATAAACACAATAGTTTATCAAACTGATCAAACAATAAAAATGTCACTAAACATAAATTGTAAGGATTCATTACATGCATAGTCAACTCCATATATATGGAGTCTTTATTCAAATATTTTATATAAACACCAATAACATTAGCACTTCGAGTTTTTACACCAAAATATTTCTTGCTACATTCCATTTGGCTTTGGTCATCAACTTTGTCATATTTGTCTTCTTTTCAACTCTCTATCAACATATGTATCAATGGAATTTTATGTGTTACTAAGTGCTTGTTTCTTGGATGCATAGTCATCTCCAAATCTACGGAGTCTTTATTCAAATATTTTATATAAATACCAATAACATTGGCACTTGGATTTTATACACCAATAATATTTCTTGCTATAATCCCTTCGGCTTTATTCATCAGCTTTGTCATATTTGTCTTCTTTATAACTCTCTATCAACATATGTATCAATGGAATTTTATCTGTTACTAAGTGATTGTCTCTTGGATTCACATGTGTATATTCTAACTAAGAGATAATAAGATTGATGAGTACACATGGTGATTATAATTGTTCACATTACTGACAAGGGTAGATGCACAAAGTTGGGGGACAAAAAAATGGCACAATGAAAACTACAAAGCATTTTCTATAAAAGGTATACACCCTTTTAAAAAGGGCATACACCTTATTTAAAAAAAACAATGCATAATAGGAAAGGGTCAGTCCCAACCTTTGGATTACAAAGGATGCATGCCCTTTGCAAAGGCCATACACCATTTAAACTATAATTTTTTTGCCATGTTTGGTATTTTTCAAAGATATATTGCAATGGTATAATTATTAAAATAGATGTTAACAATAAGTTTACATTTAATTTAAAATTAAATGTAAACTTATATTTAACATTTATTTTACTAAATGTAATAAATTAGGGCCACTCAACATCTTTTGAAACTAATTACAAAGTTGTATGAGTTACCATGTAGAAGTTACTTTTTCAAATTCTATTATAGTCAATACTTAGTTTTCATAATTTTAGGATCAAAAGATATAATGATAAATAAGGTTTTCAATCATGTTACATATGTAATATATCTATACTATTGAGGATTACATGTCTATTTTACATACTTAAGTATTCCCAATCTACTTGAGCATGCTCTACCTGATTAAATAATTGATCCATAAATTTATCTTAAGGAGTATGCCCTACCTAAATACATAATTCATATATTGATATTTAATATTCCCTATTGGTGTCAAATTAAGTGTTCCACTTCCTCAACTTGGTCTACTTCAAGGTTCTATATAAACTTGATTTCAATTAGGTCTCTTCTTAACCATAAATTATCTCTTGGTCTATCACAAAAGGTCTTCTGAGTATTGGTATTGAAAGAATAATGACATTATTATTTAGTATTATCTTTTGACTTCTTAACCTCTATATTTAGATCAAAAGACACTTTTAATGACTTAAAATAGGGTATTTTATCCCAAGATAGTAATCTAACTACAAGAAAAACCCTTCTTTGAATGCTAAAGCACTCAATTGTACATCTTCACTTCTTTGAAAAATACTATGAGGGTTTCACCAATTATTTGACTCAATATTCTTAGTGCATGAAGAGCTTCAACTCAAAATGTGGATGAAAACAACTCTACCCTTAATAGGCCTATTAGGCCAAATTATACCTCTTAAAGAATTGATACAAATAGGTCTACAACTACCTTGTTTTTTGGACTAATTCAATTCAAAAACTCAATGAATATATCAAGACAATGATACAAGAATCATAGGTGTCTTTACTCAGGCTCAAAATACCAATTAGATCACCAAAGTATGTGAAAAGTTGACTAGGTCCTAAGCACTATTATAGTATTATATATAGGCATGTTTGGTCTTGAAAAGGTGTTATTAATATAAGCTCATTAAAGGATTCTTATAAATTTTTATTAAGATGTTTTGAGACTACCTCTAAGGTTAAGAAACCAATTTCCTTTATTGCTTTCTTAAGAATTAGAAATCAATGGAAACTCTACTCTTCAGGTATAAATGGCCTAATCTACTTACTTGGAAGGATATTGACTTTGATTAACTATCAAATGATTTGAATCACTTTACTTGTAAGTATTCTATAGTGTTTATATAATAACATTGGACCTTCATAATAGGTTTATATTCAATCAACAATGTTGGATTTGTACTAATATTTTTTTATCTTTGCCTTGTAATCTTCTTAATAAACTTGCTCTCAACTTATAAAATGAACCTTAATTAATAGGTCTATAAATATGCATAAATGAATGGCCTACATCATGAAACTTATAACATATATATAGTAATGATACAGTCATTCATATATTACATCTACCATATACATGGTACTACATATAGGTATTTGATCACTCATACATAACATCTTCCTGTGGTCATGATATGGTCACTTGTATTGGATAATAATGTAGCTAATAACCCTAATGCACTCTATTTACACCTTAACCATTAACCTCCATCCCCTATGTACTAACCCTAAACACTAAACCTTAAACCCTAAATATTGAAACCTAAACCCTAAACCCCAAAACATAATCCATAAACTCTAAACCATGAACACTAAATAATATACCTAAACCCTAGACCCTAATCCCTAAACATTGAACCCTTAACCCTAATACATTATCCCTAAATCAAAAACAATAATCCATAAACTGTAAACATATAAACTTAAAACAATAAACCCTATACTTTATATTCTAGACCTAAAACTTAAATGTAAGCCCTTAACCCTAAAACCCAAACCATAAACCTAAAATCCTAAATACTAAACCCTAAAACCTAAATATAAGCCCTTAACCCTAAACCCCAAGCCTAAAACCATAAACCATAAGTCAAACCTTAAACATTAATTCCTAAACCAAAAATTCTAAACCCAAATAAAAAACTAAAAACCTTAAACACTAAACCTAATTCACTTAACCCTAAACCTTAAACCTAAAACCCCAAACCCAAAACCATAAAATCTAAACCATAAACACTAAACTCCAAATCCTAAACTTAAGCCCTAATCCCCAAATGCTAAATCCTAAACCTTAAATACTAAACACTAACTTCCAAACACTAAACCCTCAACCAAACCCCCAAGACAAAAACCCCAATCCTTACACTCTAGACCTTAAACCCTAAGTGTAGAACCATAAACCTAAAACACTAACCTCAAACACCAAGCCCCAAACCCTAAAAGTTAAACTCTTGGTCTTTTGAGCCACAAACCATAAATCGTAAACCTTTAAGCATAAAATATAAATTAGAAGCCCTAAATCCTAATCCTTAAGCCATGACACTAAAACTTAAACCCTAAACATCAATCCCTAGACATTAAACCTTAAGCTATGAATCTTGAACCATAAACCATAAACCTTAAAACCTAAATTTATAAATACTAAACCTCTATCTATAAAGTATACTCTTGAGTTATCAATTATATAGATAAAGGAAAGGGGGCCTTGGCTAAGCCATATCTTGAAAGGATAGGGATCATTCTAACCTATATATAGAAAGGAGTGACTAGGGACATTCATGTAAAAGGATTGAATGTGGATTCAAGATGAATTCCTAAGTAATTTGTGGGATTTTTGATTAATGGGTCTATCAATATGCATAAATGGCTAGCTTGTAGTATTCAAACTTTAGCATACATAGAATAATGATACAATCATTCATACATTCCATCTACCCCATACTTAGTACTACATATAGGTATGTTGTCATTCATACATGACATTATTTTATTTCTGATATAGTCACTCGTAATAGACATGAATGTAGCTAATCACCCTAGTAAACTCTATTTAAACCTAAACCATTAACCCTAAAACCCTACACTATAAACTTTAAACATTCAACCCTAAACACCATAAACCTTGAACACTTAACCCTAATACATTATCCCTAAACCCAAAAAAATAATACCTAAACCCTAAAACCTATACCTTAAACATATAACCTTAAAACCTTAAACCTTAGATTTTATACCCTATACCTTAAGTCTTAAAACCTAATTTCTATGCCCTTAACCCTAAATCCCAATCCATATTCCTAAAATACTAAATCCTAAACACTAAACCATAAAAACTTAACCCTATACCCTTAATATTAAACACTAAACATTAAACACAAAATTAAAAATCACAAACCTTAAACCCTAAACATTGAACCCCAAACCCTAAACCCTAAACCTTGACCCCTAAAATATTAACACTAAACTCTAGCACTAAAAAACTAATCACTAAACCCTAAACCTTGAAAGTTGAACCTTAAACTACAAACCTAGAACCATAAAAAATCAAACCCAAAACCATAGACCCTAAATCCTAAAATTAGATAAAACATAAACCTTAAAACCTAAATGCCAAAACCTAAACAATCAACCCCAAAAACTAAACTATAAAATTTGAACCCTAAAACCTTAACCCAAAAACCTAAAAATGAAACCTAAATGACAAACACTCAACATACATTATGGAGACCACACCACAAAGGAATAATGCAAGCATTGGTAGTTTAGCTTAACCCCCTCTCCACTTTCTTATCATAATTACTACACAAGTGTAAATATTTAGGTGCAAGGAGAAAACATGCCATAACAAAGTTAGTGTACCAAATGATAATAATTTATACTCATGACCCACATCTTCTTTGAGAATAACTCAAAAACATGAGAGGATCCAAAATGATCTGCCCCCTTTTCTCAATGATTGTGAAATAATTATTTCTAGAAGAAGGATTTAACCTCATACAAAGTAAGTGCAAAGAGGTAATTTTTGATATATCATCATTTTTCATCATCCCTCATCATTCAAAATTAATTTTTGTCATGTAATTGAAAAGATGATATTATCTTATTTATACCATGTAAATCATTCAACAATCTCCCTAGAGTAATCCATCATGACCCTATCTAATCTATTAGACATGAATGAGAATAATCACCCTAGTACACTCCAATGAGAATAAAAGGAATTGAAACACCATTCATGATTCATCTAAAAATGATATTATTTAGTTTAAAACAAATTTATAATGACTATTAGATTGGAACATGCTCTACTAGATGAGGGAGTGACTAGGGATGATGAAGGAGTGATTAGGTATGATGAGGGATAATGAAATATGATGAAGGATTGACTAGGGATGATAATAAATGATGATTGTTAATGATGGAATTATTAGGGATGATTAGGGATGATGAGAGTGTAACTAGGGATGATGAAGGATGATAAGAGAATGATTAGGTATGATTAGGGTTAATGAGGTTTGATGATGGAGTGTTTAGGGATGATCAATTATAATGAGGGATGATGAGGGAGTGACTAGGGATGATGAGGGTTGATGAGGGAGTGATTAGAAATAATGAAGGATGATGACAGGTAATGAGGGAGTGATTAGGGATAACGAGGGACAATGAGAACTAATGAGGGATGGAAACATATGAAGAGGGGGTGATTATGGATGATTAAGGATGATTAAGTTTGATAAGGGAGTGATTAAGGATGATGAGGGATAGTGAAAAATTAATAAAAAATATTCTCAACAATATTTGACATTTCATCTATCTATATATGAAGTTTCATACAAAAATTCAATCATTTACTCAAAAAACATGTGTTTGTACACATGCAATCTCCTTTTATTTTTACAAAAAATGACCAACCTATTGTCATAAATGCATCTATTTTGCACAATTTTATCATTTGGGTATAGAAAAAAATTATATATTTAAAAACTACATTCACAATTTCTCAATTCATGTTCTTATGTCATTGTCAATTTCCTTTTCTACGTGTCTCTAACTTTCTCTCCAAGTTTAACTATTATTATTTTTAGGAAAAAAGTGTCGCTTTATACCCCCCTTTTATCCCGCATTATCCTACATCTACCCACAATCTAGGTTTAAAACCATTTGACTTACCCATGTATGTATTTGTTGTCTTAAAAAAAATACTCTAGTCCCCCATGGGCTATTGTGAATCCAACATATTTTCCAATTCCTCCTATTACATGGGGTAATCATTGACATATGCAAGTAAAAATTCCATGGGTACTAACCATACATAAAGCATAGGAAATAATTCTCAATAAGGAAACAATTGATATCAACAACACCAATCAACAAGGCTTCACCTTCACTTTACTATCAAGAGTACACTCATCATATGACATGAATATCTCCCCTAAATTTACCTTCAACTACTACACAAGAATAAAGGATGGTAAATATCTACAGTCTAAAAAATAAGAGGAATCAAGACTAAGTGCAAAATGTCTTCTCCTATGTAATTATAAGTAATAATTTTTTTCTCTAAAATTCTAATAAGAGTATTTTCCACATTTTTTCACATTGAATTTTACCAAAATATAAATCCATATCCCTCATGGTGTAATCATTTTTTTAGAGGAGATTCATATCACTCTCAAAACTCAGTTAAGAGGAAGATCAAGAGGAGAAAGAGTATAACAGTCTAGATCTTCAATATTTAGCAGGATTCAAGCAACAAGGGTATTTTTTCTTCTCTTATTCAACTACTATGAGAATTTATTTTTGTCCCATCTCTTTTGTTCAAATTTGATTAACTCATTCACTTAGATTCATGTACCAGTTACAAATCTACATATGGAAGAGTTCCATAGAATATATTTTCAACCAATTTTTTAGTGTTTTTGGTGTGTAGCATACATTTATATTATGTTCAAAGTGCCAAATAAAGTTATTTTTGACTTTAATTCCATTTGAATTGACAAGGTGAGCTCAATTTTCAAACCATGTGGATCACTTTTGCACACATCTAAAGAATTTATAGGGGTAAAGATGATCCTATGAGAAGGAAAATAACCTTTTCAACTCATATGGCATGTTTTTATGACCATATTTTGTGTTTTTTAAATATATTATTTACAATCTATTGGCTCTTATGTTTGGCTACAAACTAGATATGGGTACATCTAGAGGGTTTTTTTTTCACCTTGTCTTATTTATTCATGTGCCATATTGGGCATTCTCACTTGAGTTTTTTTGTAATCTTTTTCCTGCACACATTGACACTTTTTGAGATATTAAGTTACTTTGTCTTCACTCCCTAGTTAGCATTAAATGCATGTTGTGTACTACTAATACTTCCTTAGTTATTAAATTATGCTATGTACCTATTGATTGATCCCAAAAAGTGCATAGGTTTTTTATTTCTTTGAGGAGTTCCATAACACTCTATTTTCATTTTGGTTGTATCCTGGAAGAGCTCTATAGAACTCCTTATTAATGATGTTTCCAAATGAATGTCCTATCTTAAATTTTTTGAGATCTCACAGAGTCCTATAAAAAATTATTTGTGTGAATTATCTATCAATAATTTAGATCACTAGATTTTGTTTGTATGCAAGAAGTGAAAATTTTAGGGTTTCTTTTGTAGACTACTCTAAAATGCATCTAGTCTGATGTTACTCAATTCTCCATCCCACATGTTGATGAAGGTGGTAACACCAGTATATTGATTTCCTCAATTTTCTTCCTTAATTGTTATCACGATGGGTGATACATAAGTGCACGATAGCTTGGCACTATTGGCAGTATATTGATTTCTTCAATTTTCTTCCTTAATTGCTTTCACTATTGGAAATTTTGAAGGTGTTATAAGAATCATGTTAAAGCCATATAGTGGCAAGAAAATTTGAAGAGTCATTTTCATATGTAGAGAAATAGTTCAGGGATCTATTACCTCAAAACCCTTGAATAGAGACATGTCCATTATTTTGATATTTTCATAATGAAACATTTTGAGATGCCAGTTGGTCTAATGTTTCCATTATGTAGTCCAGATGTAAGGGTAGTGAGTTCACATGACAAATAGTTGTTTGGTGAGAAGAGCATGATGTTAGAAGGCCTCCATTCCATATAATCTTTCACTACAAGTTTTTAATATTTACTATAGTGCTTTGAACTTCAAGTGACCTCACAATTCAAAGTGGCAATATAGGAACATGTCTTCCATGGTAAATGACCTTGTTGAGCTAAGAAAGGATACTAGCAATCCAATGAACATTGAAATATATTGATAGTCAAAGTTAAGGATAGACCATCACCTAGAGGAGGATTTCAGGCTTCCTTATGAGGTAATCTTGCTTTAACTTGAGTGTAATGGCAATAGTGCCAAGTTGTAGGGAAGTAATCTTGATTTAACTTGCCGAAATAGTTAGGTGAAATCTGAAGAAAATTTGAATTTTGTTAATTATAATGCATTTTTTTCTAAATTCAATGGTTCCATTTCATGACATGACGTGACATTGACAAAGTTTGAGATTTTCTTATCTGTGTGATAGCACAAAATCTCCAACCCTATGCACATGTGAATGAAACATCTTAGGTGAGTGGGCATCTTGGTCATTTTAGGTTTAAAAATTGAAATGATAATTTCATCAATATTATCCCCTATCACCTAGTGATAATGGATTATATATTTTATTTGTGTACCTTTATTTTTATTTATTAATAAATATTTATCAAATCTAAAAAATGATTTATTCATAATTAAAATATGATGCATTAATTATATTAGGACATTTTTATTGAGAGACTCCTATTAAATATTCATCTCACATAATTGATACAAATTACATGTAAAAATAATGACATATGATGATGACGCATTTGAATTATTGAATGGTAAGTGTGATTAGTTGATAAAAGTAAATTTTTAAACATATTTTAAATTATTGAAAAGTTAGGAAGTTTGATGCTTCCTTCAACCTTACACACTTGTCATGTATGAAGTAATAATTAATATTTGAGAACCACTTTTATTATATATATATATATATATATATATATATATATATATATATATATAATTTTAATTTTTTATATACTAAATATTATATCATTTAGTATATAAAATAATATTATATATAATATAAATTGTATATTATATATAATGTAATATTATATACTAAATGATATAATATTTAGTATATATAAAATTAAAATATTATATATATAAATTTTTTAATTTTATTTTATATCTTCATGTTTTGAAGGAGTATAAATATTAGGGACAATTATCATAAAGTTAAGAAGGATTTCTAATAAAGGTTTCCACAAAAAAAAGAGGTCACACTTTAATACTCAGACACTAGATAATTTTCTTACACGAAATTGGGTCCCACATACCATAAGCTATTTATGGGGCACACATAGAATCCTTATAAATCCTATTTTAAGACCTTTCAACCATAACCAATTAGTAGTGTGTTGTCCCCAAAAATGTCACTCATTTTTGAAACAACCTATGAACTATTTTGGTTCAACAAACCAAAATCCTCTCTCCACTTTTCAAAAAATTGTTCTGAGCATTCAAGTTTTTCATTTTTCAAAACTTTCCTAGAAATCTATGGACTCTGCAAGCTTAAATCTATGGACTCAATTCTACAGACTTCACAGTGTTAGGACCTGTTCCAAAGTCTTAACGTTAGGTTAGATTTTTGGTAGGAAATAAAGAATTATTGTAAAAGGGGCATGCATCTTTTATAAAGACACCCCCATAAAATAAACTTAGTTTAATTATTAGGTAGTTTTTATGTTTTATGTTTATTAATTAGAATTACTTTATAGGTTGTTTTCCCGTATGTAGTTGGTTATAGGATTAGTTATTTTTACCGGTCATTGGTAAAAACTATTTAAATCATGTTTGCATTGTAAAAGGGTTAACGGAGTAAAGGTACCCTTATGTACTTGATTTTTTGAATTATTAATAAAATTATTGTGCACTCGCACTAAGTGGGAACAAGGTTCAACCTATTTTGATTCTGGGGTTATCAGTGGTATCAGAGCATGGTTATTTTGGGAGCATAGTGAATTCGAAGGAGCAAGGTGAAAAATTAATTCACGTGATATTTTTTGGCATGAAATAAGGTATGCCATATAGTCTTGGTTTAAATATTTTGAAAAATTATTAAATTATTTTAATTTTTCAAATATTATTTATATTTAAACCTGTATATTTCCATATAGCACAGTCTGATCTTTTTTGATCATTCATACTCCATTTTTCCTTTGTTAAACCTCCTCATTTGGCATAAAAAATGAATTTTAGCATTTAATGTTATTAAATTCATTTTTTTTGGCTAAAGCCAAATTTGTATGGCCTATTTTCTATTGAAAAACCTCTGAAAGTCTTCATTCATGGCTGCCATTGTGATTTTCATTCATTTCAGCTCTTTGTAAATCCAAATCATCTACAAATGGTATTAAACTCCTATTTTTGCATCCAAATTGATAAATCTAGATTTTTTTTGCATTTATATGGCCTGTTATATGGCCTTTCAATGCCTAGCTTCATTTTAAACTCATTCCCTACAAACACACTTCAAAAAATTTGCAAAAACATAGTCAAAATCTATTTTAGCATGCTTGTACGGATTTGTACAGCCTGTAAGTGAGAGACAGGTGAAAAAATAATTCTCTAGTAGTAGCCATGGTGTCCTAGGCAAACATGGCACTGGAATAAAACTCAAAAATTTATTTTTGAGTTTTCTAAAGTTTGATTTTCATATATTTGTTGTGGCTAGGTTCCACGGGAGGAAGATTGAAAGAGAGGCTGTAAAAGGGGAAAAAGAATTTGAATTTATTTACACATATAATTTTTTTTCCCTCATACACAAAATCTAGAATAAATATAAATTTCTGAATGGAATGTTCTGCAAATGCTCTTAGAGCAATTGGTTAAGCTTATTTTGTTAGAAGCTTGCAAAGGAGGAGGTCAAGGGTTCAAATCCATTCTTTTTGGAGAAAGTTTCTTTTTTGCTTTGGAATATGTTTTTTTGAAAAAGGAATATTCCCTTTTAAATCATAATATTGTAAAAAACATACTTATTGTATTGTGTTATTTAAATGTTTGAAAAAGGGGCGGAATTCAATCAATTTTTTTTTGCATTGTTATGGTGAGATAAGGATGTAATTGGTGAAATAAGGTTGTAATTTGGTGAAATAAGGGTGTAATCATTGATTTTTGGTGTGGTTAAGTGCAAAACCCATCAAAAATACTTATTTTTTTTCTTTTACACTCTACGCAGAGGTTAAGTGCAACACCCCATAGAAGTAGTGTCTTGTGCAGTGAGTGTGATATTTGTTTCATTTCTTTTGCATTTTGTCACGTGTTTGTCTATTGCACTTACTTTTAGTTCAAAATGCCAAAAATTCAAAATTTGCTTTCAGATGGTGATAGATTAACAATTTCCAATTATTCAGATTGGAAATGATTGATGGAGGCTTCACTAGTGTTTAATGAGTAATGGGATATTGTTAAGAATGAAAATTCCACATTGCTAATAGAGCAGGCTAAATTAGATATTTTCAATTTGCATGATTCTAAGGCCTTAGCTCTCATTAAATGTTGTTGTACTTGTGATACATATGTTCATATTGAAAATTCTCCTCATAGTTACATTACATGGAAAACATTGTCAGATTTGTATGATAAGAAACCTAAGCATAAGAAGATAGATATTCATATGCAGTTGTTTACTTTGTCATTAGATGAGGATGGGGATATGGGAGAATATATGTATAAGTTGAAATATATCACTACTGAGTACACTAAGGCTGGTTTCAGAAAACTAGATGATGACCTCATAGTTACTGCTGCTTTGAAAGGACTACCAGGGTCATATAGGAATTTTGTTGAAATGTTGCATGTCTCTAACAAGATCACAGGCATCACCTTCGATAAGTTGGCTGAGTTTCTCATCCAACATGACCTCTCTCTACCCAAGAAATCCAAGAAAACTGAAGAAGCCCATGTTTTAGAGTCAAAGCCTAGTTCATCTTCATCTGGGCATTAAAACAATAGAGGAAACAATTATAGAGGGGGTCAAGGTTACAAAGGTGATAGATATCAAAACAAAGGTAGGGGTCATTCAAATAATCAACAATCTAATCAATCACATTCACATGAAACAAGTGATTGAGGACATGGTCAAAATTCATATGGGGGCAGAGGTTGAGGTAGATCAGACATTTAGTGTCATAGATGTGGAAAATTTGGTCACATTGCCTCACAATGTAGGATTCCTTTTGATAAAATTCAGAGGCCACAAAAAGTGACTAAGACTAACTCTGCTCAATATGCCGATCATGACTATGATGAATCTAGTAATGTTGCCCATGAATTTGCATTCACTACTTTGGGGCACATTGATTATATTGAATATGAGGCTAGAGATGAGCTCACAGATGTATGGGTTTTAGACACAAGAGCAACCAAACACATGACAATTAGGAGAGATTTATTTTGGTCTTATAAGGAAGCTTCTCTCTCTCTCTCATTGCCTTAGCAGATAAGTCTATGCATACACCACTAGGACTTGGTTCTATTCAAATTCTTCTTCCTAATGGGTCTATAAAATACTTGGAGGATGTTTGGTATGTTCCCACATTGAAAAAACACTTACTTTCTTTGGTAACTATTCGGAAGAAAGGTTATCAAATTGTGCTTGAAAATGGGTTCATTTACATCAATTCAATGAAGGATGATTATAAAACTATGTATACAGGATATGAAGATGGAAACTTGGTTAGATTGCATTGTAAGGTGCTTCCTCCCAATATAGAACTTGTAGTAGTTGTTGACTCAGGTATAGGTATTATGTCTACATAGTGGTTATGGCATCTCCGCTATGGACATTTTAATATCCACTCTTTAGTGGATTTTCAGAGATATGGTATGGTGAATGCGTTTCCCACTTTTTGCAAAGATAGTATTCTTTGTGAGTCATGTGTTTTGGGCAAACAAAATCGGGAAAATTTTCCTAAATAGTCATCTTGGAGAGCTAACAGATGTTTACAGTTAGTTCATAGTGATGTATGTGACATGAAAAAGTCATCCATTGGTGGGTGTAGATACTTTGTCTTGTTTATTGATGACTTTTCTAGGATGACTTGGGTATTCTTTATGAAAAATAAATCTGAAGTTTTCGCTAAGTTTGTTTATTGATTACACTTAGTCGAAAAAGAAATAGGCTCACATTTGGCCACTCTTCATTCAGATAATGGAGGTGAGTATACCTCTAATGAATTTTTAGACTATTGTCGAGAACATGGAATTCATCGACAATATAGTAATGCTTATACTCCACAACAAAATGGAGTATTTGAATGAATGAATAGAACTTTAGAGGGCACAGCACGTGCCATGCTGCATTATAAATAGCTTGATGATAAGTTTTGGGCTGAAGCCATTGCTACTGTAGTGTATTTGAGAAATAGGTCCCCCACAGTTGCACTTTTGGGACAAACTCCATATGAGGCATGGTATGGGTTTAAACCCAAAGTTAAACACTTGAAAGTGTTTGGATGTCTTTGTTTTGCTTTGGTTCCTCGTAAACATAAAACTAAGTTGGAACCACAAAGTCAAAAATGCATCTTTCTTGGTTATTATGAAGATAAAAAGGGATTTCATTTACTTGCACAAGATTTAGGCAAATTCATAGTGAGTCGAGATGTAATATTTGATGAGTTTGGGACTATGAACACTCCAGAGATTGATTCTCAACTTGATAGATTATAGAGTAAAAATGCAAAAAGAGATAAGGGTTTGAATAATGGGGATAACTCTTCGAAGTTATGGTATGAGACTCAAATTCCTTCACTTTCCTCTCCTTCATCTACAAGTTCACAGGTTGATGACTTAGAAATTGTTGAAAAATCTCTAAGTCCCCCATCAAATAATGCACCTAATGAGAATTCTGGAGTCCCTGATTTGAATAATTTGTTTAAATATCCAAAATGGGCTCAAAGTACTTTTTCTGACTTGACAGCAAATGAAGTTGGCTTAACAAGGCCCAAGAATTCTTGAAAATAGGTGAACTATGCTATGGTTGTTACTACTTCTTCCACTGAGCCATCCACTTTTGAGGAGGCATCTACTGAACATGTTTGGCAATAGGCAATGAAATGTGAGTATGATTTCATACTTAACAATAATACATGGGTTTTAGTTGATCCTCCTCCACATGTTAAACCCATCAGATGTAAATGGGTTTATAGGACTAAGTATAAATTAGATGGTTCCATTGATAAACATAAGGCATGACTTGTTGCAAAAGGATATGTGCAACAAGAAGGTATTAACTATGAGGAAACATTTGCACCAACTTCCAAATGGTAAACTATTCATATGGTACTTGCCTTAGCAACACAAAATGGTTGGAAAGTACATCAGTTGGATGTTAAAAGTGATTTTTTAAATGGTGATTTATAGGAAGAAGTCTATATGAAACAACCTCAGGGTTTTGAATAGGTGGGTGCTGAACACAAAGTGTGTAAATTGACAAAAGCTTTATATGGGCTCAAACAGGCACCCAGGGCTTGGTATGAGAAAATGGATTCATACTTGAAATCCATTGGTTTTCATTGTAGTGAATTAGATGATACTCTCTATTTTTGAGTGCAGGGTAAGAAAATGGTGATACTAGTTCTCTATGTTGATGACTTGTTTATTATAGGTAATGATGAAAACCATAACAAGTCTGTGAAGAAGGAATTAAAAGATGGGTTTGAGATGACAGATCTTGGACTTCTTCACTACTATCTAGGCATAGAGGTAACTCAAAAAGAGCATACTATTTTCATTTCACAAACTAAGTATATTTCTGAGTTATTAGAGAGGTTTGGCATGAGTGATTGCAAACCTGCCCTCACTCCCATGGAAAGTAACTTGAAATTGTCTAAGGATGATAGCAATGCCTTTTTTGATGGCACCACATATAGACAATTGGTGGGAGGTTTGATATACTTGATGACTACCAGGCCCGATATTTCATTTTCAGTTGGAATTTTATCTAGGTTTATGCATGAGCCTAGAGAAATTCATTGGCATGCAAAAAATGAGTACTTCGTTACCTTTAGGGAATGAAAACATATGGCCTTGAATACTGCCGCAATAAGAACTTCAAACTTGTTGGATATTGTGATGCAAATTTTGGCAGATGTGTGGATGACAGAGTGTTAACCACAAAATACACTATGCATATGGGTTCAGCTACCATTGCTTGGTGTTGTAAGAAGCAGGATACAGTGGCAAATTCATTAGCAAAATCAGAGTATATTGCAGCATGGGATGCTTCTAGAGAAATTATTTACCTTCATCATATTCTTGAAGATCTTTAGGTTTCTCAATTTGCTCCTACATAGTTATACATTGATAATCAGAGTGCAATCAAGATGTCCAAGAATCCAGTGTTTCATGCCAAAACAAAACATATGGATGTCAAATACCATTATCTATGAATGCTGGTGGCAAAGAAAACTCTTGATCCAATATATTGCCCAACTACCAA
Organism: Torreya grandis; assembly: GCA_037957365.1. Lineage (NCBI taxonomy): Eukaryota > Viridiplantae > Streptophyta > Pinopsida > Cupressales > Taxaceae > Torreya > Torreya grandis. The sequence continues at coordinate 971,851 of JARHVA010000110.1, forward strand.
TTAGACAGCTGATATCTTCACAAAACCCCTTGACAGAATCAAATTTGAAAAATTTAGAAAAATGCTTGGTATGTGTCTAAAGACCTGACTTTGGATCATAGGGGGGTTTGTTAGGACTTGTTCCAAAGTCTTAACTTTAGGTTAGATTTTTGATAGGAAATAAAGAATTATTGTAAATGGGGCATGCATCTTTTATAAAGACACCCCCATAAAATAAACTTAGTTTAATTATTAGGTAGTTTTTATGTTTTATGTTTATTAATTAAAATTACTTTACGAGTTGTTTTCCCATATTTAGTTGGCTATATGATTAGTTGTTTTTACCGATCATTGGTAAAAAATATTTAAATCATGTTTTCATTGTAAAAGGGTTAACGGAGTAAAGGCACCCTTATGTACTTGATTTTTTGAATTATTAATAAAATACTTGTGCACTCGCACTAAGCGGGGACAAGGTTCAACCTATTTTGATTTTGGAGTTATCACATAGGAAGGAATCTATGGACTCATTTCTACGAACTCTGCAAGCTTAAATCTACGAACTCTATAGATATGTTTCTACGGACTCAAAATGCTTGAAATCAGTAGGTTCAATAGGTTCAAAGGCTTATACAGGTGAGTTCAATCAAAAGAACAAGTTTCCAACACTTAGTCATTTTCAAGATTAGTTTAATGCCTTGGTTCAATCAAAAGAGTTCATTGGCAAGCTTCTATGCAGTGTTTGAACCATTGAACCGTTAAACCTTGAACCATTTTGGTTCAATAGGTTCAATGGGTTCAAAGGTTAAACGTCATCAACAAGAGTTAAGTGCATTTGTCAAGGTTCAAAGTTCAACTGCTTTAAGGTTCAACGGCTTCAAAATACTTATCAAAGAGAAGAAGGCTTGAACCATTGAACCATTGAACCACTTTGGTTCAAAGGTTCAACAGGTTCAATGGTTCAATAGGTTCAATAGACATATGATTCAATGCATTTGGTTCAAGAGATAAAAAAAGACTTAGTCAAATAAAGAGATTGAACCGATTGAACCATTGAACCATTGAACCAAAGTTGGTTCAATCAATCAGTTCAATCGACAAGTTCAAGGGGATGCCCCAAAGCCAAAGGAAAAAGTGCCCTTTTAGAGGGCAATGAACCAAGCTAAGTGCCCTTGCAGAGGGCAATGAACTAAGTTGAGTGCCCTTGTGGAGGGTAGTGAATAAAGGTGGACACAGGGAATTCCTTCAAAAAATTTCTCATGACAAAGTTGTTAAGGACCATTTCCTTCAGACAAAAAGTCTTAAGGAATTCACTCAGGAAGAAAGCATGAAAGCAAGAAATTTTTAGAAAATCAACTAAGGAAAAATGAAGGAATTCCTTTAGACTTTTTTTCTGAAGGAAAAGAGTGGCAAAAGTCCACCGAAGGAGCAAAAGCTTGTCATTAAAGCCCAAAGGCCATCCCAAGATCTCTTGAAGGGTAGGTACCCTTGTGAGAGTCTCTTGCCAAGGAAAGTGGACCATTTTTAAAGACCCCAAAGGGAAAGTTACCTCTGGGAAAGATCAAACCTCAAAGAGTAGTAGAAACCACCACCTGTCCCTTACAAAGTGTAGTGAAAGCTGCCAAGTGTCATCTGTCGGGACACAATTTCTAAGTTTCAAAGCTGCAAAATGTACCATGTGTTTTGTTATAACTCAGTAGAAGCTACCAAGTGTCAACATCTATAATTTCTTTCTTTTGATTTGTAAGGACTATGGTGGGCCCCAAGTGAGGTGTTAAGGTCAAGCAAAGTGTGACAAGTGTCTACATCCACATGAATCCAAGAGAGTCTTGAATGTTTCTACAGTGCTTCTATAAGCTCAGCAAAAGCTACCACGTGTCATCCTCCATGAGACTCTCAAAAGACATCTAAAGCCTCTATAGGTTAAGCAGATTCTGCCATGTGTCCTCACCTATTTCATAGTGGAACACGCCATGTGTCACTTGTTGAGATCAGTGGAAAGTAGCCAGAGCAAAAGTGGGAAAGACATGAAGGAATGTCTAAGGAGGATGATGGGCCCACATCAGTCAAATTTAGGGAAACCAACTAGGCATTGGATTTCAAATGATGACAGACCTAAAGACATCAAATTTGTGGCAATTAAATAACTATTGATCCTTGTAGGCTTAAGCACAAACCCTGTGAAGAAATTTAGTGACAGGTAAAAGAGATAGCCCGAGAGCTCATATCACATAGAAAAGGGGAAAATATAGCCAAGAAAGGGGGAATGATGGAGAAAGATTAGAAATATTTGTGCATGGGATATGTTTCTAGAAGGTGAAGCAGTCCACCAGGTGGACATCAAATAGCATGAACATTCAATGGCATGGCCTATTTTTCTGCATTCAGTAGAGTGAACCGCTGTGCACACATAAGGAAACACATCAAGCGACCCATATTTAAGATCAATTCCCGATTCTAGCATAGCCCATGGATAGATTTTAAAATACATTAAAGGCATTGAATGCATTGTAAACCATTTTTGTGAAATAAAGTGCCCAAGTATTTCTTGGAGCACTATATATTGGACTTTCTCTTATTATTTTAAGGGATATCTCTCGCTATTATCAAAAACAAAACTCTACCCAAATTGAAAGGCATTACTGAGACTTTGAGCTCAGATTGCTGATCATATTTCATTATTTGAATAAGAAAACAAGTAACTTTTTAGACTTTGTGCTGGAATAGCTTGGTTGTTGGGGAAATTGTTCTTATGTCTATTTCCTTAATACATTTTTTGTCCATTTAATTGAATAAGTAAAATTAGTGAAAATAATAAAAAAGTGTCTTGAAGCCAACTATCTAAAGACTTTGTACCCCCATAATTGCCTTTAGTGTGTTTTCTTTCTATTCCTATGTAAAGGATCTTGGGATGACTTTGTGCCCTCATTATCCTTCATATTTCACTCTTTGGCAGTTGAGGTGGAGACTTTGTGCTACATTTCATCCTGATGTGTTACTACGCCCTATTATAGTTACTTGTCACCACCTGAAAGGTTCTTTTTATCTGCTAAACAACACTTTTGAAAGAAAAGGAGTGCCTTTAGTCATTTCATCAAGATTTCTCCTTTGATTTGTGAACATCATCTCTAAAAAAAGAGAGATGGATGGTTTATCCTACCCCTGAGTGTTATTTTTTGCTTATATATAGTATATAACTCCTGCATATTTACAAGGAACCTCCCCTTAATGAGAGGAGAGATTTGTCCCCTTTTGATGTAGTAAACCTGCACATATGGTTGATCAATTTACCTATGTTGTGGTTGAAGAAACCTATTTTTCTCATTAGTTAGCTGATTGACAAAATATTCACTGAATAATTTTTGGCGACTCTGTTGGGGATTTACATGCAATTTGAAGCCTCAAGTTTTAGATTGAAGCAATCCCTACCCTTATCCATTATAGACTCTGGTGACTCCATTCTATCTTACCCATTATCATTGTAGCCTTACCATCTTTCTCCACCCCCATGCTAACTAGGATAGAACGTGCAGTTTGAAGCCTCAAGCTTCACGCTGAAGTGGAGCCAGTTCTTTCCCATTTTTTTCTACAATCTGGAAACTCCACGCTATATGCGAAGCCAAAGAACTAAAGGTATTTTTGACCCTATATTTGAGTTGGCACAACAAAGTAATTTTGATCTATTTTCTTCACCATCTCACCTCTAATGAACCAGGAGATTTCCTCCCACTAAAGTCAAGTCTCCATTACCAGGCAAAGCCTCTATTTTCTCTACTAATAAAGCTTTGTCAATACTTACCCCTCTAAGATTTGTTATTCCACATTTCCATAGTCATACAATGGTAGTTAAAGGTCCTTGGGGTAACTCTTTTGGCCCACTCAATTTAACTCCACCTCTACATGAGCTACCACGCAATTCAAGGAAAATTTTCTCCAAGTTCTATGGTGATGGGAAGGTTCATCTCGATGAACATATTGCAGCCTTTAGCATAGCCTATGGCATAATAGGTGTGGAGTATGAGGATGTAGCAGTCAGGCTATTCATGGAAACTTTACAAGGTGCTATTACAGACTAGTTCTATCATTTGTAGGCCTAAATTGTGACTGACTGGAACACTCTCAAAGCCAAGTTTGAAGCCAGATTCAAGCCTACAGAAGATGCACATGCCCTGCTGGCTCAACTCACACAAATGAAGGAGCCTCATATACCAATGAGGGATTTCATAGCCAAGTTTAACAAATTGAAGAACATGATTCCTATAATTGCTCAGCCAACACCTGAAAACCTCAAATGTTTCTTCTGAGACGTGCTGGCTAAATAAACCTTGTTGTAGCTCAAGATTTGGCTATTGAGGTAGAAGATGACCTTATCCTAGCAAAAAAGATAAGGAGAGATCCTAACACAGGTAAATCTTCTTCATCTTCTAAATATCCATCTATAGGTACCACTGATCTAATGGTGCAGAAGCTGACAAATGAGTTGCTAGCTATCAAGAAGCAAATGGTCCAAGGGATATCTTTAGCTCCTTCATATAGAGATATGCCAAGGAAGACATTCCCCAATCAGTCATACCAAGGCAATGCTACCAATAATCAAGGACAGCCAAATTGTCTTCCTCCCCCATAGGGGAAACTTGCCATTGAAGCACCCCAAACCAATTCAGTAGTTGGATATCTCAAAATAGAATCTGATTTTTCTTTCCAGCCTAAATTAAACCAAGAAAATGATGTTGATCTCCTTACATAAGACCAAGAAGAATTAGCTGGTGACTCCAACATTGGTTTCCTAAATTACAAAGATGAACCTAGAGGTAAAGGTGAAGCAGTTGATGGATCATATGATGTATTCACCTGGTCCTAGAACTAGTTAGCCTAGTAAGCTGATGAAGGAAAAATAGGGGAAAGTTCTTAGCCTATAATTTCAATTGTGAAATAAATAACTTCTCTGCCTTTCTAGCCAAAGGACCAGTGGGTAATAAAAAGGTAAGTACATCAAATATTCCTCCATCTCCAACTTCAATTCCATACACCATTCCTCCCCCTCTTAAAAACTAGAAAGATGAACTACCTTCCTCTATTCCTAGTCCATTTCAGTCATTTGACATAATTGACCATGTCAAGAAGACCAAAATTCAAATCTTTGAATTTGAATTCTTGCAATCTAATCCTGAATAGTTGGACAGGTTGGTGGAGTGTGTGAAGAATAAAGCCATCCCTATAGGACAAGATGTTAAAAAAGTAACTCATGATCCCCCAAAGAACATGTCCATCCCAAATATTCTTGTCATTACTCCTCCAGCTACCCCTAGGAAAACAGAGCCTTTCTATGTTTTCCTATTGATAAATGGTCATAAACTGAGCAATTGCATCATAGACTTAGGTGCATCTGACAACGTCATGCCTGCCAAGGTGGCATAATCTCTTGGACTCACACTGACCAAAACCTTTGGGAGATATTTCTCCATGGAGAACAAATAAGTACCTTTACTGGGACAAATCAAGGATACCCAGTTTGCATTTACAACATTCCCAAACAAAAGAATCAAGATGACAGTCCTAGTGGTTGACGTCCTAGACTCGTATGGCATTCTTTTGGGGCAAATTTTTTGCAAGGATGTTGGTAGAGAATTGAACATGGACCTATCTGAAGTGAGGATCCCTATCAAAGGCATCATGTAGAGGTTGCTTCCTGAAAAGGAATCAAAATATGTTGTCACTCAAACATCAGCCCCTGAAGCTCAAATTCTATTGGAATCTTCAGGCATGGGTAATTACTTCTTAACCACAGAGGATATTCATGTTTTAGTAGATGAAAGTCTTATAGGTGATGATCTAGGAATCAACTCAGATGAAACATTAGAAGAATTGGTAGGGTACATTATAGATGAAAAAGAATTCCCCCTTCCAAGCAAGGAGAAATCTAAGGAAAGATCAATCTTTGATGATGTTTGGATCTTGGAATTCGATGGTAGTAATTATTCTACCAGCTCAGAGGCTAAAATTGTGTTGATATCTCCTCAAGGAGATATTTTTCCTTCTTCATACAAGTTGTAGTTTAGCAACACCAACAACACAACTGAATATGAATCTCTATTGCTTGGATTAAAGGCTACTCGAGATAAAGGCATCAAACTCCTTCATGCCAAAAAAGATGTTGAACTGGTGGTTTGTCAGGTAAGGAACTTGTATCAAACCAAAAATAAGAGATTATGCCATTACTGCAATCTAGTTTGGGATCAAATTGAAAGCTTTGATGCTTTCAACATCTCTACCATACTCAGGGAATTTAATGACTGAGTTGATGCACTGGCTATTTTAGCAACTCTCTTAGTTCCTCACCTAGACTTTAAAGGAAATAGGTACACTATCAAATTGGTATTTTGACCAAGTGTGCTCAATAATGCCAATCATTGGTAAGTGTTCAATGGTGACAACCAAATCATCACCTTTTTAGAATAAAAACACAGCTTCAAATAACTCCACTTCGAAGGCAGTAAGCTCCAAAAACTTAAATCAGCTCCTGAAATGAATTTAGATGTAGGTGAAAAATTCTTGCAGTTAAAAGGGAATAAAATTTTCAAAGGAATGGTTTCTCTTGAGAAACTATTTGACAAGCATGATAGGTTCATCAAATAACAACAAATGGATTCAAACTCCTCCTAGGGTTTGATCAGATAAATTTGGGTACCAAAGAAAATCCCAAGATGGTGAACATTGGGAAGTGCTATACTTCAAAGGAAAAAATCAAATTTATTGACCTACTTTGCCATTACATGGATGTTTTGGTGTACTCTTATGATGATCTAAAGTCACTCAAGCCTAAGAAAATTCACCATGAAATTCCTCTCAAGGATGATTCGGTCACTTACAAGCAAAAATCCTGGAAGTATAATCCAAAGATATCAGGGGCAATTCTATCTTAGATACAAAAAATGTTGAATGCTAGGATAATTTTCCCAATCCATCATTCCACACAGATTGCCAACATAGTTCCTATGAGAAAGAAGAATGGCAAAATTTGCATCTATGTGGATTTCATGAATTTGAATCAGTCATCTTTAAAGGATAACTATCTTTTTCCCATCATAGATCAAGTGCTTCAAATAGTGACTGGCTCAGAGATGTTATCAATGCTAGACAGCTTCTCTGGATACAATCAAGTTGAAGTTAGTGAAGCAGACCAACACAAGACTACCTTCACCACACCTTGGGGCACGTTTGCATATAAAAGGATGTCTTTTGGCTTGATAAATGCTGGCACCACCTTTTAGAGAGCAATAGACCTTGCTTTCAAGGATGAGATGGGTAAGTTCATTGTATTTTATCTTAATGACATGACCATCTTTCTTAAGCATCACTTGGATCATATATGCCACTTGTAATAAGTGTTGGAGCACTGCCACTAGAATGGCATTTCCTTGAACCCCAAGAAGTTAGTTTTTGGAGTTATAGAGGGGAAACTTCTTAGATACATTGTTTCCAAAGGAGGCATAAAGATTGACTCAGACAGATTCAAATCTATCCAAGAACTTACCTTGTCTACAAGTAAAATTATTGTTCATTATTTCTTAAAAAAGGTGAATTTTTTATGAATATTCATTCCTGAGTTTGCTAAGAAGACTCATCATATTGTGAACATGATGAAGGGAAAGGCCACCTTCAACTGGACTAAATAAGGCAAGTCAACATTTGAGGATATCAAGATTGCCATTGCCCATGCCCCAATTCTAGTTTGTCCAGAATACAACAAAGAGTTCACCATATATAGTTATGCTTTTGAACATACGCTTTCAACAATTATAGTTTAATAGAATAAAGAAGGTATGGAATCTCCCATTTCTTTCATGAGTTTCCCTCTTAAAGCTCATGAGCTGTAGTACTCAAACATGGATAAGGATGCTTATGTAGTGGTGAAGGTAGTCAAGAATTTTTGCTTTTACATCTTGAATTCTCACACTACTGCCTTGGTTCTTGATACCACAATTAAATCCATATTAACTTAACATGAGTTTGGAATGAAAAGAGGCAATTGGATTGCAAAGATCAAAGAGTTTTATCTAGTCATCAAGCCAACAAAGTTGTTATAGGGAAAAGGCCTATGCTAATTAATTGCTAATAATAAACCAGAAGTAACAAAGCATGAAGAAGCAGAGGTAGAAGACACACTGACAATCCTCTTTATCTCCACCATGAATGAGTGGTATTTAGGTATTGCTCATTTCCTTACTTATGGTGAGTGTCTTGCTCACCTATCTTACAAAGAAAGGAGGACTATCAAGTTGAAAGCTGCTAATTTTGTCCTTTAGGACAATGACCTGTACAAGAGGAGCCTTGATGGAGTGTTCCTTCACTATGTGGACAAGGAGAAACAAAGCTAACTTTTGAAATCTTTCCACAATCTAGCTTGTGGAGGACATTTTTTTGCTCCTATGACTACCCATAAAATTCTACGAGCCAAGTATTACTAGCCAAGTCTTTTCCAAGATGCATATAAGTGGGTAAGAAAATGTGAACTGTGGCAACAATTTGTTGGGAGGCCCAAGTTAGCTACCCTACCTCTCAAGCCAGTGGTCATAGAGGAACCATTCCAGCAATGGGGAATTGATTGTTTTAGAGCTGTAAACCCATATTCAAGTGTTGGACATGATTATGTCCTTACAACAACTGACTACATCACCAAGTGGGTAGACGCTATCCCAACCAAGCATGTTACCTTAAAATTAGTGTGCAATTTCCTTAAGGAGAATATCATTTCTAGGTTTGGGGTCCCAGCCAAGATTATCACAGATAATGTAGCTTGTTTCACTTCCCAGGAGATTACTTAGTTTTATTTTTACTATGAGATCACCCTCTCTCACTCTTTTGATTACTTTCCACAAGGGAATGGACAAGCTAAATCAAGTAACAAGAACTTGATGACTATCATCAAGAAGCTGGTGGATAAAAACTAGAGGACATGGCATGAAGCATTTGTTGATGCTTTATGGGTAGATATAATTACACCAAAAAGGGTAATTAGTATGTCTCCTTTCCAACTTCTTTATGGTATCAATGCTGAAATACCAATCACCTTAGAATTGCCAGCATTAAAATTAGCTAAGGCAATTGAAGATCAGACATATGAAAGCCCCCTTGATAAGAGGATCATGTGCTTGACTGAGTTGGATGAGCAAAGAACTATGGTGGTGGATTGAATTTCTGCCCATCAAAGTCTGGTGAAGAAGCTCTTCGACCAGAAGGCAAAGAACTATGATTTCTAGGTTGGAGATCAAGTCCTATTATGGGATAAGAGAAGAGAACCAAAGGGGATGCATGGGAAGTTTGATTCTCTTTAGAGAGGCCCATTTATTATCCATTAGCTTAATGGTGGGAATAGCTTCCTATTGAAATATCAAGATGACATGCTCTTTTCTCTACCTTACAATGGGCAGCATTTAAAGCACTTCAACTCTTGAAGTATCAGATAAGTTCACCTATACAAATGTATATTTGTATAGTCTTTATTTTTGCTTTGTGTTGTTCATTTTCATTTTTTTTGGAGCCTTTCTTTTTGGGTAGCATGACTCCATAGCCCAATGGCATACTTCAAGGCACTGGATATTTTGGTTTTTACTCCCATCAGCTGTTCCAAGTTTTTAACTAAAGAAAGTTCCCCAACTGGAGCCAGCTGTTGTCCCCAAAAATGTCACTCATTTTTGAAACAACCTATGAACTATTTTGGTTCAACAAACCAAAATCCTCTCTCCCATTTTCAAAAAATTGTTCTGAGCATTCAAGTTTTTCATTTTTCAAAACTTTCCTAGAAATCTATGGACTCTACAGGTTTAAATCTATGGACTCAATTCTACGGACTTCACAGGAAGGAATCTATAGACTCATTTCTATGGACTCTACCAGTTCTACAGACTCTATAGGCTTAAATCTACAAACTCTATAGATATGTTTATACAGACTCACAATGTTTGAAATTAGTAGGTTCAATAGGTTCAAAGGCTTCTACAGGTGAGTTCAATCAAAAGAACAAGTTTCCAACACTTAGTCATTTTCAAGATTGGTTTAATGCCTTGGTTCAATCAAAAGAGTTCATCGACAAGCTTCTATGCAGTGTTTTAACCATTGAACCATTGAACTTTGAACCATTTTGGCTCAATGGGTTCAATGGGTTCAAAGGTTCAACGTCATCAGCAAGAGTTAAGTGCATTTGTCAAGGTTCAAAGTTCAACCACTTCAAGGTTCAATGACTTCAAAACACTTATCATAGGGAAGAAGGATTGAACCATTAAACCGTTGAACCACTTTGGTTCAAAGGTTCAATAGGTTCAACGGCCATATAGTTTAATGTGTTAAAGACTTAGTCAAATAAAGAGATTGAACTAATTGAACCATTAAACTATTGAACCAAAGTTGGTTCAATCGGTCGGTTCAATCGACAGGTTCAAGGGGCTGCCCCAAATCCAAAGGAAAAAGTGCCCTTGCAGAGGGCAATAAACCAAGTTGAGTGCCCTTACAGAGGGTAATGAACCAAGATTAGTGCCCTTGTGGAGGTTAGTGAGCAAAGGCAAACATAGGGAATTCTTTTAGAAAAGTTCTCATGGCAAAGTTGTTAAGAATCATTTCCTTTAGACAAAATGTCTGAAGGAATTCACCCTGAAAGAAAGCTTGAAAGTAAGAACCCAAAAAAAAATTGACTAAGGAAAAATAGTAAAAGAGGAATCCTACTCATACACCAACCACCCTAAATTATTTATTCCTATTGCCAAATCCCTTCCTAAACATTCCAATTGATTCTATCTACATACTGACAATGAGGTAGAACAACCTCTTTCTAATGATGTTTAATGAAGCTCAACCTATTTGCATGGAATTTTTAAGGGTTCACCATCTCTAATAAAAAAATTCATTTCAAATAAGGGTTTACATATCATCTCTCTAATGTAATATTTATACAGGAGGCTAGAGTTGGAAAATCTACTCTAATTTTCAACATGCATTGTATTAATAAACATCTATCACCTTATTGTACCTCCCATGTTGTATCACCTAGAATTGGGACAATCAAATTAAACTAACTTAATCAATCCAAACTCAAGAGAATAATCAAATAGAAATAATTACTAAGAGGAATCAATAAAAACAATTTTAACATTATCTTTCTCCCTTTCGATCTTCTTTCAAAGATTTTGTAATGTCTCTTGAAGACTGAATCTACACCTTAAAAACCTGAAATAGGATGTAGGTTTGCCAAATATGACAAGTTCAAGACTGGATTAATGGAAGAGAGTGATAGAGATAGCATAGTATTACATTAATTCCTTGTCCAAATTCTTAGGATGCCCCTTAAATTTATGGAGGCATTGGAATAAAAATGGAGGGACAATTTCCCTCCCCAATTTCAAATTTGAAAAGGGAGAAAGTTCTAGAGATTAGAAATCTCTAGCCTTTCTTTTTGGGGGGCATGTGATTATAAAATGGGTGAAATAAAAATTTGAATGTTATAAATTATGTGGAAAGTGGAGTATTTCATGTAGTTAGGATTAATTAATTAAGGTCCTAAAGAGGTGATATTGATATGGGACATAGGGATTAAGTGTTGATATTAGATGATATTGGGCATAATTAAACAAGTTAATTTAGTGAATAGAATTAGATGCATACATTTTTTACCTCTTTGAAAGGGCATTATGATTGGAATTAGTAATGGTATTTCAAATAATAAAATAATCATGGATGAATATTGATAAATTATTGGATACAAGATACCCTTTTGAGGGGATAGGTGGTGAAGAATGAGATGGATGGCCGCTTGAAATGAAGAAACATGGGCATGGTGTGAGAATAGACAAGGGAATTTTATATGTGATATCGATGAGGAGGAATATGGAATTGACATGAGGAGTAAGTTACACATTGACAATACCCTTGGAAAATACATATGCATAAATATTGAAGATGATGATGTCATGGTTGTCAACACATCCCTAGGGGAATCAACTATAATAAAAGAGTGATAAGACAAGAGGTTGTAATATTTTGACATATCAAAAGTAAGGATGCATGTAATGGAGAGCTACAATATTGAATGTGATGAATAGGACACAAGATTATTGATGTATCCAAAGTAAGGATGTATGTAAGGGATAACCAATTACCAAAAAAATTGAAGAATTAGACCATAAGATTTTGATGTATCCTAGGAAAAGATGCATGCCAAGGAGGGATATGGGCTAGAATTATAAATACCACAAGCTTTCAATGTATCCCAAGAAAAGATGCATGTTGGGAGAGCATCATTCCAAAATAAAATAATGATTTAATAATTTTAATGATAGGTGTAACTTAAAGTGTATGCAATCAAAAATACATCATGTCTATAAAATAATCCTAACTTGAAGAAGATAGATCATACCATACACTTCTGATTGGGGATACATTAGATAATCAAGAACATGACTAATATGAGGATCCATTAGACCCAATTAGGGGATCTTTTATCATAATACACAATTCTAGGGAAGGTTCCAAAGCCTGCAATCAAGCACAATCATGTAATAACCCTAGCTAGGTTCTATCTTTTATATTCACTAAACTAATAACAATTTAATTAAAGTCTAATATAGTGTTCACCAAAGTTTGTGGCACAAATTAGGGGTTAGAAACAATAAAATTAAACATGCATGAGAAATATATACCCACCTCAATGTATACAGAATCCTAATGCATGAAAGAGAAGTACAAATGCATATCTATCTACTCTTACAAATGAGGAACAAAGTTAGGAATATTTACCTTTGAAGATGAAACTACCGAGCCTTAACCTCTCCCTTGAACAAGGTGCTTTACAATAGGTTATTATGGTATGTAAATATGACAAGGATAAATCAAGTCTAGTCTACATAACCTATCATTGCATTTAAAGGACTTCTCTATAAGATAAGATTTGTATCATCAAAGAAAGTATGAAAGCCTAATCTTTCTCCTCAATTAGAATGGTGGATAATTAGATGCGTAATAGCTCTCAAATTTTCTTCTCTTCTCTAAATAATGGTAAAATTAACTTGTATATATAGGTAGATTTAACCGTAAGCCCTTCCAAACATTTCGGTTGATAAGGTTGACCTAGTCAACCTAACATAGTTATGGACAAAAATTTACTAGGTCACGAGTCAGGTTGGTCAAGATCCTACCTAGACCCTAAATGAATTTAGCCTAAAATTGTACAAGGTCAACCTAGATGACCTAGTATAGTGAACAGTCGATAGGGGGTTAAGGCTAGGAAAATGGGGACAAAAGGTAATAAATGATTAAGGAGTGTGTAAAAGAGAAGAACAAGCTTAGGGATAAGCTTTTTAGGAGATAAGTGTGTAGATAACAAGTGGTAAAAGGGACAATAATCCTATGAAGAACCAATATTTTGTTGACCCCTTTCCTAGTGCACCCCTTAAGGTATGCACACTTGAAGCTCATCACATGTCACATGATTACAACATGGGATGGTGCTTCAGGAATAAAACATGATAACACATAATGTTGATGCTAAGTAAAATATAGTAAGGAACAAATAAGATAAATGAGAGGACATAATTGAAAAACACATACCTTGACTTACCTTAGTGTTGTGGATAAAGATATAGACTATAACATAAGTGAAGGAGTCCAATGTGAACAACATTAAGTGAACCTATAGAGATTAGTGCAAAAATTAGACAAAACTTAAAAAAAATGGAATATAGGAATATATTAATGGAAAATATTATCTACAATGTCATGACTCTAAAACATTTTATGGTTCAAAAAATGGGTTAGTAAAATAAAGATATGAGTAAAACAAGGAATCTGATGAAAAAAATTTGAAAAAAATAATGAAAAGTAAGTTTAAATAGGGTGAAAGGGAAGTCATTTGTTATTGTTGAATTGTGGGTGAGAGAAAAAGAGATCTAAGAGATAAAATGAAAGGAAATAGAGCTAGTATGGTGAGGAAATGACAATTGAGATGAGAGGGACTCCCAGTGGCCACAACAGGTGTAACACAGGTAAGCAACTAAGAATTTCAAACTTATTTTTGATTATTTTATTGAATTTAAATGTTTTATGTAAATTTGTAATTTAGAGAAATTTTAGGAACCAAAATGAACCCAAAAAATTTGCTAAGGGTAGAAGAAACCAAATAGGGAAATGGGTTCAAAGGGATCAGAGTAATAACTAAAAGAAAACATTTATTACTGGCAATGAAAGGGGTCAACATGCATAATCAACTAGGTCAACCTAGTTGACCTAGTAAGCTAAAAATTTATTAAATCCATACTACCGACTTAGTAGGTATGTGATGACTTAGTTTGTTTTTCATGTTACCAACTTAGTGCATAACTATCGATTTAGTATAAGAAACCACTGTGAAAACTTAGTACTAAGGTGGGAAATTAAAGGGCCAACTTAGTTTGTTAAGTCAACCTAGTCAAAATGAGAAACATTTGGTCAACCTAGTGTTTGACTAAGTGACCAAAATAGTATGAAAATGCATGAAATAGGCTAAAAGAGGGCTAGAAAGGTCTAGAATGGCTGACTGAGTATTAAAATGGATGAGTAGGCTAAAAAATAGGACAAATTGACAAAAAATGAATAAATTAAAGAAAATTAGGCTTGTTTTTGTTAAAGTTTTAGAAAGAATGTATTTTGACTATAAATGAAATGGAGGATCTAATACATCTTTTATTATTTTATGGTTATAGGGGTGTCTAAAGTTTTGATTCATGGTGGACGTGGCATGGCTCTTAGACCTATTGGAGTGATTGATAATTGAGGATATTTTGAGATTGGTTGTCTTAGGTCTAGGAGGGATTGTAGAGATGTGTCAGTTTTCATTGAGTTCAGATTTGATAATCATGTTCCTAAGAGCCTGTGAATGATTGACTAATACATTTAGGTGGAATGTGGATGGGGATACCATTGAGATGGATATCACCCTAGAGGACATCCATGTTATACTTGAAATACTAATAGGAGGTATAGCTAAGGCCATGGGAGTATTAGATGAATAAGAGAAGAGGAGAGACTTAGCCATTTTAGTGATGGGCTTAGAAAAGATATATCCTAAGCTGAGAGTTAGCTTGTTTGAAATTTATACATCTCAGATTTTGGATATTTGAAAGGTGATTATAGGACTTATGATAACATGTATGTTGTGTCACAAGTTAGATGGAAAGGTACCATTGTATGTGGTAGACTTATGTTAGATTATATTAGAACATGGGATACTATATGATTTAGGTTCTATCATCTGGGTACATCCTATGCATGACATGTAAGGGATGTTGTCCAAAGGGTAGAAGTCTATAGGGCCTATTATTTTATTGAGTGTGTGGATATATGAGAGGTTTTTGATGTATCAAACAATTGGGTTACCCTATGTGGTTGATGATCAATTTCCTCAGCTATAAAGGTGGTAGTAGGATCAGGTAACATGGACTACACCTCGCATGCCAAAATTTTGGATAGTTAGGTAGAAAAATATTGTGTGGTAGCCATATGATTACATTTCTATGGTATGGCTAAGTTAGGAGACAATGACACTAGCATTGACATGGACATAGATTATAAGCCATTATACCTAGTAGATAGAGTTGCATCTAGTGATGCATGTACTAGGATAAATGGAACTCCCTCACCTAGTAGCACTGATAGTGGTACCCACATTTTGGGTCAAGTGTGTGAGAGAGATAAGGAAGAGAGGAGGATTAGGCTCATTAGTTTTTAGGCTAATGATCAGGGCATGATGTGAGAAATCATGGACTAATCAAACATGATAGGTAGTAGATAGAGAGGAGATGGATGTAGATGTAAGAGTGCCAAAGGTTCCACTACTAGCACCAAAATAGGTTGAGAAGTGACTCCTTCAATCATACCATTGATGAAGACACCATTAGTAAGAAAGATCAAAGATAGTGGTCATCCTAAATGAACCATCAAGTGGGCCAAGACAAAGTTGGGTGATAGAGGTACCACTCAGTCATAGCTTGAGATGGGCATGAGTGGTGACCCTAAGATTTGCTCTTAGGTGATGATCTATAGATGAAATACTCAAAGGATGCACTGATGGATATACCATTCTCGACAGTTACGTAGATGGTGAGATGGTAGTAGGTAACACATAGATAGGTAATAATAGATGGTTTGAATTTTGCTTAAGTTATTTGAGATAGATATATTTTTGAGATCTATTTGTGATCTAATATCTATTTGGTTTGAATTTTATAGATTTTGTAGAGGATAAGACCAAATGGGGATCCTAAATGATGGTATCACTCCATGAGATATTTAACAAGGCACTAATGCCATATGACCTAACAACACTAGAGGATCCTAAGATAATGTCTACCTCAGGGAGCTATTTCAGACTAGCAGGAGAGGCTATAAGGCAAGCACAAGTGTGAAAAGAGGATACATAACTACTAGCAAGGGTGGGCTAAAGAGAGGCATATGGATGATAGTCCTTGGCTAGGAGAGAGCCTCACATATGACTACCATGACCCAAATAACATAGGTGTATGCCCAACTAGCATAGGTATAGGCCTAGGTGGCCAACCTACATGCACAGGTGACAGGTCTGAGATCTCAGATAACCTCTTTATAGCATACTATTTAGAGGGGAGAATCCAAGACATCTATGGGTAGCATGGTTAGGTCATGAGATAGGATAGAGCCTAATCATAGATTTTTGATGATGTATATTTTTTTACTTTGTAAAAACACATGATATATATAGATATCTCATTTTGGTAGTTGGATGTTAATCTTATGTGTTTGTATTATGGTTATGGTTTTGGATGCTTAGATATAATTATTTCTATCATATGTATTTAGATATTGTTATATATGCTATATAAATTTATGAGTTCTAGTTTATTTTCTATCATTATGTAGGACATATACATGGTTAAAAATAAATAAGCAAAAAATGTTTGGTAAAATATAATCAATCAAAAACAAAAGTACTACGCACTATTTCATGTTGGGAAATATGTAATAAAAATAAAATGACTAAGCATAAATAACCAAAGGGTGGTAAAAAAAACATGGAAATAAGTTTGTTTTTAAACCAAGAGAATGATTGGCACCAAATTAAAACAAGTATAATCACACTAAATCATGTTGGGAAGTATGAAATAATGTAATGAAGTGAAAAACATGTAAAAGAAAAAATGGTATAAAAACAAACTAATTAATTCAATCAATCATACTAAATCATGTTAGGAAGTAGAAGAGAAAAGCAAAATTGGAAAAATTGGTCTTAAATTTATCATACTAATTCAAGCTGGGAATTATGAAAAATTCAAGAAAAGGTTGTATTATTACATGCAATCAAAATATAAGAAGATAAAAATGAAAGAGTGACAAAGGAAACATACAAAATACTAAATTATTCTAGGAAGCATGTTAATGATGTGTAACTTCATGATCAATCACATCTTATCTCATATTTTACACATGTAATTTTTATTGTGACTTGGATTATTGAAAAAATTTGTGAGGAAGGTCAGGTCCTACACATGGTCTTACTCTTCAATTCAAAACACCAATGAGTTGGAATAAATGTGATAATTTGGTAGTAAGAAATGTTGGTAATAATAATGTGAATTTGTGGTAATTTGTGATGAAGGTCAAGCCTTATCCATGGTCTTACAATGCAACTCATAAATGGATTCCCTAAGGGAATGATTAGTGAACAAAATAATATCTCTCAATACAAAATATGAGGAATGTAGGGCATGAAAAAATTAATGTAAAAAATCATAACATAGGCATCTTATGAGAAGACCTTATGAGATAGGAGGCATACTAAGGACATGAGAAGACACTAAGTGAATAGTGACCATCCATATATAAATAAAATTTGTTCGCTATAAACACTAAACTATGTATAAAAATAAGTGTGATACTAAGATCATCTCATGCAGGTAGATGGATACAAGAAAATTAAAATGGACCTATAGACACCTAAAACTACCCACTGATAACCTTCAACCAGGCTTTTGACAAATTTCTACCAAAGTGCATAATTTGGCTTACAAACATCAAAACACATTAAAAGAGTCGAAATTTTTATATTCAAGTGTCAATTTTTGGCAGGGTATCATTAAATGGAGTAATTCAATTTATTAAGAAACTAACTTTGATCAGATCATTTTGAGTCAAAATAACATTTGTGCACTTGGGTGCTCTGAATTACTCATTTCTATCAAATTTATTATGTGAGACACGTGTCTTTGTTATTTTGAATTGGAAAGATCTTAAATGGGAATATGGTTTCAATGCATCTAACATCAAATTCTAATTCTAATATAGTCAAATTTTGAGCCCATAACAAGACATTTTGACTAATTTGATTAATTTGTGCACTAAGGGACAAAATTTGCATCAAAATTTCCTAATCATGTTTAAAAGCTAATTAATTCAAATCATAATCCTAATTAAGAATTCCATGGAGATTTTTGAATATTACTTTTTGGAAATGAATATTGAATATCTACATCATCAAATGACATCATTTTATGGGGTGGCATCCATAAGCCATAAATGCATAAAATATCAAGATTAAGCCACCCCATGCCTCATTAAGACCCTCCCATGCCTCATCAATGCATCTCATGCCTCATAAATGCTCCTTCTTCCCAAATAATGAGAAGGGTATTTATTGACTTTATTTGCATAATTGAATTTATTCATGGCCACACATCTCACTCTTAAGAAGGACAACCATGGTTGATCCAGCCCATTTTGAAAAATCTATAAATACAAGGCCTCACAACCATAATTTTTAGTTATCTTGGTGTAAATTTATAATGATAAATTGATTCAAAAATCCATTACAATTAATTTTATAATGACAAATTGTACAACCAAGTCAAATCCACAAGACACATGGTGTTAAGAAGAGGTGTAGGATAGCCAAGCTCCCTTGTAACAAACCTTTTGAAGCACAAATCCAAGCAAGCCACTCTACAAAGCATTTGAAATCTCCAAGGAAGGTGAAGGAGTTTTTATTTCATGTTTTATTTATTATTTTTACATGTATGTTTTTTTATTATAATCCTCCTTAGTGTCTAGGCCAAGAGATGTATGTTTATTAGTGTGTTTCTCTCAGTTTGATTTCATTTTAGAAATAACACAATAGTAGCCACCTCTCTTGATTAAAATTCTTAGTCTACATAATAAGACACCTAGTGTGGGTTAAAAAAAAACATGATTCATTATTCTATTTATTTCATGTGTTGATCAGGACATGCATATCCATATCAACAAGAATAACAGATTAAAAAACCATCACCCAAGATAGAACCAAACATATACCATACCATTTCACATTGATATATCCTTTTACCATTTTTGCATACCTATCTAATCACCTTATTACTTGGGGGAAACCCTCTTGGCATTATATCTAGCTTTCTACCATCCTTCATCTTATCCAATCTATAAAAACCCATCATTATCCTAAGCAATACCATACCATCGTATCATTCCATTCCTATTTATACCAAAGCCTATTTTGATCTTGGTTCCTTTGGTTCTTTCCTCAATTTTCACGAGGGGTTTTTCATCAAGTTTCAACTCTTATCAAATCCATGTTTAAAATATAGTCTATAAAAGTAATGTGATAGTTGATCTGGCAAGATATCTTTCATTTTCCATCCTATATCAAGTTGGTTTATGTGAGCCTAATTATAACTACCTATAGATGAATTAGTATTTCACCAATCTTGCTACTAATTATAACTACCTATGGGCAAATTATCATCATTGACCTATTCCTTTGTATCCTAGTTATAACTATATATAGGCCAACTAGGGGCAACATTTGTTTATCATACATTTCTGCATCACCTTGTCATTACTATTTTCATTTGACTGGCCATTTGTCAAATTTGAGAACTTATTGGGACCTAGTTAGTTTTTCCTTTCCTTTTGTGTGAAAATAACTAATATGACTTGAGGTCATTTTAGGACTATATGGGTCATGCTCAATTTATGTTGAGGTCACCTCAATCCCCCTTTCTATGCTCTCACCTTTTTATGATCAACTTAAGCCATGTTCTCACCATTTTATGAGCAATAAAATCCAAATGATCTCACAATTTTGTGAGTAGGTATCTTGTCATTATCTAATGAGTTAAGATACCTTAAAAATTCTAAAAATATTCAAGTATTTAAAAATCTAAAAACATTTGTCCTATCTAAGCCTAGTCAGTTATCCTCAAATTGCCTTACTTGGGAATGGTCATTATTAGGATGCTTTCTTTTGATTTTGTTTGTAGGATTTCTATATTTTTGTTTGTTTTAAGTCATTTGTCTATTTGTGTGTTTTTTAATTTGTTTTTTTTATTACCTATTTGTCTGCTTTCAATAATGTTACCTTGACTCAGTATATATGTGTTCATTTGCTGATTCCTTGAGCACATTATTATTGAATCCATCCATATTCATACATTGAAATTTTTATCATAGATTTTATCATTAGTACATTATTTTCAAGTGTTTATTAGATCAAGAGTCAGTCCTTATGTATATTTTAAGTTAGTCTTCATGGTGTTCTATCATGATGCCTACCATCATGTGATACAACAAAAATTAGTGTCAATAAAGTCTACAAGCAATGGAGTCATAGAAGTTTCTCCTTGGCACCTTGGTGAAAACCTTCCACTCATTTTGATCAAATCAACCCATTAACCATTATAGTTGTATCGATGCTAATAAGAACATGCATCTCCTCATTGGTAGGTACAACTGAATCATTTATAATGATTAATATCATTATTCTATTCATCTCTTTCATCACTTTGCACCTTCTGATATTAAATTTGTATTCCAGGTTATATCTTTGAGTTATGATTGCTAATCAACCCTAACTAAGGAATAATCATCTTAATCCAATTTAGGTCCTTTTAATGATTATAACTACCTATGGGCAAATCACTATTTTGACTTTTATTCTTGATTATAACTGCCTTTGGGCAAATTAGTACTTTTTAAATCAATGTATGCAAGCATTTTATTTTTTGGATTAATCTCAATCATGGGTTAGTTCCACCTTTCTTCTTACTTCATTTTGAGGGACCATGGATCCACATATGTGATAGCCACTCCCTCAAAGGGGCATCATCCTAAGTTTCCCAAACACCATTTGGATATTTTTAATCAATCATCATCTTTTTTTTTGCATACAGGCCTTTATTCATTATTTGAGAAGTCATTAATATGCCAATAGCTTGAAATGCCTTCCCAAATTGGAGCAAACTTTAGACACCTAAAACTGGCCACATATAACTTTCAACTAGGCTTTTGACCAATTTATACCAAAGTGCACAATTTAGCTTAAAAACACTAAAATGCACTAAAAGAGTTAAAATTGTTATATTCAAGGGTAAAGTTTCACCAGGGTATCACTAAATGGGTTAATGTAATTTATGATGTAGCTAACTTTGATCAAATTATTTTGAGTGAAAATGATATTTTTTACACTTAGGTGCTCTATATTACTCTTTTATATCAAATTTATTATATGAGACACATGCCTTTGTTATTTTGAATTGGTAACATACTAAATGGGAATATGGTTCCAATGCATCTAACATCAACTTCTAATTACAATCCAATCAAATTTCAAGCCAGAAAATAAGACATTTTGATAAATTTGTAAACCAAGGGCCAAAATTTGCATCAAAATTACCTAATCATGTTTAAAAACTAATTAATCCAAATCATGAGCCTAATTAAGAATTCTAGGGAGCTTTTTGAATATTATTTTTGGAAATGAATATTGAATATATGCATCATCAAATGACATCAGTTTTATGGGGTGGAATCCACAAGCCATAAATGCATAAAATATCAATATTAAGCCACCCCATGCCTCATTAAGACCCTCCCATACCTTATCAATTCCTCTCATGACTCATAAATTCCCCTTCTTCCCAAATCATGATGAGGGTATTTATGGATTTTATTTGCATAATTGAATTTATTCATTACCACACATCTCAATCTTGAGATGGATGGTCATGGTTGATATAGCCCCTTTTGAAAAATATATACATACAAAACCTCAAAACCATAATTTTGAGCTATCTTAGTGAAAAAATATAATGCTAAATTGATTCCAAAATCCATTGTAATTAATTTTATAATGCCAAATTATTCAACCAAGCCACATGGTCCCAAGAGGAGGTGGATGATAGCCAAGATCCATTACAACAGACCTTTTGAAGCATAAATCCAAGAAAGCCGCTCTACAAACCATTTGGAAGCTCCAAGGAAGGTGAAGGAGATTTTCTTTCATGTTTTAGTTATTGTTTTCATACGTATGTTTTTTATTATGCTCCTCCTTAGTGTCTAGGCCTATAGATGTATTCTTGTTAGTGTGTTTATTTTAATTTTATTTTATTTTAGAACTAACACAATACTAACCACCTCTCTTGACTCAAATTCCTAGTCTACATAATGGCACACCTGGTATGGGCTAGTAGCTAACATGATTGGTTATTATGTTTGTATCATTTGCTAATCAAGATGTGAATTTCCACATCAGCAAAAATAACAGAATTATAAACCATCACCTAGGATAGAACTAAACATGTACCATACCATTTCACATTGTTATATCCTTTTACCATTGTTACATACCTATCCAATCACCTTATTACTTGGGGGCAACCCTCTTAGCATTCTATGCAGCTTTTTACCATCCTTCTTATCATCCTATCCAATCTATCAAAACCCATCATTATCCTAAGCAATACCATACTATCCTATCATTCCATTCCTATCTAGACCAAATATTATTTTGATCATGGTTATTTTGGTTCTTCACTTACTTTTTACAATGGGATTTTGATCAAATTTTAACTCTTATCAAATCCATGTTTAAAAGATAGTCTATGAAATTAGTGTGATAGTGGATCTAGAAAGATATCTTTCATTTTCCATCCTATATCAATAATTTTATGTGAGGTTGATTATAACCACCTATAGATAAATTAGTATTTTACCAGTCTTGCTACTAATTATAAACACTTATGGTAAAATTAGTATCATTAACCTATTTCATTATATCCTAGTTATAACCACCTATGGGAAAACTAGGGGAAACATTTGTTTATCATGCATTACCTCATCACCTTATCATTAATCTTTTCATTTGACTGGCCATTTGTCAGATTTGAATTTTTTTTGCTACCTAGTTTATTTTTCTTCATGTTTTGTGTGAAAAGAACTAATATGACTTAAGGTCATTTTAGGACTATGTCGATCATGCTCAATTCATGTTGAGGTCACCTCAGTCCCTCTTTCCATGATCTCACCATTTTTCAATCAACTTAAGGCATGCTCTCACCATTTTATGAGAAATAAAATCCAAATGCTCTGACCATTTTGCAAGTAGGTATCTTGTCATTCTATAATGAGTTAAGATAATTTGAAAATTCTAAAAACATTCAAATATTTAAAAATACAAAAACATTTGTCCTATCTAAGCCTAGTCAATTATCCTTAACTTTCCCTAGTAGGGCATGGTCATTATTAGGATGCTTTCCTTTGCTTTTGTCTTTAGGATTTCTATTTGTTTATTTATTTCAAGTTGTTTATCTATTTTTGTGCTTTCTGTGTGTTTATTTGTTTGTTTTATTGTCCATTTGTTTTCTTTTAGAATTGTTTCCTTGATTTAGCATATATGCATTCATTGGGTGATTATTTGAGCATATTATTCTTGAGTCCATGATATTCATACATTGACATTATCATCATGTTTTTTATCATTAATGTATTATTTTCAAGTGTTTATTGGATCAAGAGTCAGTCCTTATGCATATTTTAGGATAGTCTTCATGGTTTTCTGTCGTGATGCCTACCATCACATGCTATAGTAAAAATCAACTTCAATAAATTCCACAAGAAATGGAGTCTTATATATTTCTCCATGGCACCTTGGCAAAAACCTTCCACCAATCTTGATTGAGTCAACCCATTGACCATTATAGTTGTATTAATTCTAATAAGGACATGCATCTCCTCATTAGTAGGTATAATTTAATCATTTCTAATGATCGATCTTATTCTTATATTCATCTCTTTCATCACTTTACACCCATTGATCTTTAATCTGTATTCTAGGTTATATATTTGAATTATTCTTGCTAATCAGCCCTAAGTGGGGTAGAATCATCTTAATCCAAATCAGGTCCTTTTAATGATTATAACCACCTACAGGCAAATCATTATTTTAACCTTTATTCTTGATTATAATTGCCTTTGGGTAAATCAATACTTTTTAAATCAATGCATGTAAGCATTTTCTCATTTGGATTAATCTCTACCATGGGTTAGTTCCACCTTTCTAATTGCTTCTTTTTGAGGGACTATCCATCCACATATGTGATGGCCACTCCCTTAAGGGGTCATCATCTTAGGCTTCCCAAACATCATTTGGAGCTTTTTATTCAATCATCATCTTCTTTTTGGCATACAAGCCTTTACTCATTATTTGAGAAGACATTATTGTGCCTATAGCTTACAACTCCTTCCTAAATAGGGGAAAACTATAGACACCTAAAATTATCCACTGATAACCTTCGACCAAGCTTTTGACCAATTTCTGCCAAAGTGCACAACTTGGCTTAAAAACAATAAAATGAATTAAAAGAGTTTAAATTATTATATTCAAGTGCCAATTTTTTCTAGGGTATTCTTAAATGAGTCAATACAATTTATGAAACAACTAACTTTAATTAGATCATTTTGAGTCAAAAGGACATTTTCACACCTAAGTGCTCTGTATTGATCTTTTTTATAAAATTTATTATACAAGACACATACATTTATTATTTTGCATTAAAAAAATACTAAATGGAAATATAGTTCCAATGCATCTAACATCAACTTCCAATTCCAATCCAATCAAATTTTGAGCCAATAGCAATACATTTTGACCAATTTGATTAATTTCTTCTGTAATATCCCCTCCAAGATAGGAAATATAGCAACACAAAAAACTCTGAACAAGATATAACTTCTGTTGAATAAATTCAGAATGATCACAATAATATAGTCTCTTAATAACAAATTACAGGTTGTATCACTTGTCCTCCTAAATTATTACAATTGCAGTCCTTTCACATGCATATAAATATGAAATACAATCTTAAAAACCCTGGCTTATCAAAACTAGAAGTGAAAATTGAATTCTGGAAGGTCTCGGCCCTTCTGTGTCGACACACAGTCGCCGTCGTCGGTCGATATCTCACCGATGTCGGTCTCTGTCGTTTGTTTCTGCCGACGTCAGCCTTCAGTCGATCGATGTCGGTCACTGCAACCCTCTGTCTACCGAGGTCGATTCCTGAGCGGATCAATATGGACCTGTACGGACTTTGTACGGCCGCCAATTAAGCACAACTTCCCTGATTTCCAACCCTTGATCTGAAATATATGTTTCTAGCACAGAAGATCTCTAGCTGTATAATTTATTGAATCAAAACAAGAATAAAAGAATACCTGGAATATCTGTGATAACTTTTGTGTGAAGTTATCTCTCAAACCTGAAATTCTGTGATAACTTATGGATGAAGCTATCTCACACTTTGGCAATATATCAGCTGATATTCCATAGCCTCTTAATTGCACACACTGAAGAGGGAACGTTCTCCAATGCAGATGGAATCCTTGAACCCTAGGCTCAGTCTTCACAGAAGAATTTCTCAAAATCAATATCAATAATCAATAGCATAATGAACAATGGCCTCCATGAGAAACCCTTATACCCTCAAAAAGATATGCTTGCCCTAATTAGGGTTTCTTAAATTAGAATTAGGGTTTCTAATTAAAATTAGGCTAAATAATTAATATTTGATTAAATCAATCAAATATTAATATCTCCCTCAATACATGTCGGATCCACAAACCGATCGAAGCTAGTGAATCAGGGAGTGATTCCGCACATAACCATACCACAATAAAGGCGCTCTGCTGCATATCAAATATCCCTAAAAAGTAGGAGCTCAGGCCAAATGTGTCTGAAATACCCCGAATGAAAATCAAATGAAGAAATCCTGTGAATCAATGTCGAAGCAAGCTCCATTATGACCCTCTACCCATCTTATTAGCCTACGAAGGTCGCATAATAGGCTAACCATGAACTCAAAATATGTCAATTAAAAAGGGGACATGACAATCCGCCCCTCCTAAAATTGCTTGCCCTCAAGCAATCACTGAATGACAAATCAATCAATCCACCTGGATCCCAAATGTAGTTAGGATCTCCACCACTGTCAATTAACATGAACCCCATGCCATGTCCATCCCAACATCCAATCCATAAATGAAAATCTACAAGCAAACTCCGTACCTGAATAATATCTACAACTGGATTGTGAAGGCTAGACATAGTCATATCATCATCAACCTGTGTCCCGACTGTAACAGAAAGTTGAGTCCTCACCACATGTGACAACTCCTGAACTGAACTCACCTCAAGACCAAGCTCGTCCTCATACCTCTCCTGTGCTGGCACCAATGTGCTCTCATCATCACCCTCTATCATGTTATGTGGTATAGGTACCTCCATCCGATGAAAAAACATATATCTGAAGCTGCTGCCCCGTATTGCCTTAAGAATGTGTTGTCCCATCAACATTAAAGAGAACCTCCATGTCCTTGAGACAAAGAGTAACTTCCTCAAATGAATGAAGCCACTTCATACCCAAGACTAAGTCTATATCCCCCATATTTACCACATAATAATCAGCCTTGAACTCATAGTTGTTCAAGCGCAATGGGAGGTCTCTAATCATACGCTCACACTTAAGAGTGTGACCATCGGCTACCTTAACACTGATGCCCTCAAAATCTATGGTAGTGAGTCCACGCTTCTCCACAAATCTAGCATCTATGAAATTATGTGTGGCCCATGTATCAAGAAGGGTGATAACCTTCTGCCCTGCCAAAACTCCACGGAGTCTGAATGACTCATCCGACTGAATGCTGGATATGCGTGCCTCCTGTAGGTGAAGCTCTAACTCTACCTCTGTATTAGGCCCTGAAGCCTCTGCCTCTGCCCCCTCAGGACTGTTATGCTGTTCGGAATACTCAAAATCAGAATCCTCATAATATATCCACATCATACGATTCGCCTTGCCCTTAGGCCTCAAAGGACAATCATGATGGATATCATATGGACCTTTGCAGTAGAAGCAAAGCTTCTTCCTACGTAGATCATTAAGTGCCTCACGATCTAAAGGTGGTGCTGCTGGATTGGCCTTTGAATCATTTTTTACCCCGGATTTATCTATGTTAAAATCCGGTCTCTCCGTATCCCCGTGGGAGTGCTTATGGTCTCTAAAAGAAGTACCTCTGGCGTTAAATTTATTGGATGGGGCTGCCATCTCCATATCACGTGCCT
The DNA here is from genome assembly GCA_037957365.1 of Torreya grandis. NCBI lineage: Eukaryota > Viridiplantae > Streptophyta > Pinopsida > Cupressales > Taxaceae > Torreya > Torreya grandis. Next base: position 999,269 of record JARHVA010000110.1, read on the forward strand.
TCTTCATAGCTACCTGTAATGAAGGAGGATCAAGGGCTTTGATCCAACCCCTCAATGGCTCTGTCAATCCCTCTATGAAGAGAACTACCAATCTATGCTCTGAAATATCGGGTACCATGACTGCCAATCTCTGAAACTCACCAATGAAGGACTCCAAGCTACCTGTTTGTCTCAACTGTGCCAGATCTCGGAAGTAAACCTCGGGATCTCTCCTGTCAAACCGCTCAACCAATCTATCCACAAAGTCCTGGTACTCTGTTACCTGATTATGCTGAAGTGTTACCATACCATGGTACCACCAATCATGTGCTACTCCATCCAAGTGCAAAGTGGCGTATTTGATGGCATCTATCTCTGACATTGGTCTCAATGCCAAAAAGGTGTCAAGCTTGTGAACCCAAGCTTGAGCTGTCATCTTACCGCTGCCATCAAAAGTGGTCAAAGAAAGCTTACCAGTAGCCTTCTGCAGCTCACTGAATTGAACTCTAGGCTTCCTATCCTGTCTAACCAATCTGTAGTGCTCTCTCCTAAGATTGACAAAATGATCAAAGGTCGTCCTCTCTTAGACATGAAGAGGTAATAAGTCCCACTCATCATTTTCAGCCATGTAAACATCTGCAAATGGGTTATTCCCTGCTTCCTCTGCTAGTGCCTCTGGTTCTTCTTGAACAAAAGTAGGACATGTAGGTCTATCAGCTGTTCTGGAGTGAGTCTGCTGTGGCCTCTGATTAACAGTAGCACTCCTATCATCTCTTTGGTCCCCGTTCTGTCCATCAGGTGTGTTCATTCTTTCTATCATAGTCATAAGTGCCTGTAGTGTCCGAGCCATCTGTTGTTGGCTTGTCATCATAGCACGCTGAAATTCTCTGGTGCCTTGATCAGCATCATACCTGTGGCCCCTGGGTGGGCTGCCCTCACGTCTGTCACTCATGATGGTCGGTGGCTGATCTAACACCTGAGTACCTTCAAGCAAGGCTCGGCTGCGTGTGTTATACTTGTGTGGTCCCAACTCTTGTGGCTGCATAAGATCTATACACCCTTAGGCTGGCAGGATTTAGCTCTGATACCACTGTAATATCCCCTCCAAGACAGGAAATATAGCAACACAAAAAACTCTGAACAAGATATAACTTTTGTTGAATAAATTTAGAATGATCACAATAATATAGTCTCTTAATAACAAATTACAAGTTGTATCACTTGTCCTCCTAAATTATTACAATTGTAGTCCTTTCACATGCATATAAATATGAAATACAGTCTTAAAAACCCTGGCTTATCAAAACTGGAAGTGAAAATTGAATTCTGGAAGGTCTCGGCCCTTCTGTGTCGACACACAGTCGCCATCATCGGTCGATATCTCGCCGATGTCGGTCTCTGTCGGTCGTTTCTGCCGACGTCGGCCTTCAGTCGATCGATGTCGGTCACTGCAACCCTCTGTCTGCCGAGGTCAGTTCCTGAGCGGATCAGTACGGACCTGTACGGACTTTGTACAGCCGCCAATTAAGCACAACTTCCCTGATTTCCAACCCCTGATCTGAAATATATGTTTCTAGCACAGAAGATCTCTAGCTGTATAATTTATTGAATCAAAACAAGAATAAAAGAATACCTAGAATATCTGTGATAACTTCTGTGTGAAGTTATCTCTCAAACCTGAAATTCTGTGATAACTTCTGGATGAAGCTATCTCACACTTTGGCAATATATCAGCTGATATTCCATAGCCTCTTAATTGCACACACTGAAGAGGGAACGTTCTCCAATGCAGATGGAATCCTTGAACCCTAGGCTCAGTCTTCACAGAAGAATTTCTCAAAATCAATATCAATAATCAATAGCATAATGAACAATGGCCTCCATGAGAAACCCTTATACCCTCAAAAAGATATGCTTGCCCTAATTAGGGTTTCTTAAATTAGAATTAGGGTTTCTAATTAAAATTAGGCTAAATAATTAATATTTGATTAAATCAATCAAATATTAATATCTCCCTCAATACATGTCGGATCCACGAACCGATCGAAGCTAGTGAATTAGGGAGTGATTACGCACATAACCATACCACAATAAAGGTGCTCCGCTGCATATCAAATATCCCTAAAAAGTAGGAGCTCAGGCCAAATGTGTCTGAAATACCCTGAATGAAAATCAAATGAAGAAATCCTGTGAATCAACGTCGAGCCAAGCTCCATTATGACCCTCTACCCATCTTATTAGCCTACGAAGGTCGCATAATAGGCTAACCATGAACTCAGAACATGTCAATTAAAAAGGGGACATGACATCTTCACTAAAAGCCAAAATTTGCATCAAAATTGCCTAATCATGTTTAAAATCTAGTTAATTCAAATCATTAGGCTAATTAAGAATTCCATGGAGCTTTTTTAATATTTTTTTTTGGAAATAAATATTGAATATCTGCATCATCAAATAATATCATTTCTATGGGGTGGCTTTCACAAGCCATAAATACTTAAAATATCAAGATTAAGCCATAGCATGCCTCATTAAGACCCTCCCATGCCTCATCAATGTCTGTCATGCCTCATAAATGCCCTTTATTCCCAAATCATGATGAGGGTATTTATGGATTTTATTTGCATAATTAGATTTATTCATGGCCACACATCTCAATCTTGAGATGGACGGTCATGGTTGATCCAACCCCTTTTGAAAAATATATAAATACAAGGCCTCACAACCATAATTTTAAGCTATGTTGGTGCAAAGTTATAATACTAATTTTTTTCCAAAAGCCATTGTAATTATTGTTATAATACCAAATTATTCAACCAAGCCAAAGCCACAAGCCACATAGTGTCAAGAGGAGGTGGAGGATAGTTAAGCTCCATTACAATATACCTTTTGAAGCATAAATATGAGCAAGCCACTCTATGAACCATTTGAAATATCCAAGGATGGTGAAGGAGGTTTTCTTTCATGTTTTAGTTGTTGTTTTCATATATATGGTTGCTATTATGCTCCTCCTTAGTGTTTAGGCCTAGAGATATATGCTTGTTAGTGTGTTTCTTTCAATTTTATTTCATTTTATAATTAATGGAATACTAACCACCTCTCTTGAGTCAAATTCCAAGTCTATAGGACCTACCTTCCCATGACATGTTCCCCATTCCTCATGACCCCTTATAGATCCATCGATCTATTGTAAAGATTGGGTACTTGTATGAAAAATTAAGTAACACTAAAAGAGTTTTTTATTCTCCTTTTCTAATTTACTATCCTAGCACACCCAATGGACACTAGCTCCATCATGAAGTTTGAGCTTTGACTAGAAGAAGGAGATGCACTTTAAATCATGGCTTTTAGTGTGATTTGACTTTTTAAGGATTTTGAATGTTTTTTTCATTTGTATCATTGCCTTTTATTAAATAATTTGGATTTTTAATGTTTCATGGATTTTTTAAGATTCCCCCTCCATACGGACTTAGAATGACCAATCATAAGAGATAGAGTGATACACACGAATGAGCTATAGGCTTAGGCTAAGGGAAGCTAAGTGACCAAAGATAAGACTGACTAGAACACTTAGACTTACTAATGAATTGGCATGTTATCTCAAGTCTCAACCAATATATGATTATTTTGTTAAAAATGAATAAAGGATATCTAAAGTGGACAGGTGAAAGGAAATTATAATGAGATTAATTTTTTATTAACTAATCACATGGTAAATAAGGAATGACTAAAGGGAATAAGGTTTGTATAACCAAGTCATAATGACAATTATCCATGTATATAGAGATAAAAAATCAAATAATCATGAAAAGAAAATAAGGGAGTTTTTAAGAAATAAATTTAAGAAGAAAAAGAAAGCAATGATAAAGAAGACATATATAAGCAAACTTAAATGACATTATAAGCAATGTAAAGTGCAAAATCAAAGTCACCATGTAAGATAATAATAATTTGACACAATGTCAAATTATATAACAAAATAGATAAAGATAAGATTGGATCACATGTACAATACAAATGAAAATTTAAGAACACCATGCACGTGCTCATAAATACTGATATATTTTCCCACAAACATTATCCAAAACATCTAATAAGTCTATATGATGTTGGATGTGAACTACAACTAATGTCTCATCTATCTTCAATGAAAACTAGGAAAATACTTTATATCTAATCTCCTCAATAGAAAAGGTAGGAATGATTGATAAATCATATTTTTGAGGGATATCAGGAAAGAAATGCTCAAAATCATGCATGGGAGTGGACTCTATGGGAGATGAAGGGATTGTCGATGGATAAGGTTCCATAGGTGAGGGACTCACAAGTGGAGAAGGATCCATCGCTGAGGGAAGGTCCATAGGTGAAGGAACATGAGGTGAAGAAGGGACCATAAGAGGGGATGGAGCCATAAGAGGTTTAACCATAAGGGAATAAGGGGGAACGTTCTCTTTGGATCCACCTATGGGAGGAATGGTATAAGATGCAAGAATAGTTAAAATATGATATTTAAGGTGCTATTAAAGGATGTGGAAATGATCAGTGTGATGGGTGCCACATTGGTTCCAAAGATAATACATTTATTTATACTTAAGAATATACTTAGGAAGTACCTTTAAGGGAGGTATAAGGATGTAAAGTTTCAATATATTATCATAACTTGTGATAATGCATGGATGAATGATTATATGTGCCATATAAGTAATAAATCTACTTGTAAGTAGGCTTGGTAGATGTAATCATAGGAGGAGGTGTAATAGAAGTAAAAGGATCTTGGGAAGCCTCATTTTGTGGGAAATGGAGTCATCTATGGTAGAGGAAGAAAACCATCACTGAGAAAATGGGGTGGTGGTGAAGGTACTAGACTAGGCTTGATGGAAAGAATGATGGGATCAGAAGTAGGAATAGACTCAACTAAAGTGAAAGAAAGAATGGGCTTTGAAGTGGGATCTACTGAGGGAGTGGTGGGATATACATAAATATTAAGGAGAGTTGTACACATCTCAATAATAAGTAGGCTATAAGGGTCATAGTACCTAGCAAAGTGATAGGGCCCAATCATAGAATGATCCATAAGCATATTCCTATGAGGTTATTCAAAATTAGAGGTGTCTACACCATCTCTACCCTATAATAAAGAGGAAAAATTCTAAAATGAGGAACTCTATATGATGGAATATGGGAAGATATACTAAAATGATGAAGTAAAGAGGAATGATAATAGATAATCTCAGTGTCACAAGCCTGAATAAGACCACCTAAGAATGGATCATCTGAGGAATAACCATCATCATAATAAAGTGTATGAAGATGAATAACATAGGTAGGGATGAAATTGTCATCAAATAGGTATGATGAATGGAATGTTGAGTCTTATTCAAGACAATGAGGATGTCATCATAGGGTGGTATGTGAGAATGAGGTTGCAAAGAAGTAGGAAGCTGAGAGATGAGATGAGCTGAGAGATCATAATTTTTAATATTAAGATTAATCTCATTAGGCTCATCATCATTAGAATCTAGGAGGTTGGGGTAATATTACCAATAAGTTTGGGATGACCATTATAACCTCGAGGGGAATTAATAGGAAATTTGAATCATTGAGACTCATGAAATGGAACATTGGGTAAAGGTTCAAGAGTAGGAATCTTGAAGACACCCTAGTATTGGGATTATTCACAATTATAAGGGTTAATGTCAATTTTAATATTATAGATTGATCCATTATGAGGAAATTTAATGCATTGGTAGGTAGAATAAATAACTTCTTGCATATGATGAGTCAATGGCCTACCAGGTAGAATGTTGTAAGATAGAGGAAAGTTAAATATCTTCACCTTCACGTGAATGGTGATATGTGGGATAGTAATGGGAAGCCAGACACAACCTAAAGCAAGAATTTTCCTTTGATCATATCCCTAACATGTGATGCATGTAGATTTGGGATTGCATTCAAAATATCCAAGATTTTATATAAAATCAAGAGAGGTAACACAAGTGTTGGAACCCTCATCAATCAAGGCATGCTTGACTTGGATATTACCAATTTGGATACTAATAAATAGAGGAAAATCATCTACATAAAGTAGAATCTCATTAGGAATCATGAAAGTGATGGGAAACTTGAGGGAAATAGAAGTGTTTATTGTTTCATCAACATGGATAGACATCTCTTTGTATTATTGTAATATGTTATCTTCAGATCTAGATAAGGTTTCTTCACATCTTGCTAAGGAAGGATGAGGGATGTTCATTTCACACAAAAAATTTATGAGAGAATTTCAATGATGTAGAGAGGTCCTCATAATCTCAATAAAAATAATATAGGATGGGAGATTAGTGAGTTTCATGATGGGATCACACTCATCATAGCCTATAATAAGATTATTAGAAATAGGTGCATAGTGGTGGATAAGGTCCTCAAAAGGAGGATGCAAAGTAAATTATAATTTATGTTGATAATAGGTATAAGGTTTAGAATAAGGTTGTAAATTATGTTGAGAATATGAATCAGTTGATGCATGTTAGTTTTGAGAATTGTTAGAATAAGTGTTGATAGAAGCTTAAATTTCATTGGTATTAGGTAAAAAAGATAGAGGGATTGTTGAAATAGTATACAAAGTGTTATCTAAGGGAGGATTTATAATTGGTTCACCAAAATTTAATGTCATATTTCCCCAACTCATTTAAGTGAGTTAGATAAGAATCTTGGATAACATGAAATGTGCAAGACAATGGAAGGGTGTAGATAGGTTGAGGATCAATGAAAGCATTCATCCTTCACATATTAGTCATATTAACCACATTATCTTATGTATTTGGGTCAATAATACTATCTATATTATTGGTAAAAGGAGTGGGATTATATTGGTTATATTGGTGGTTTAGAAGAGGCTCTTTACAGATAGGCAATCAAGGCTTGAGATTTAATATTAGTTTCATGGGATTTGAAAGAAATGTCATATGCTTGTTCTCATTTATGAATGATAAAATCATGGTAAAAATTAGGACCAAGAAGTAAATCCATAGCCAAATTATGCAACTGCCTGTAGGTCTCATGATAATGACCTTAACTAGCATGAAACCAACAAAATATATTGGCATCATACCAAGATTTTATAGGATGAATGAGATCAATTTCTCATGGTAGAGGCCTAGTAGATATTTTATTAATTTGGATAAGGATAAGGGTTTGTGAAAATTGATGTTATTAGGTGAAGATAAATGAGGATGGCTGAATTATTGAGAAAGGGGAGATGGTTCTAAAGATTGGTTAAGAATAATAACTTGAATAGTGTGAATGGTATCATAAGAGTTTGTGATACCATCATTAGTATCATGATGATTCTTATTATTGAGTAAAATATGAGGACCCACATAAGTTTAGGGTGGCTCAAATTGATGCATAAATAAATCTTGATGTTTTAATTGGTCAATGGCCTCCTCTAAAGTACATGGAGAGAGCACGGACCTGATATTACAAATTGGGAAAAAGAGCATTCATAAAGAGATGAAAAAGGTTACCATCGAACATGTTATGTTAACATTTATTGGAAAATGTTTTCCACCTTTTACAAAAATCTCAGGTAGTTTTGTTTTCAATTTATTCACAATTGATAAAATGGGCCAAGGTATTCTCAAGAAGATCACCAGTTTAGAATTCTTGGACTAGAGCATTTACTAAATCTTCCAAACTAGTAATATAATGAGTTTTAAGTTGATTTTTCCAATGCAAATCATCTCTTATGAGGGTTTTGGATAATATATTGGTAGTGGTAAAGGTGTTTAATTTGGAAAAATATTTATACGAATTTATAAACATTTTTAGATGAAGATTAGGATCAATTGATCCATTGTAAAAAATGGTAGGGGTGATACCTCCTATATTGATATTAGCAATTTGAGATATAAGAGGCTCATTTTAAAGATTCTTGATTGTCTTGTTGATAAGAGGAGGTTGAAATATGATATTACCATGGGAATGCCAAAGAGTAGTGGGGGAACATTTTGATTATGCATGCCCCATGGTATCTATTGAAGGTGGGTTTAAAGATGGATAAGGTGGTTTTGCATTCACAACATTTGATTTATATTGTGATCCTAAAAATTATTCATGTGATGGGTTTGAGTTGAATTATTGGCATTATTTGAAGCATTATAATTAGAATTAATGGATTTGGTACCACTATTGGTATTGGTAGGAGTTTGAGAGGAGTTCTTAGAATGTGAGGCACTAGTTATAAAATTTTCTTATGTAGCAAAAGATGGACTAATAAAGGGATGAGAATAGGAATCACTAGAAGTAAGATTACCATGGGTATAAAATGGTATAGTAGTGGAAGAGGTAAGGAGAGTAGGTCTTGGAAGAGGCCAACTAAATATAGAACCTATCATATTAGTGTAGATACTAGGCATGGAGGTAGAAAAAGTTAAAGAAGAAGAAGCCATGGTATGAGAAGGGGTAAAAATAGAGGGAAGAGGCTGAGAATAAAATAAACTAGTATCCCCAAATATATGTGAGAATGTAGGAGAATGTGAATGAGGCTCTTCAACTTGACCAATAATCATGATATGGTAAATGGTAGAAGGAACCTTTCCTCGATGTTGACAAAATTCAAAGATAAAGAAGAGCATTTCAGGGGTATACTCTAATTTGGGTTGACCTTAAAGTGAGAAGAGAGGATTACATAATGAAGAGGAATAAAGAGGGGTACCATAATTTTTTTTGTGAGTGGATATATGAATTTTTCTATCATCTAAGAGAGGATCCCTAAGCTACTTATGGGAGACCCTATGAGGGTTGGTAAAACTCATCATATATGTTGAATTTAGCTCAGTGTTATCTTCAAATAAGAAGTTCATGATGAAGTAAAAGGACTAAATAAGCAAAACATGATGTGAAAGTAAATAAATAAGGAAAGGAAAATAACTGTACAAAATTGACTAAGTTGACCTAGTACAAAAAATAGGTCTAAAAGTTAAGAAAATAAGAATATAGAGTTGACTGTGTCAACCTAGTTTTGTAACCTAGGCAACAAATAGGTAGAAAAAGATAAAAATTTTATAGGTTAAACCTACTTATATATATTTTGAAGTATAAAAGAGTAATGTGTCAATAAGGTTGACCTAGTACTACAAGCAAGGAAGATTGATAGTATGTAAGAGACTATGTGGAGTAGAACAACTGTGTACTAAAACAAGAATTTTTTTACAAATACTTTTGAAAGAAAGAAATTAAAGAAAAAACATAATAATTTGGGTTAATAAGGATGATCCAATTGAGTTACATAGCAAAAAACCTTACACCAATAATGAAAGTTTTTACAATACAACATACAATTAAACAAAGATCAAGTAGTCAACTTGGAAAGTAAATGCTAGCTAAGTGGTCATCCTGAATGTTGTTAGATTATTAAAATACAATTTTAGATGTGATAGGGAGTTGGATGTAAGAAAGGAACTAGAAATAAATATATGGATGGTTTCAAGATGTTTATACTAAAATATATCTGTATTGGTAATGGTACTAGTTTGGTATTGGGGCCTACCCCCTCACTTCACACACTATAGTGATAAGGGTGTCGAGTGCTTTGCCAATATATACCATTAACCAAAAATTATAATTGGCCAAGAAACCAAGTTGGATTCCCCTTTAGTGATGAAATCCAAGTAGGTAGGCCTTGGGTAGATAATTGTTTAAATACATTTTTAAGATTTTATGATTTGGTAGTGTGTGTATAAAAGAGAAAAATACTGAAACTAAATAGTATATTGAAAAACCACCTAATTAGACTATATGATATATTCTAAAAATGAAAGAAACTAAAAATGAAAGTGTGATCTAATTACTATCATATAAGTGTTAATTATAATTTTAAAACATAGTACAATGTCATTTTAGATGATAGTTTATGTAAATATTACAAAACATAGTCGACAGTATCACTACTACACTGCTAAAGCAAGGGTGTGAAAAAGAACTACATCGATAATGTCAACCTATTTTTCTAGATAGAAGACAAAACATAGAATTACATCGACATGGTATATCTAGTTTGTTGTATGGGGTCAGTTTTAAAGACTACAAACTGTAAAAAAATAGAATTTTAATGAATAAAAAATGATAGAGAATGAGAGAAAGGAACTTTGGTGAGTTGGAAGATGCTTAGAATTTGCAAAATTTATATTTAAATTGCTTGAAAGTTCTACCAACTAAGTTGATTGTGTTGACCTAGTTCTGTAAAACCCTATTTTTGAATCTTGTAAAATATACTGCATTGCCAGGGTTGATCTAGTATCTTTTTTAGAAGTCTAAAAAGTTTACTATATCAGTAGGGTTGATCTAGTAGTCTGTTTAGAAATCTAGAAAATGTACTATGTTGATAGAGTCGACCTAGTATACTATACTTGATGAAAAAATTGCACAAATAGAACAAAGTCATATTGATGTGACTATGTATTAAACCTACACATAGAGGTTATAACTATACTGACACTATCAACCTAATATCATAAATATAGAGAAATAAATTGATAAAATAATTAAAAATGTGAGATAAAACCTGCAAGGGTTAGATTCATGTTGGGTTTACTAGAATGTATGAAATTATAAATACATCATGTCTATAAATCAATCCTAATTCAAAGAAGATAGATCATACCATACACTTCTGATTGGGGATACATTGGGTAATCTTGAATATGACCAATATGGAAATTTGCTAGACCCAATAACGGGATTTCTTATCAAAATACATAATGTTAGGGAGGTTTCTAAAGCCTCTAGTCAAACACAATTATGTAATAAACCTAGCTAGGTCCTATGTTTTATATTCACTAAATTAATAATAAGTAAAGTTTAGTCTAGTGCTCACCAAAGCTTATGGCATAAAGTGGGGGTTAGAAACAATAAAAGTCAACGTGCATAATAAACATATACTCATGTCAATATATAAGGAATCCTAATGAATGAAAAATAATTAAAAATGCATATCCATCTACTCTTATAAAGAAGGAATAAAGTTAGGAATACTTACCTTTGAAGATGAACTCATCAATCCTCAATCTCTCCCTTGGCCAAGGTGATTCACAAGAGTTTGTTGTTGTATATAAGGATGACAAGGATAAATTATCTCTAGGATACACAACCTATTAATGCATCCAAAAGACTTATCCATAAGATAAGATCCATATCTCCAAAGAAAGTATGAAACCCTAATCTTGATCCACAAGTATAATGGTGGATAATCATATGCGTAATAGATCTTACTTCTTTCTCTTTTCTAAATAATGGAAAAATGAACTTGTATATATGGGTAGATTTAATCCTAAGCCCTTCTAAACATTTTGGATGATAGGGTCAACCCACTTTACCTAACACATTTATGGACAAGAAATCACTTGATCATGAGCTAGGTCGGCCAAGAGCCAACTTAGACCTTAATTGAATATCACCCAAAACTATACAGGGTAGACCTAGTTGACCTAGCACAATGAATAGTCAAAAGGGCATTAAGGCTAGGAAAAGGGGGACAAAAGGTAAGAAATGAATAAGGAGTGTGCAATAGAGAAGAATAATATTAGGGATAAAGTTTTTAGGAGATAAGTGTGTAGATAACAAGTGGAAAAATGTATGCCTTTGTTGACATTTTTTGTATCACTGCAAAAGTAGTCTATGCTGTGAGCCTCTGTTTCTATTGTTTTCATCTTTTAGATTGATCATGCACTTGTTTGATCTTAAGTGTAAATAAATATTACCTATAGTCTCATTGTGCTCAAGAATAAGGTCAAATTACATTTAAGCGCATCACCATAGATTAGATTTTCTTTCTTGCATTTGTGTTCTGTTGAATTCCTATCCCTTTTCCTAGTATCTACTTAATTTAAAGAAAAACTAGCTTCTCTAAAATCTAGAGGTTGTTTTAAGACGTAAGTCCCACATCATGAAACTTCCCATTGTTGTTGATTAGAATCAAACACAATTTTAAATCATCAATAGTTTTTGGCACGCCTGGTGGGACCAATCTTGAAGTCTCTTTCAAGATTGTATGAACCAAAGAGCTATGAGGAGTCATAGTTATGGACCTATAACTAGATCACAATCTGCTACAAATCTAAGTATTCTTTTACCACCTTTGGTAACTAGTCCAAGAAGAAGAGCCAAGCAGTTTGTACCAATACCCAGAGCAAATATGGGAGCCCCTATACCCCCAAGAAATTATGCAATCTAGAATAATGGTAGTCCCTTAATTATCCCAATACCACCAGACACTTGGGACCCTATCCTCGTGAATTCCCTAAAATCTCTACCTAAATTTAGTGGGCAAGACTCTAAAATACCTAAAGAGTATCTGCATGATGTATTAGATGGTTGTGCTATACATGTTGTCACATAAAAAAATGTGGCCAAAAGATTATTAGCAACTTCTTTTAAAGGGAAAGCTTTATAATGGTATAGGTCCCTGACCCCAAATACCATTTCTACATGGGATCAGCTCGAAGATCTTTTATTTGAAAGATTCGTAGAGAAGGGTGATAAGTCTTATTTATTACAAAAATTAATTACCATTTAAAGGGGACCACAAGAAGCCATGACTGATTTCAATTCTAGATTTCAAAAGACTTGGGATAGAATCCCTATTACAGCTAGACCATTACCAGGTATGGCCATAGTGTTTTATTTTAAGGCTTTGAATTCAGATATATCTATCATGATTCAGTCACTTGGAGGACACACTTTACCAGAGGATTATGAATATGTGGTCAAAGATGAGAATAATTTAATTGATGCTGGAAAGCTACCTCCAAGGCCTACCATGATCATGTTCCCAAAAATTTCCTTGCCATTACCTCAAGAAGTCCCTAAATCTGTAAGCCCACCTATGTCTATGTACGCTTACCCTCAACCACCTACTAAAGAAATTGTCCCCACTTAGTCATCTGAGTTGGATGATATCAAGAATATCCTAAGGACATTTTCTAATGAGCTGATCAATATAAAAAGATAGTAGAATACTTTCTCTAAGCCTCCATATCAAGGCTATCAAGGAAAAAGATTTTCATCTCAGTCAAACCAATATTAGGGTCCTCCAAGACAAACTAACCATCAGCCAGCAAACCAATTGGTTGCAGTCCCCACACCCTCATAGACTATTCCTCCCAATTCAAATAGGGAGATCATTCCAGGGCAAAATAACTATGTGGATAATACTAATACCTAGTGTTTCCCTTGTAATAATGCTCATACACCTAGAGATTGTCCTATGGGTAATATACAATAAAAGGTGGTAGAGCAAAGAAGAATGGATGGTCAATTTACAAGTTATAGTGATAATCAAGCTTACCAGTCTCCTGGTATGCAAAATTTAGTCTTAGTGGCTCAGATGTAAGGTATGTCCTTACAATAAGAGGAAGAAATAGCCCTCAAATATGCTTTGTTCTCATGGGTTGAAGATGAAGACTCAATTTTCTTGAATGAAGCTTTTGTTTTGAAACTAGTGGTGCAATCAGACTACTATACTAGATCAAAGAGAAGAATGCTAGAACAACCTAAAGTTATAAACAATGAAGCTATGGAGAATCCTTCATTTCTATGTCATCAACAAACAGTTTTTAGACAAGAAATGCTTCAGTCAGTGCAGAATCAAGAAGTTCTTGAATAAGTTCAAAGAAAGATAAGATATCCTAATCTTCCAAGAATTCAAACTTTCAGACCAATGAATGTGGTAGATCAACTGAAGATGACTCCAGCACAAGTATCAATTTGGGACATGTTAGCTATTCCTAAACAAAGGATTCTATTACAAGAAGCTCTTCAAGATCAAGCAATGCCCAAATGTACTAAAGGACCTATTGATAAAAGAAAACTCAAAGATCTAGTTCATCTATAGACAATAGCCCTAACAAATAATGTATCAAAGGTAAGCAAATCCAAACTAGATCCTTTCTATTCAAATAAGATAGGTGACTGGACTAAGCATAATTAGAAAAAATAAAATAAATAGTTGTTAGCTATGATGCATAGTGACCCATATGACAATTATAATTCAACTGGTTTGGGCACTTATGTTATTTTTAATGAAAACCATAAAATACCAAATGTTTTAAGAGAAGAGACACCAACTACTCAAGGATTCAAAAAAGATTCAGAAATCTAGACTTCAAATTTTGATGGGGCTAGAAGTAAAAATGGTGTTGGATCAGGAATTTGTCTTACTGCTCCAAATGGTGAATTTTTTTTAAGAGCTATCTGTTTTCAATTTGCTTGCACTAATAATGATGTTGAGTATGAATCTTTAGTACATGGGCTCCTATTAGCCAAGAAAAAAGGAATAAAGCGTCTAATAGTAAAAGGAGATTCAAAATTAGTAGTAAAGCAAATTAGAGAAAAGGAAATAACAAATAATGCTAGAATGAAATCCTATAAGCATAGAATTTGGGACTTAATAGAAGATTTTGAAGCTTTCAATATTGAAGTAGTTCCCAAGATTCAAAATTCTGAAGCTGATAGGATGGCACAGATTGGTTTAGAGTTTGATCCAGCAACTGACCTATTAATTAATAATGAGTCAGTAAAGGTTATAGTAAGGCCAGCTATTCCTGATAATGATAAGAATTGGCAAGTATTTGAGAATGATTCTCAAGTACTTTCATTCTTGCAATAATCATGGGAATTTTCTAATCAATTACAACTAAAGATTGAAGAGGCATATGAGGATCAAATTATATAATTAAAGAATAATAAACTTCTTAAAGGTTTTATCACTTTAGAAAGTCTTTTTGATCCAGAAGATGTAAGCCTGGAGAAGAAAAGATTCCAAGAAAACAAAGCAAATTATTTTGAAATAGAAGTGAGTGAAGGGAAAAAATTAAAAGTTGGAAACTCTGCAACTCAAAAAGAAAAGGAAAGGTTAATTGAATTATGTAAAAAATATGATAGAGTCATAGCCTAGAGCTATGAAGACCTTCATGGATATAATAGAGACATCATTCAACACAAAATAGAATTTAATGAAGGATCTAATCCTGTCAGACAGAAATAGAGGCCAGTGAATCCAAGGATTGAACCTCTAATGGTTGACAAGTTACAGAAACTTTTAGATTCTAAAATAATTTTTCCAATCAAACACTCAACCTAGGTATCGAATTTGGTACCAATTAGGAAAAAGAATGGTGATATAAGACTTTGTGTAGATTTTAGAGATCTACACAAAGCATCTTTAAAGGATCACTATCCCTTACCCTCCATGAAACAAATTCTACAAATTGTGGCTGGATCAAAGAGATTCTCTTTGCTAGATGGTTTCTCTAGATACAATCAGATTTGGTTGGCTAAAGAAGACCAATACAAGACTACTTTTACCACCAAATGGGGAACATTTGCATATGCTAAGATGCCATTTGGTCTATCAAATGCTAGAGCCACTTTTTAGAGAGCTATGGATGTTGCATTTGGGGAATTGATAAATAAATCATCCTAATTTATCTTGTTGATCTTACTATTATTTCAAAAAAATTTGTTGATCATTTTGATCATTTAGATTTCGTGTTTTAAAAATGTCAAGAATTTGGAATATCCTTGAATCCTAAGAAATGTATCTTTATTGTTCCTCAAGGCAAATTATTGGGACATATAGTGTCTAAGGAAGGAGTTTCCATAGACCTAGAAAGAGTGGTAGCTATAATGAACTTACCTCTTCTAATCAATAAGAAATCAATTCAATCCTTCTTGGGAAAGATAACTTTTTTTAGTTAGTTCATATCTGACTTTGTAGGCTTAGTAAGACCAATAACACTTTTGCTGAAAAAAGACCTGATTTTCAAGTGGACTACAGAAGGAAGGCAAGCATTTGAAGAGGTCAAGAAAGCTATCTCAATAGCTCCAGTACTTATAAACCCAAATTTTTCTAAGCCTTTTGTAATATATGTATATGGAGGAGAGCTCAGTATTGATGTTGTTATAACACAGAAAGATGATAAATAGGAGGGAGAGCATCTAATAGCATTTTTCTCGAGGACTCTTAGAGAATATGAAACCAGATATAACTTTGTGGAAAAACAAGCATATGCTATGGTAAAATCTCTTAAAAAGTTTAGGCATATAGTATCAGGAAGTAAAATTTTGATACTTGTAGCACATCCAAGTGTCAGAGAATACATCATGGAGGGGGAAATTATTGAAAAAAGAGAAAATTGGATAACAAAGATCCTTGATTATGATGTAGAAGTCAAACCCACTAAATTATTCAGAGGTAGAGGTTTGTGCCAATATATGACTCAGGAGCTTAAAAAGATGATACTTGAAGAAATAAATTCAGGAATAGAGGAAGAAATTGTATTACGAATACAAGAAGTTGATCATGAATCTTGGGTCACAAGCAAGATTCATTTGATGAAAAATGGGATTTACCCAAGAGAACTCCCTCAAAATAAGAGAAGATACTATAGGATGTAAGGAGTTCATTTTGTTTTAATTGAACAGGTTCTTTTCAAAAGAAATTCTGATGGCAAATTGTTAAGATGTGTAGAAAAGGATGAGGCTAAGAAAATACTACATGAAATGCATCATGGAGTATTTGGTGGACATTTTTCTACAAATACCATAGCTATAAAGATAAGTGAAGCAGGTTATTTTTGGCCTACTTTATTTACATATTGTTATCATCTGGTTAAAAATTGTAAATCTTGTCAATACTATGTGGGGATGAGAAGGAATGCAGCAATGCCTCTTAGCCCTATAATTATGGATGAACCTTTTGCTCAATGGGGTCTTGACTTCATTGGAATGATAAATCCAATATCTAGTATGGGTCATAAATGGATCTTAATAGCCACAGATTATTTCACCAGATGGATCGAGGCAGTACCAGTCAAGGAAGCAACAGAAAATGTGATCCTAGACTTTCTAGGGAGTATCACTACTCATTTTGGGGCTCCTCGCACCATAATTTAAGATAATGCTAAATCATTTTTAGGGTCCAAAGTATCTAAATTTTCATTAAAGCATGGAATATATTTTAAAAATTCTTCTAATTATTACCCTCAAGGTAATGGTTTGGTAGGATCAACTAATAAGAACCTAATTAGACTCATCAAAAGAATAGGGGCTGATCATCACAAGGAATGGCACAAAGTGCTTAATTTATCACTATGGGTTGATAGAATTATGCCTAAACAGGTGATCAAAATGTCTCCATATGAATTGGTATATGGGAAACCTATTGTAATTCCCCTAAGCTTAGAGATTCCTACTCTCGAGCTGATCAAACAGATTGAAATTGAAGAAAATGGCCCCATGCAAGTCAGACTTGTAGAACTTCTAGAAGTTCAAGAAAAGAGGGATGCATCACATGATTCACTGATAAAAAATCAAAAAATAGTTAAAGACTATTTTGATAAAAGGACTTCAAATCCCCATTTTGAAACAGGGTCAATTGTTCTAAAATGGGATGCAAGAGCTACTAAACTAGGTCAATACACTAAGTTTGAAGCATTATGGACTGGCCCTTATAGAATCTGGGCATGTAAACAACAAAATTCATTTGAGCTAGAAATGATGGAAGGTGAACCTGAAGAGATTCCTATAAATGGAATCTATTTGAAACATTTTAGTTAAAACTATGTCTTCTAGTAATTTCAAATCATGCAAGAGTTGTAGATTCTTTTTGAGCATGCTCAAAAGTCCTTGGGGTTGCCAATAACTGTAGAGTAAAAATACTCTACATTTCATTCTAATTTTTAGTATCACATGATATAGATCACTGTCTCCACATACTTTGGTTTGAGATGACAAAATTTTGGAAATAGAGCATGGGCTCTATTTTCTTTTTGATTCATTTTGTCTAAGTGTTGGGGTAAAGTGGAAGCTAACAAGTGTCATCATCCAAGGCCTTTTCATATTTTCTATGAGTTGGTTAGAATGTGTCACGTATCCCATAATGACTTAGCAGAGATTGCCAAGTGTCAGCGTCCATGGTTTCATATTGGCACCTGCATTTCATCTCTTTTTAGCAAAAGGTTTAACAAGCTAAGTATCAAGATCAAGTGGAAAATGCCAAGTGGCAGTCACAAAAGGTCTCAATTTTGATTTTTTAAAAAGTGATGAAAGCTACCATGTACTCCAGCAAAAGAAGACGAAAGCTGACAAGTGTTGCAGTCTGAATTATCTTCATCTTTGCTTCACTGATATAACAAAGACTATAGTGGGTCCCAAGTTTTGTGTCTGAAGCAAGCAGAAGCTGCCAGGTGTTGCTATCTATGTAAATGAGAAATGAGACCCATTTGTTTCTATGGTATAAATAGAGTAAAGTGGAGGCCACCATCTGTCATCTTCTTCAAGCTTCTAAAAGGTATCTTAAAGAAGCATAGATTACCATGTAACCCAGATAGGTAAAGCAGAGACTGCCACATGTCCTTTATTAAAGCAAGCAGAGATTACCACCTATCCCTATGCTTATTTTCAAGTCACTTGAGTAAGAGATGCTATAGGTCTTATTTTCTTTTAAGCTATTTAAGTTTTGAGGAAGTGGATAACAACAAGTGTCAAAGGCAAAATGATCTTGAGCAAAGACACAAAAGAGTATAAGTTATGCAGAAAGTGCCACGTGTCTTCAATAGGTGCTGTGGAAAATGACAAGTGTCATCCTCCAGTGTTTCCTAAAGTAATAATAGGATTTTCAAGAAATTGGCTAAGTGTTAACTAGCATTTAAGAAAAGGGAGTGTCCTACAATTTGTGGGAGCCAATGAACTACCAGAAGATAATGCATTTCAGAATCTATAAAATATCTTCTGCTAGACACTTTTAGTTAGAGGAGATTTCATTTGGGCCATTAGATTGGGAGCAAGCAGACAATCTAAAGTGAATCTAAGGCTATAAATAAGGGTGCAAAGATCACTAGAGAAAATATCCATTATCAAGAAAGATCAATTATTAGAGAGAATTTTTGAGAAAGAATTATTGTAAAGAGTCTATACTTTCTAGAGCTATGACTAAGTAATATCATTTGATTTTGTCTCATTTTCTTGAGTTGAAAGGTTTATATAATTGTACGTGTTTCTACGCCTCTTATATGACTATAAAATTCAAATAAGAATATTGAACCCTATGACTTTGTTGATATTTTCTATGTCATTTGCAAAAGCAGTCTAGGCTGTAGACTTCCTAGAGCTATGATTAGTAATTTCATTTTCTTTTGTCTATTTTCTTGAGTTGAAAGGTTTACATAACTATACATGTTTCTATGCCTCTTATGTGACTAGAAAATTCAAATAAATAAGATTGAACCCTATGCCTTTGTTGACATTTTTTGTATCACTACAAAAGTAGTCTATGTTGTGAGCCTCTGTTTGTATTGTTTTCATCTTTTACATTGATCATGCACTTGTTTTCTCTTAAATGTAAATGAATCTTACATATAGTCTCACTGTGCTCAGGATTAAGGTCAAATTACATTTACGCACATTGCCATAGATTAGATTTTCTTTCTTGCATTTGTGTTCTATTAAATTCCTATCCCTTTTCCCAGTATCTACTTGAATTAAAGAAGAACTGGCTTCTCTAAAATCTGGAGGTTGTTTCAAGACGTAAGTCCCACATATTGAAACTTCCCATTGTTGTTGATTAGAATCAAGTGCAATTTTAAATCATCAACATATACAATATGGGAGGTAAAATAAGGTGATGGATGTTTATTAATACAATGCAAGTTAAACGATATACAATATGGGAGGTAAAATAAGGTGATGGATGTTTATTAATATAATGCAAGTTAAACGTTATACTAGATTCACCAACTCTAGCTTATTGTATAAATATTACATCAAAGAGATGATATTTAAACCCCTATTTGACATGAATTTTTTGATTAGAGATGGTGAGCCCCTAAACATTCTATGTGAATAGGTTGAGCTTCATTGAACATCATTGGAAAGAGGTTATTCTACCTAATTATTAGTATGTAGAGAGAATCAATTGAAATGTTTAGGAAGGGATTTGTTGATAGGAAACAATGATTTGGGGTGATTGGTGTATGAGTAAGATTCTTCTTTAGTTATAAATCTTGTTCTTTCCCTAGGTTTTTAAGTGAATCTTGAATATTAAACTTGCAACTTTCATTACCTAGAGAGTGTGTGGATTATCTAAGCTTGGAAGATGATGTAGTGTTCTTCCCAACTACATTATAATTATAAATAATTTGGATATAGTTAGCTTGGGTTTTTGAGATAGAAATATGGGTTAGATTAACAAAAATTGGGAGGGGATAAATATAATCATTATGTATGTTAGGGATAGGATTAGTTTCATTATAGTTATCAAATGATGAAGAGGGGTTTTTTTGTGGAACCAACGAATGAATAAAAATAATATTGAAGGAAAAAATTTCATGTCTATTATTTGATCTTGTATTTGAGGCAATCCTAGATCAAATGGTTGTACTATCGATATTAGAAATAGGGGTTTGGATTGTTAAGATAAATGGTAGGTTGTAGTTGAGAAAAATCTATATCATATAACTGAATAGGTGGGTAGGGGTTTTTATTGGTACATTTTAATACATACTCTAGGGTGACTCCTAAGGCTAGATATTTTGTCTCTATCATTTTTACACCAAAGAATTATGCCTAATTGAATGACCATGTCATAGAGAAATGGTTGAACTGAAAGATTGAGATAATGTAATTCAACACACATGGGATATTTTGAATAGAAAGGCCCTTCAAGGTGAAAGTTGAGTTTCCCATTCCTAGCCATAAATGACCCATGTGTCATATTTGAGAGCTTCTTGGGAAAATTCAAAATCAAAAAAGATGATTGAGGCATATCCCTTGCATAAATCCTTCACAAAGTGTATTTTCCATCCCTTAAACTCTTACATACTTGACTTGCCCATTTGTAAAAATAATTTTCAAAAGGAATGACTCTAAGAAAGAAGATAACAACTATATATTGGGAAATGTTTGTAGAAACATTAACAAACTCATAAAGGATTTGAAATTCAAGGTCCTTTCCTTATTTAATTATCCTAGATTGAGTCCATTATTGGGTAACTTAGAGTTTAAATTTGAGAGAGTGTTTTTTATTGCTTTGTGCTTTCTAGGGCTTATGCATTTTTTTTAGGAACCTCCTTGAAGTAATAAATTAGGATAAATTATATTAGGGTTCTTAAGGGTAGTGGGTGGATTCCCCAACTCCATTCTTGTGTACAACTCTAAATGAAGAGAGAATACATGTTAATATTCAGCGATTACACTAGAGGCATTTTACTCCTAGGAATAATGCATAGATTCATCTATGCATTTAAATATGTCATTAACATAACTATAACTATTGAATAACACCCTAATAAAATTAAAATCATGTTACTTGACTACTGACATGGAAAATGATAATGGAAACTACTAACATGGTGAATGACATGGAAATTTATAGCATTCACATTGCATTGTTTGAATATAGAAGCAAAAGATAAATGGATAACAAATTAGAACCACCATTTATCTCTTTTAATGACATTCTCCTTGGCTTTCTCAAATGGCACATGCTAATATGCATGTATTACAAATTGTCATGACTATTCTTGTATGTAGTAACCTTTAAAAGGTAGAGAATAATGCATAATTATATTAACCTCTCAAAATTTTAATTGTCATAATCAAGGCTTATGATTTTGTAATGGTTAAGGTTTTTTCATAATAATAATCAAGTAAAGTATCAAATCCAACAATTAGAAGTAAAACATAGATCATAATATACATAAGTAATGTGTAAATATAGTAAAAGTAATCATATATATATAGCAAATTCACAAGTTATAATTATCTATTCTTTTCAAATAAATAAAATAAAAATAAACAAGTTATAAAGGATTGACTACATGTTTATTTATTATGTTTGATGTTTTCTTAAAATAATCCAATCTTTCAGTAAAAGTTTGAATATAGTTAAGTCAAATCATCACCATGATTTTGATCAATGAGAGCTACAATTCAACACCATACAATAGTTAATAGCTTAATAAGGATTAGGTTATAGAGAAATAACATGTATGAATGAGATCAAACTAAAACTCCTACCAAACACTCTTTTTCCCTAAGCATACCATTATATTGCACCTTTTTCCCATAATGTGGTTCTTGTTGCTCATTATGTTGAGCACTGGTGAAAATTACTTTTTATATTAAATTATTCTCTACCCTAATGACACCCAATTGGTATAGTAGGTTTAATTCATATTGAACTCCCACACCCACCCCAATTCTCTATCCTTCTTGGTTTCCTTAAAGCACTATGATTATACTTTACATCTTCAAGAAATTGTATTAAAAGAATATAAATCAATATATTGTCCTTTCATTTAACTAATGTTTTAGTCATACCATTATTTATCATTTTAATAATGGTTTGAAAAAATATCCAAGAGGGTAAAATTAATTAATCACAAAGCATTTTTTAACATCTCTCTTGGAGCATATCCTACTCCCAAGACGAGTTTTTTTTAATAAAAAATTTGGATCATTACCTAAGGATTAATAATATCTTAATTATAAGGAAAATTATCATGTTGACCATTATTTAAAACATTTTTCTTAGAAACATGCCAATATGGATAGGAATATAATATTAACCATATGAATTTTAACTCCTAATTTTCCCAAGGTGAATTGGGAGCAAGGGTGATGAAAAGCACCACTAGATAATTTAATAACCAAAATAATAATCTTGGTGCTAATAAATTTTACATCATCAAATTACATTATAATATTTAATAATCACTTAATTATTTATATCACATTTATCTCATTACCAAGGGTATATCTGACCAAGGCTTCAATTTAATCGTAACACAAACATATCATGTATACAAATGCTAATGCGTGTCATTATAAGAGATAGATGAACAAGGGTTGAAGGGTCAATTTTATTAGGAGAAAATGTCAAAAAATAAAGAGACAAAGTGATTACAACATGAAAAATCTTGGATCAAATAGCAATATTCAAGAAGAGAGGCTACCCTACAAAGACATAAAATTTAAATCCTGGTAATAAATCAGACTAAGAAAGTCAAAATAAGTAGATAGAGAACATTGAAATATGATTTTTTTAATCCCATCTAGAGTCCCTTAATTGATGACTAAATCATTAGTAAGGCCCACATTAATGGAAGGGGAAACCAACCTCCTTTTCCTTCGAGAAAAAGTGGAATCCATAGTCCACTACAATTCACCATTTATGGCCTCCCAATCTTCTATTTGTAATATTTTTGCCTCTCATTTCCAACTTATATGTTTAAAAGTACCACAGTTTGGGTCAAATAAAATAACCTTCATTGGATGGATGCCTAGAGGCTCATAATACCTAATGTCATCCTATGAAAGCAAGCTCTGTAATCATTAGTCATAAAAAAAACATGATTGGCCCCTCTATTGTGATTCTAGTAAGTCAAAATCTTGAAAATATATCCCACTACAAGGCCAAGCCAAAAGTAAGTGAGCCTAAGAAATGCAAACCCATTGGCAGTGCTAACTTACACAAAAAAAACATTATACACTAAATAATTTAATCAAGATTTGAAAAACTTCAAAACATGGAAATAATTCTTAAACTAGTTGACCAAAAAATATTTTCATTATATGGAGGGTTTTACACTATTTTCCTTTCTTCACTTTCACCATATATGCATTTTCTATTGATGTTCCTCTATAAATTTCATAAATTCCTTACAACCAAATATCAAGATGAGAAAATTGGGGGTTTGTAATATTATCTTTTATGAGAAATTACATATCATCTATAATTACTCTACACACCTAAATTTTTTTGATTCATTTATCATCACTAATATTACTATTAGTCGATAATAATTTCACTTATCTTATCTAATCTCATTTATCTCTTTTAATTATGTCCTAATATCACCCCTTTTAGTCATTTATCTAATATCCCCCTTCATTATTATTAATCCACTAAATTTATATCATCCCAACTAGTCTATTAATTCCTCTAATCATATTTTAATCTTATCCTAATCTCACTTATCCATTATCTTTAAATTTTAAATTCCCATAGCCCACCTACCTACCTACTCCTAGGCTAACCTACAATCCTACCCCCTAGATTCTCTAGAAATCCCTAATCACCTATCTAATCTACCCTTAATCATGATTAAACTTCCAAAAATATTCTAGAGGTTTATACCTATATAACATTTTATCCTCTATAATCATTCAAGGAATGTGTAATTCCTTAGATAATGTTTCACCCTTGATCTTTTGGCAACCAACTTTGAATGGTGACCATTAATCTTCCCTCCTTAAATCTATGTAAATAAGCCACCCCTCCATGGCCAAACCAATAGAAGAAGTAATATAATCTCCATGATGAATCCATGAATCCACTTAATCCATGAATCCCTAATCATAATCATTGATCATACCATCACCATGTCAAAATTTGAATTTTAATTACAATCAACAATCCAACAATTCAGTTTGAAGATCTTGGAGGGAAGATAGAAGAAATAAGGAATTGGTACGAGATGTCTAGTTGATTTTAATTTTGATTTCACAATCTATCCTATTGAGTGTATGGTGAATTTTGGGTAACATTCCTATGTTTTGGTAGATTTTATTCATTAGTTCAAAATTAAAATCATAATTACTATAGTAAATATCCATTTTTTGATATCCAGTTGAAATTGATTGCTTCATATCCTATGTCTTGACCAACAATTCACCCCAAATTTGATTGAAGAAAGGATATCAACATAAACCATAATGCAAAGGATGATTTCACTCAATGAACCCTTTTTTGACATTTTATTTAACAAATTCAGTGATGTTAATGCCACATAAGTTCTATGTCAAGGGAAAATTTCAAGTTTGATGACTACTTCTCCACTAGTATATAGTGGGAAAATAAATTTGAGATTAATATGATTTTCTTCCATCCACTATACTCCCAATCATACTTAGATGCTTTGACAACAATAGATAAATGATAGGTAGTGAATTATTCAATACATGTAACTTTTGAATGGAATTATATATTATTGGATTACTAAAAAGTGAAAGTTACAAATATTTTAGAATAGGTAATCATTTAATACCTGTTATAGTCTTTATCTTCTCACACCATTAAGAATTTAATCTATTGGTTCTTCATCATTGTTAGCTAAATATATGACTATGGAGTATTTTATGTATTAAATAAAATAGGCTAGAGAGGTGTCGAGAGGAGGGAAGTGGAAACACATGTGGCCATGCAGATGGGACATTTGGATGACCAACATGTAAGGGAATCCTATAGGGTGGCAACTGAAAGTGTAAGATACATGTGATGTCAAGAAAAAGTGCTTCTATAGTGACTCATGTTTACATGGAAATTATGTTTTGGCATGATTTAAGTATAGTTTGTTTGGAAATGACCTTTTGAATTAAGAGTTAGATATTTTGATAGTACATCTAGATATGTCATTTCAATAATGATATTACTACATTAAATAATTTGAAAAAAATATTAGTAATTTATATTATAAAAATTTGTTTTATAAAGTGGATTTTGCTACATCCCAATTCCTTACTAAGTAAACTATTTGATTATTTGTGGATATTTATAGTTGACAAAATTGGATTTGGTTATTTTTAACTAAGCTTTGAGATATATGTTGTTATGGGACAATAACATATTGCTTAGGCTACATGATTACTTTTTGAGTTATCTATAGTGTATATGTTTACATTATGATCATTTTGATTCATTATTTCAATTATATTTTATGATATATATATATATTAATAATAATAATAATAATAATAATAATAATAATAATAATAATAATAATAATAATAATAATAATAATAATAATATGTTGTTATGGTCTAACTACCTTCTTGTTGTGAGGTTGATGTACGAGAACTCATCTCTCAGAGCATGATGGAGGGAGACCATCATCAGAGAGGGTGACATAAATGGAGATATTTGAGGATGTTAGAAAAACTGGCTAGAACCGTGCACACACCACATTAGCTAGCACATGTTAGATGCATGATAAAGTGGTTAGCATAATGTGTTTTGATGTTGTTTGCAATAGATAGTCATTTTAGCCATGGTTTCTAGCATAATTTAGTTGGTTATTTGAATTTCATCTTGCATGACATGTGTGTATATCCATGAATGTTTTAAGATGTACATAATTAGAATAAGTTTAGCTTTATTGATTGAGTTATCATTAAACCATTTTGACATGCTAATTTAATTAATGAATATATATATTAATTATTATTAATTAGTAAATATGCTCAAACAAATGTAAAAATGGAGAAAATGTGGAAAAAATAAATAAATGGATTAAAATTAAAGAAGAGACAAGATTTTGATAAAAGAGGAAAATATTTTAAAGAAAAGATAAAACAAAAAATAAAGAAAAATAATAGTAATAAATAAATGAAAAAAATAAAAACTAAAGTTACTTTTTTCTCATGAAAGGGAAAAAAAATATTTTCAAGGGAAAAGGGAGGCACATAACACAGAGAAAAAGAGAAGGAGAAAGGTAGCACATAGGGAGACATATTTGAAGAAAAAAAGATAGGACCATGTAGACAATGTATTTAAATTCTGTGTATTTATGTGTCTGTCAAAATATGTAATTACATATATGCTGGTTGTATATATATCTATTTATGAATTGTGTAGAGGAATACATAAGAACTCAATATATATATATATATATATATATATATATATATATATATATATATATATATAAGTAAACTTTATAAAAAGATACATATATACATCTATTTGGTATATATGCAAACCATATATGTATATTTGGAGTGATTCATATAATAATGGATATGTTTATTATTTATAATATCTTATGTATGGAGATTTGATAGACTATGGCAATTTGTATCTATGACCATCTGCATATGTTGTGTCTAGTTACCTCTATTAGCAACATGGGTGACTTAAGTGTACAAATCAAACTCCTTCCAAAGCGTATATATAGAAAACTTGACATGTTTATTTTCAATGACTTACTTAGCTATGAAATTGTATATTATAACAATTATTAGGTATATGATAGTCCAATGATCTACTTATGGAGAAAAATGATCTGATTTTGAGGAGAACAATTATCTATATATAAGTGATCCTATTAGTAATTTGAATATATTAATGGTTAGAGATATAGTGGTTAATGATTAATAAATAGATATGGTTTAAAAATAAAGTGTTATAGTTTAGTAATAAATTAGCTAGGATATTTAGTGACATATATCATTCTTTGCTATCTTGGCTACAAATCACTATATAACTATAGTATAACAGTATCATGTACTAGAATTCACATTAAATCACTTTACCACACCAACTAAAGATCTTCTCATAGTTAATAGGTGACATTATCGGTTAATTAGAATGATAACATGTACCAGGTTACAAATCACTACATAAATATTTTAAGGAAGCGGGGCTACAGGATCATTCATATAATTTTTGTCATATAAATGTTGGAGGCATGATGTTCAACATTAAATATTTTTGACATGACCCTGAACCATGAATTTGTAAGCACAATCCCAAGAATATAATCTATAATGCTTTACAGGGGGAAGGAGGGGGAAGGAGGGGGAAGGGAGAAGTAGGGGTTCCATCCTGTGATCATTATTCGATCACGTTGAACCATGCTTTGCTTTCCCATGGTAGCTATGGACTTATAAATTAAAAAAGTTTGTAAAGAGGTGCAATTAGAGCCTTGAAATATTCCACTAGTGCTGCTGAATCTATAAAGACACAAGATGTTTAGAGTCCCCCAAAATTCAATGTTCTAATTGGAGGAGAGTTTTTGGATTCTCAATCACAAGATTGGATTGACATAATCAATCTATGAATGCTTTAAAAACAATATTTTCCTACCTAAAATAACACCCCTATTACTTCACATAAGTGCATCATGTTTAAGTTCTAAGAGATCATTCGAAGAGACATGGAAAAATTAGTAATGAGTGTTACTATAAAACAAGGAAAAACTTTGGGTGATGATCATGGTGTAATAACTTAGTAGCTAACAAGTTCTTCATTTCATGAATTTAGTGACTAGCCACAAAATTTAGTGTCTTTTTCCTGATTATATCACTAAATTTTTTATTTGTGATTAACATATGTTATGGATAATTTAACTTTTTCTTGATTATATTAACCAAATGCATCAACTGATTATATTCATGATAAATTATTGCTAAGTGATAAATCATTCTCTAACAGATGTTGGAAATATATAATTCATCTTGTGGTGATTTATTATAAATACATGCTAATCTAATAAAAGTTGAAGTTATTTATTGGATGGATCATTCTTAATCTATGTGGTAATAGATTGTTTGGGCCACAATATTAAGGCTATACCTAAGCTATTAATCAATATGCATCTACCCAAAAGACTAGGTTTAAGATATTTAGTAGTTTATGATTAATGCTCTTTTATTAACCTAGGTATGAGAGTTTTAAGACTTATACAAATTAATGGATTTGGTTATTAAGACTCATATGGATATGGTTAATCATAATATAACTAATAGGTCTTACATATAAACCACTCTTTTATTTGTAGGGTCATTGTAGATATTATTAGTTGGTATTAACTGGTATATGATATACATTATTAATATTATTACTATTACATATAACTCCACACAAAGGTTTAAGATATTAATCAGTATGCATCTAAACTATTAATGTCACATGGTCCAATTTTACGTATTAAAAATTATTGGTTAGTGTATTATATTTTGATTGATTATTAACTTGTGTATTATATGTATCATGGGTATAATTTTATGTATTAGAGTGTATACATATATGAATTATGTATATAAATATATGGGATGCATACCTATAGCATAGATTTTGACTAGAATATTATCACAGATTTAGAATTTAATATATCTATGAACTTGATGAAACCATACCCATACAAATACAATCTCCTAAAAAATAAAAAATTATTATTGGTTATTGGTATATATGCATACAATATTGAAAACTTGTGTGTAGTACATGTTTTGAGTATATTGGTATACATGAGTAATTATACATATCATATGTTAATACATCATAATGTGTGCCTATAGGTTATAGTTATTTTGATTAATAAAGACAAAGGTATAGATTCTTGAAGAATTGAAAAACTATTTATACCTAAATCTCCCTAAAATATAACATTTTGTTTAAACAAAAGATTATGTTCTCATAAGAATCAAGACTTTCTTATTACGACTGGTTGTTGAAATGGAGAAGTGTATCCACAAAAATTGATGGACTATGATATATTAATTGTCATAGAATATATTATTTATATAAATATACTTATAGGGGGAATAGATTATGAAGCTTAAACACAAGGTATACCTAGGTGGTATAACATGTACTTGATTATTATTATTATGAGATATTGGGTTCTCAAAATTGAAAGTCTAGTTATTCATAATTGTGTAGTTGTGATCATAAATAATGAGCTATGATATTATGGGATGTCATAAAGAATATTTTAGTTGGAAACTATAGTTTAAATATATGTTATACCTAGGTGGTATAACCTGTAATTGTTATGTCTAGATACATTCATATGTTTGATGAACTAAATGTATACATGATGGTTGTTACTATGAATAACATGTTTTAAATATTTATTAAGACCTTATTTATTCATGCATATAACCTTGAAAGTATAACCAAGGCTAGAATGGAATATTTTGTCCATGTGAACTGATACCTTCTTTATTATATCTATTTGCTTGAACAAAATCTTAAGTTTATGTTGACTTATACTATTTTATTATGACTAGTTGTGGTACTTAGTAGTTATGCTTAAAAACACTAGATTATGATAATATGGGTTATGATGGGGTGTAATATATTTGGAAACTATTTATAATAATTAAAATTTATAGATAAACTATCTACTCATTCATGGAGGACCATTCCTTGATGGGATTAGTGTGGGGGATCGTTGGTTCATGGTTGGTGTGAAAAATCTCTTGGATGATGATCTCCCCCCCATAGTAGTAATACTTTTGAAATGACACTTGAGATTGCCATAGATACTGGAGAGTCTAGGGAACCCATGCTCTAGGGAGCTATGTATCTTATTTATGTACATTATATTACATTATATTTATTATTGGAAATGTTATCATGAAGAGCTGTAATTACCTATTTATTGTGGATTAATATTAGTGGTTGATATTATACCAGTCATGGCTGGCTATTTGTAATTACTTTCTATGTTTGTATTATGATGTGTTTCTTATGATGATATTTATCAATGATGTATGGTGTAGTATGCTTCATTTACAGCTATCACACTTAAAGTATCTTATATGATTTTTTATTAGATTCTCATGGTGTAATCTATTTAGAGTATATATTATTTGAAAAAAATCTTGTATTTCTAGGTAGATTCTAGTAGGGATGTTACATGTGGTATCATATTTATGGCTCAAAATCTAGGACCTAATGAGTCCATTAACATTTTGATATCTTTTTGTTTATAAAAAAGGAGAATAGTGAAATGTGTATGATATATTGATTGTGTATCTTAGGAACATTCACACCCTCTTATAGTTTTAAACGGTTGTATTATCAAGTGTCTCAATAGTGTTTTTTGTAATCAATGTTGGTAGATGAGTGCATGGCATAGTTCATGAGTTGTGAATAATAGATTCCTATAGTATTTTTGTTCATTTAGGTTGGACACTTTGAGAATGATTAAATTATTACTTGTTAATCAAGTCACCTCTATTATGGGTGTTTATCTTGTGAGTGTCTAAAAAGCATGGGATGCTTCTCACTTAGGTATATGTGCATTAGTTATGTGTCTTAATTACACTTATCCTATAAGACCATTTTTAGATTGGCATTGTTTCAGTTAATTTTCACTCATTTCTTAATTTTAAAAGTAAATAATAAAACTAGTAATAGGGTGTGTAAAAGGCCTAGTAAAAGTGCACACATGGATCCAGATGGTGGTGGGAAATCATATTTGGATAGGAAGGAATAACCTAAAGATAAGAAAGACACTAAAAAAGTGAGTTGTTAGATGGATGGTTGAATGTACTACCTAGCGTGAGTTAGATCCAAGAAGCATATTACTTGTTAGGAGTTTGTTAATCCATTGTTATAACAATTAAGTTGATATAAATTGAAAGAAAGGATAATTTCATTCAATGATATGAAAGTAAATACATGCAAGGAAAAGAAAGTACATATTTTTTTAAAGAAACAACTAAAATAGCAAAAATGGGTCAATATTTGTGCTAAAAGGGTTAGGGTCTGGTCTAGAAAATCAAAGAAGGTACTATAATTAGGAGGAAATAGAGAAAGTTAGGTTTGGATGGGGTTAAGGGGATAAAAATAACTTGACATGTTTTTATGCCATAGTGACCATCCATGGTTAGGAGAACCATCCATGGTTTAGGTTAATTGTCAGCAGTTGGGTAACCATCGACAGTTAAAGTGACTGTTAGTGATTGTGCTAATTGTTAGTGGTTACCTATGCAAATTTGGAAATAATCATAACAAAAGGTATAGATTGGGTATTTAGGAAATAAAGGTTTATTATGGGGTTGATGGGTCAAAAATAGGATATTGATGGGTTTAGTAGGGTAGGGAAGGTTAGAAATAAGATAAATCAATGAAAATAAGTGAAAGATACTTGAAACTTGATGGTAGAAGGCTGAAATAATTTGGCCAACATGCAAGTACTTTAGCTTTCAAAAGTGATTTTGATATAACTTTAGGTCTTTGATGATGTTTCTTACCTTCTAAAGGATGTTGAATACCTTTATACAAGAGAGCTTGGATGCAAGATCCTGGATTGTGGATCTATTTCACTTTCTCCTCTTCTCTTTTCATAGGACAAAGTTGCTAATTGAGGTGGAGAAAGTTACTAATTTGATTGGGGGAGAAAATTTCCAATTTATGATGTTTTAAATAAAGTTTTAAAAGAAAGTTTCCATTTAGGGAGATGCTTATCTTACATAAAAATCTATCAATGCTTTAAATCTTTAAAGTAGGCTAGGAGACCTAACCACTAATGGTGAGGCTAACCATTAATGGTTAGGCTAACTATCGATGATTGAGGGGTTAAAAGAAAATAGTTTAAAGGAAGTTAAAAAGGGTGAGTTAAATTATTTAACCAATTTTTTTAGGGATTTGATAGGGTCAAGTGAGTCTAATTGACTAGGTGATCCACTAGACATGAGGTCAAACTAAGGTCAAAATATCTAAAGCTATCATGTGTAGTTTTTGAGTGTCTAAATTTTGTCCCTTTTTGTTATGCAGATTTGATTTTACAATCTATAAAAAAATAGATGGTTAGTCAAGGTTTGGTTGCCCCAAGTATGGGAGGAGGTGTTTCCCCATCAAACTAAGAGTTTATGAGGAAAAATTGAAATTGAGTTAGGGTTTGATAAATGGTAAATGGGTAGTCACAAGGTGGGTGACATAAAATGGTTTGGCATTTGAGACATAAACATGTATATAAAATGTGACTTAGGGAGATATTCAAGATCATGTAAAGACTAAAGTTGCTAATGTTGGTAAAAATAAGTTTAATTCTAGAGGTACATGTGACAGGGGTAACTGATCCACAACATTGGTCATAGTTGATCAGGTCAAGCCTACTAAGCCATCTAAATAAGGTTAGTGTTGGTCATAAGTATCTAGGGTAGGAAGTGTTCCTAGAAAATAACATAATTGGTTAGGTCATACATGAGGGGGTTCAAAATTTCAACATGGAAAGGTTGGTTAGTATAGTCAAAATGACCATGCAGAGTCATTGTAAAACATGAAAAGAATTCATGTCAAAAATGACCAACATTGAGTTCAATGTGGTGTAATGGTGGGGTATGGGTTAGTTGGGAATGGTCAAGCTGACTCCATATGCACTATGCAAGTGGAAGTTGCCTACATAGCCCCATGGATAAAATATTACAAAGAATGTCAGGCCAAATGTAGTTATTTAAGGGTTGGTTAGTGGTATTCAAATGGGTTACCCCAATTTGATGTATCACATGGTGTGGTTTAATTAAATGTACATGGAGAAGGGTAATCTATGAAAGCATAAAATTTGGTTGAAGTAGGGACTAGGTGTTCTCGAAAAGGATTAGAACCAAGGTTGGATGTCTTTGAAAAAAGGGGGAATCTTGATTGTATACAGTTAGGTGTTTACCTTAGGGTCAATCAGTGATGGTCACCCTGACCATTGCTAGTTAGGAGAAACCTCAAAAAATTGAGAGATCAAAATAAAAATAGAATGTTACTTTTACCATTTGATTTTTGGCATTTTTTTATCTAAGTATTTTATATATTTTTTTGTTCTTGCATTTGATATTGCTGAGGTGGATCTGATTTAGTGGTGGAGACTATGTTGAAGGGTGATCAATTATTGATTTGATGGAGGGAGGATGAGGATGTCATTAGGCAATGAGATGAGGGATTTAACCATGCTAACAATCATGGAATGATGTAGGTATTGTCTTGATTTGTATAGAAAATGTAAATTTTATTTGTGTTGAAAAGTCAATGATTAGGTGTGAATGAGTAGGTTAGGAATCAGGGTTTATTTTTGTTTGAAAATAATGCCCTAGTTTTTAGGGTGTGAGAGTTTGAGGGAGTGATTGGGAAAATAAGGAATGATTTTGAGAGTTGTATTATGTCTTGGGTTGGGAAGGGGGTAGAGATTACTTGTATATAGGTTAGGTTTTTTAATTGGGGTGTGGGATTGAGGTTGTGGGGGTCATGGATTTGAGGATTGTACCATCGATGGTCACACATTATGAACACAGATGGTTCACCCAACTAGTGACAATCGTATTTGGGGATAAAAGGTTCTTAAGGGACTATTAACAGTTCTAGGAACCATTGGCGGTCATAGGATTGGGGGTATTGTGTGGTTAAAAAATGAAATTCATGATGTTTTGGTAAAGAGTTGAAAGTTTGTAAAAGTTTTGATGTTTTGTTTAAAGTGGATAATTATATATGTGAAAATGTTTGACAGTTTGTAAAATGTTTAATTGTTTTAAAATGTTGTATAGCATTTATGATGCTTATGAAATGTGTGAAAGAGAGTGATAAAATTTTAGAGAGTGTGGGAGGCATGTACGTGTGAAATTTGTAAATTTTGGTATAATTGACAAGTGTTAAATTGGTTGGTAGGTTTTGAAAAGGTGGAAAAGTATGTAAGAATGTAGGAAAGTTGGATGAATATTGAAGTGAGTCTAAAGTGAGTGAAAGGTATTACAAAAATTCTTGAAGAGATAGTTATATGGAACAAAGGTTAATGTTGAAAGGTAGAATGTAGTGAATTAGGTGTTTAAAATGAAATGTTAAGGATGGAATCGATTGAAGGTACAGGTATGTGTGAGGTAGGGTACATTTCTTTGGTTATAATAAATTTGAAAAAGATAGTTATAGATTGATACTTAGGGTGATGCAGAACACTAAGTATGAATGTAAATATTATTGGTTTTATAGGCTCATGATCAGATTTAGATGAATGACTGAGTCCCTAAGCTCTTCATAGAGGTGTAAGATGTGATGACTATGGAAGAGTGGAGACATATGGAGGTAGTCAGTGTAGGAATGATGATTCATTTCTAGTACTTACCATGAGATGCAGCCATGATTATCACCATCATCTAGAGATGGGACCTGCTGATGAACACTTTTATGTTTTTGATTGGAAAGATGATCATCCTCTTATAGGATGTTATGAGGATTACAAAACTACCCATCTGGGGGGAGCCAATTTATCATATCAAGAGTGAGGAGAGGGACTACCATATAGACCTTTCATATGGAGTAAATTGGGTTCATGTGAGGTGGTATGTAGGAGGTTTGGGTATCAAGCCACTGTACTAGAGGGTTTCAGAGGATAGATGCTTGTTGATTATGATGATGATGGTAATGACCTATTTTTCATTACCAAATTTGAGCTATGGCTGATTTCAATACCTACTATTGAAGGTACTTGTGGACATGTTAATTAGGAGGATTGTATTTGGATGCGCCTCAATGTTACTAGTCCATATTTATAGGGAGATTTGAGCCTTTTAGGCACATAGATGGTGTGGGATTAGCATTGTTTTCATGCTTCACCATTGAGCATATGAGCATATTCAAGTTTTGATACCATTGGGGTTACCATGGGAGGGTTTTACCTAGGTAGCCTTTTAAATCAAATTCATATGATGGAGGTATATTGATGCTTTGATAGTGCCAATGGAGGAGCTAGAGACATTGATTGGCTTAGGGATGATTTGGAGGGTTTAGTGGTGGGTGATGTTGTATGGAGACCATATGTGAATTGGCCTAATTAGCCCAGCCACCAGTACTACACATCATCCTTATAGAGCTAGCACTAGATTTATGGGAAGAGAAATGGGGAGACTAAGCTGATCTCCTTTGACTAAGTGAGGTGGTAGTTTTACTTAGTACAGGGGATTCCATCAGATTTTCATATATATAAGAGGAAGGTAGTCAAATTCTTACTCATGGAGCTGTAGCTATAGGATGTCATACTAGACTTCAAGGGGCTATCGACTAGAGCTACCATTGATGATGTAAGTATGGTGGATCAATATCCATCTTGGTTAGAAGCTAGATATGAAGTAACTAGCTTTGGATGAGGTGATAGGGGTAGCAACTTATATGTGTGGACATTTTAGGGGAACCACCATAGGATGGTTAGGTGGTAGTAGCACCAGCAGTAATATAGTCCTAGATCATAGGGTTATACAGATAGGTGGTCACATTATAGGCACATATTGTCACCTTATAAGGGTAAGTTTCTACTTTGATTGGTGAGCATGATACAATGAGGACCTCCTTAGATTTAGTGACACAGGAGAGAGATTGATTAAGATAGAGGGTAGGATCAGCCATAACAATAGCAGGAAGATCATCTGACATAGTTTTGAAGATATGATACCTAACCACTATTGAGGAATTAAGATATTATAAGGTGATAGTGCTAGCATAGTTTCTATTAAATATGAGATATGGGGAATATAGGACCAAATTAGTAGGGGGTCCATCTATAGTGAATCCAAGATAATGGGTCTCAATAGTGGGATAGGTAGGGATATTAGGGGGCACTACCAAATGGTAGTGTAGGTACAGATGGGGCTAGTGGTAGTGGTGTACTAGGGTCCTAATAGATGAGATTATGTATATTATTTTGATTTTGATATTGGTCTATGTGATAATGACATGAGATGTATATGAGAGAGAGAGACATGGATACATTATTTCATGTATTTTATTATTGATGTTTGTGATGAGCATGTGTTGATTATGTTGATTATATTGTTGATATTATATTAATGACACATTGACATATGACATGATGATTATTTTATGATGTTCTATTCTATTTAGTGATTATGTATTGATGTGGCATGATTATGAGGACTTTTTTCTCATGAGAGGGTATGCAGATTTATTGTGTCTGTTCATGTTTTGATCACATGATGGATATGGTATATGATGATGATGAAATGTATGTTCATGATGTTGCAATGATGATGATGGCATAAGCTTAGTGAATAATGAGTTTAGATATGTAAATTATTGATTCATTTATGTTGTTTATGATTTCTTTCATGGATGTATGTGATTTTTGAAATGGATAGATAGGATATAAATATGGATATTGAATAGCTTTGTTCATGATGTTATTTATGGATATAAAATA
The DNA here is from genome assembly GCA_037957365.1 of Torreya grandis. NCBI lineage: Eukaryota > Viridiplantae > Streptophyta > Pinopsida > Cupressales > Taxaceae > Torreya > Torreya grandis. The sequence goes on from JARHVA010000110.1 coordinate 1,036,006, forward strand.
GATTTTTTTAAAGTATATTTTATTTATGTTTGTGATAGATTATTTGATGTAGAAAAGTTGATATAATGATGACAATGTTTATAAAAATGACATGATTATTAGATCATAGTTATGATGTGTTGTAGGGATGAATACTTATAATGTATTTGATATGGTTTATGTGGTTGTGTTGACATAATGTGAGTTGTGGATAGGATTATGGATATGTGGTTAGTTTATGATTTTTGATAGTGATGACTATGTATGATTTTCATTTTAAGTTTTATGAATGGTAGGATACCCATGTTCCATTGTTTATGAGATGAGATGAGGATAGACAATATGCAATATTATTTTATAGGTAGATAATATAGATGATGAGACGAAATAATTAAAATATGTTTTATTGATAATTTTTGGCAATTTTTTATGTGCATATGAGGAATGATGTGTTTGTTTATGAAGATGATAAGATGGTTTTTTTGTTGATTTGGATGATGAGGTGCATGATGTTTAGGTTCATAGATGGTATATGGCTCATAGTATTATAATGATGTTTATGAATGTTTAGGACATGGATGTAATGAAATCACATAAATTAGGTGCAGGTAACATATTAAATGTGAGAAAGATGTAACAATTATGAGGAATTCATCTATATAAATTGATAGAGGGAAAATAAAAGGCATGATATTTTGTATTGGCAAGGTCCTAACAACAAGAAAACATAACTAGGTTGACTTATTAAATAAAATCCTATCGAATTCTTCATAAGAGCATGCTTTGATTGAGAAATAGTGTGTGTTGATCACTTTAGATGAAGTAAGCTCATAGTCCCTTGATTTTAGAAAAGGTGTGGAGGGAAAGTAGATGATAAGTAGATGGTTGAATGGGAAATGGGTGAAAAAGTAACTTGATGCGGGTTAGCTTGCCCTTTATATAAGTGACCAAAGAATCATAATAGACATGTCTATGCCTTAATATGAAATGTATATTAATCAATGCGAGAAGTCTACAAATGCCATATATATGGGTCAATTGAAGCATACTATAATAATGTGTAGACTAACCAATACAATAAGTCTATAAATGACACTTATAAGAGCTTATTGTGGCTTACTTACTTTGATTTTGACATAGGGTTGTTTTTTGATTTTGCTATTTTTATAAGTTGGTGAAATTGATAAATGTAGGAAGCTTCAAATGATTATGTCTTAGCCATCATTCAAGGGAGTGGTCTATAATTGAATTTTTATAGATATCTTTCAAGGGAGAAGTCTATTTTTAAGCAAATTTTAATTATTGGGTAGTTGTCCTTCAAGGTAGTCTATAATGCAAGATATGGACCCAATGGATTTTGAATGTAGGATTAGACATATAAAAGTCTATTTAATCTTAAAGGTTTACCTTTACAGAGGCAAGAATTTAGCACAAAAGGTCAATTATGGATGGGTAAAGTGGTTTGAGACACAACCAATCATGGGATTCCATATGACTAGAGATGAAAATTATCAATGAGAACCATGCTATGGGTAGATCCTTGGTACCCATGCATAGGAATAAGCTATAATTATGATGGATAATCACATGGTTTTATATTATAATCAATTATTACTAAGGAGATTAGGGATAGGTAGGGGAAAGGAAGTGAAACTCTCGTAAACCAAGGGACAATCTAGGTTAGACACAAAGGTGAATTCAATACTTGTTTCAATAATAGAAAGGATGTAAATGTGAATTATTAAGAGGCTCAGGTTCTAGTTTGCCTTTGAGAGAGGACAAATGATAAGCACTTGATCCATACGTATGGGTTATGATGTAGGTTCCAAGCCAATTGAAAGCAAAATTGCCCTTTCTTCTCTTCTCCATAATAGTTACATATTGGTTTTCCTTAAGGATGAGATCTTCCATGTTGAACTCTCGCTCTTTCAAGTGTTTATTCTATGCATGCTTGATTCATTCCTAATAGACATGAAGATGATCAAGGATTGTGAGGTGATGTTCATCAAAGATTTCAAGATGTGTGAGGAATTCTTAATGATAGTCACTCTCAAAAAGGATTTCATGTAAAGATATGTGAAGGGATATAATTTGGACTTTAAGAGGTAAGATTTCCTCGGTTCTAAAAATGGGAGAGAAAGGGGATCACCCATAGAGGTTTGAATACTAGTGTGATAGGCCCATAAAGTGAAAGGTATATGTAAGTGCTAATCTTGACTTGAAGTACTTACTACTTTGGTGAGCATTTTGATGAGAGTTTTCTTAGAGCCTTCCACCTATCCATTGGCTTGTGGATGGTAAGGTGAGGAAAATATTAACATGATGCCAAAAGTGTCATAGAGACCTTGGAATTTTTGGTTTTTATAATATTTTCCATTATCAGTGATGATCTTAGATTGCATATACTTAAGGGGATCATTTTTAGTGATGACATATGTTTTATGATTAAGAAGATAGTGATGGAATTTGGAGGCCATGAAAACTAAGGTGAGGCATAGTTTTTTAGGATGGGTATACCAAGTTTCATACTCAATGAGGGTAAGACAAATGTAGTAGATGACTTTCTCTTTATTATATTCATCATGGTGAGTGAGCATTACTGCTAGGGAATGGTATGTGGTAGATATATATAGGTAAAAGGGGTGGTCTTCCTTAGGAAGGATGAGGATGGGTGGAGAGAGAAGATACTCTTTGATTGAATCAAAGGGTTGTTGACATTATTTGGTCTACTTAAAAGAGGTATATTTACTTAGGAAGTGGTGGAAGGGCTGACATTTATTTGATAGCTGAGAGATGAAATGATAGATGGATTAAATTTTGCCCTACAAGCTGTGGAGTTGGGTAAGGTTGGTAGGAGGAGACATCTCCAATATTGATCTAAATTTTGTAGAGTCTATTTCAATTCCATGGAGAAAGAGGATGAAACCAATAATATTTCCTGATAGGACTCCAAAAATATATTTTTTGAGGTTGATCCTAACATGATAATGGACTAATCAATAAAAGATGATGGTGAGAACAACTAGGTGATCCTTACAGTTTTTGGATTTCCCAAGGAGATCATCCACATAGTCCTCTATGATTTTATGTATGAGATCATGAAAGATACAGGTCATGGCCCATTGATAGGTTGTTCGAGCGTTCTTGTGTCCAAAGGGCATGACCCTATAGTAGAATGTTCCCTATGGGGTGATAAAAGGAGTTTTATGCTAATCTTTGGGGGAAATCAAGATCTGATTATATCTTAATAAATAATCCATGAGAGATAACATTTTATGGCTGACTTTAAGATTAACAAGCTGGTTGGTTTTAGGTAGAGAAAAGTCATCCTTAGGGAAAGTGAGGTTTAGGTCATGAAAATTGATATAGAGGTGAATGCCCCATGTGGGTTTGGTGATGGGATTGATGTTGGAAACCCATTATGGATAGTTGATGGTCTAAATGAAGTCGATGGATAAGAGATGTTGAAGCTCTTCTTTGATAATAAGGTCTATGTGAAGATGCATCCTAAAAATCTTTTACCAAACTAGTTAAGACTCAAGATGGGTAACAATGTTGTGGAGGGAAATAGAAGGGTTAATTCTAGGCATATACTGATAGGACCACACAAATTCTATAATATGGTCTTAAATGGAAGAAGGGTAGTCTTGTTACTCCATAAAATTTAAAGATTCACCAATTTTGATGATATGAGGGTTATTATGAGTTCCCAAATTGACATCAATAGTGGATTCATTTAGCATAGTTTGGTTTTTAGGAGGAAGGGATTTATGAATTTAAGAATTCTTTGCTCCTAGGTAGGTAAGAATAGAATCATCATTCTAATGTTGGATGGTGTTGATGGTAGGAGAATCATGTTTAATCATTTCAGGATGGATGAGAGGAAGGGGTTTAGTTTAGAAATCCTTTTGATAGGTTAGGGGGCACAAACTAATGATATTATTCCAAAAAAAATGTTATATGGGATGATATCAGAGTCTTCAAAGTTGGAGGGAGATGGGGTTGGTGAGGATGGAAGTTATTCATTTATGGTGGTAATGGGTTTTGCTATTGTGGGTTCTTTTGGTGGTATAAACCTAAGGCCAAAAAACTCATGAGGTTTTTGAGTTTTGATTATAGGTAACTCATGAGGTCACTATTCATATAGGCCAAGACCAAACCCCTTACAAACACACCTATAAAGGTAAACTTTGGCAAATGCTAGTTTTTCAAGGTAGGAAAACTCAATGGTGAAGGGTCAGAGGAATGAGGCAGTGGTAGGAATGAGAAGTGGCTAATCAAGTATCTCATAGATGAAATTTGTTTGATTAATAGGGATCACAAAAGGGATGATGGTCTCGATATTAGGATCATAGGAAGGGTCATTTTTGAGATTCCCATATTTTTTTAGAGTATGGAAAGCATCTAAGGCTAAAAGTTGATATTCCCCAAGAGAGAGATGTTGAAATATGGATAGCAAGGGGTCCTCAACCAAATTTTGGGATGAATGGATGGTTGAGATAGTTGATGCTTAATCATCATTATGAGTGGAAGTGTTGATGATTTTGGTTAGTGAGGTGGTTTTGTTATAAGTTGGTTTTGAGGTAGATGAAGGAGGAATAATAAAATAATTAGGCCAATATGTCATATTGTAAGAGGCAAAGGGACCAGCGTTAGCTTTGATGGTAATAAATTATCCCTCATGCTCAATTTAGACACATTGGTATAAGGTGGAAGTGATGAAACTCATAGCATGGATCTAAGGGTGTCTAAGTAACACATTATATTATAACTCACCTTTTATAATGTAAAATCATTTAGGAATGGTACGAAGCCCCAATTGGATATGGAGGACAATGGTCCTAAGGTAGTGGCTATAGTATCATTAAAAGAGCAAAGGACCCTTGTACTTTTTGACATGATATTTTTGGGTAGCTGAAGTTGGTCATATACATGGGAGGAGATAATTTTGATTCTAGATTCTCCATCAATCATCACCCTTTTGATACAGGTTTGATTGATGTATGATGTGATGAATAGGGGAGGATAAGAATCCTCAAGATGAGCATGAGGTATTTTAGAATCTTGAAGGGTAATGAGTGTAGAAAGTTGGAGGGATCCAATGAAGGGTGCAAGAGGTTGAGGATCATCTAGTTGAACCTCTATAGATTATAGATCCTCAATCAATGCCTAATGATATTGGGGTGAGCTGTTGCCCAGTTCATAAAGGCTCATTTTCACTAGTGTGTGGTGAAGTTATTTTAACATGATACGCTAAATGGATTTAGATGGGTTGGAGGTATAGGGTCCCAAAATAGATACTTTGGGCTTTGGTGGTGGCATAGGTGAAGGTGTAGGTGTTTGGTTTTGGTTGGAAGGTTGAGGTGTGGAAGGGTAAGTCCATGGAATGGATGCTTTGGATTTTCCCTTATCTTTATATTAGGCTTGGGATCATGTAACCACATGAATATTATGGATAAGGGGGTTTTTTGGGTTTGTTGGTTACTCTAGTTCCTTCCTCTCATTCTTAGGTAGGAGTGGGAGAGTAGGTAAAGGTTGGGTGGATGGTAAGATTGGTAATGGGGGTAAGAAGGATTCATATGATAATAGATCATCCTCATCATATAGGCTATAAATGAGTGATTGGAGAGATTTGAAATTCTCTGTGTGATGTCTTGATGTGCTATGGTATGCATAGATCAAGTTATAATTGAACTAGGAGGGTTTGGTATTATAAGCGTAGAATGGTTTGATAGGTGGTAAGATAACGGAAGAATTTTGAAAAAACCTCTATAAGATAGTTTAGTAGGATTCATTCAAAGGCATTGGATGTGATGGGTTTATAGTTTTAGGGATAAGAGCTTTCTTGGGTGTAGGATTTACCATGGTAGTTGTGGTTGGAGGAATGGTTTTAATTGGTGTTTTTGGTTGGGTTTGCTTGGTTATGATTGGTTTTTAACTTAAATATTTGGATATGGAAAGCTTAGATGATAAAGGCTTAGTTATAGGTGGGAAAGTAGAGGTAGATAGATTGGTTAAAAATGATGGAGGACTAGATGGTTTCATGGGTATAGGTGGAGAAGTGGGGGATGGTTTCTAAGAAGAAGAATAGGTAACTGGAATGGTAGAAGGATGGGGTCCTAAGATAAATGGTAAGTGGGAAGGAGGCAATATGGGTCTAGTTTGAAGTGGAAGTTTGGGTGACTCTATTAATTAGTTTAGTTGTTGGTTTCTTTGGTGGACTAGATGGGGTTAAGTCCAACCTCAAAGGGGGGTGAGTGTGGCTAGGTGTAGGAAGGATTCCCAGAGTCTTAACTGGTTTGGTGAGAGAGGCATAAGGTGATTTGGAAATTTTAGATGGAAGTGGTTGGGATGGGTCACTTAAGGTTTTGGAAGAGGTATTTGGTGAATAGGTAATGGGTTTAAAGGTGGATTCAAGTGAAGTTTAGGGTTTAGATTTTCTTTGGTAAGGAATTCCAAGTTGATGCCAAAAAATGGATCTATCAAATTTGGGTTGGGAAGTGTACTCTAAAATTTAGACTGACTTAGAAAAGGGATTTTAGATGGGTTTAGTTCCTTGGACATTATTTTTAAAGCTTAATCTTTTATTGGAAAAGAGGGAATGGTTTCTCTATCCTTATTTTTGATAGATGGTTCCAAAATTGGTGGTTGTGTAGATGAGGTAACCTTTTCTTGGTTTGGGATAGTTTCCAAAGATGGCATGGATGGTTTTGAGATGAGAGAGGCAAGTGTGGTTTCACAAAGTGAAGGAGTGAACATGGTTTCTTCCTTTATTTGGGTGTCTAAAGGATTGGGGGGAAGTTCTACCACTTGAATGGGTAGAGTGGAAGAAAAAGGAATTGTTAAAACAATGGTTATCTCTTTTGATGTTTCCATCAAAGGAGAAGTAGATAAGGCTAAGGTATCATCAAGTAAAGAGAGAGGGGTTATTGATTCCTCCATTAGGGTATCTGAAAGAATAGGAGGTGAGTTCACTACTTCCATTTAGATGATTGGGATAATGGTCTATTTAATAATGGGTTCATTATTTATTAACATTGATTGCGTGTGCCTCGTGAGGGTGAGATGATTTAGGTTCATTGTCATGGTGTTAGGTGGAAGGAGCATGATTGGGAAAAGCCTTGTAGAAGATGTCAAAAGAATGATTAGAAGGTTCATTAGGATTATCAAACATAAGTTCTCCACTATCAATCAAATTTTAGATAAAACTTTTAAAGTTATTTCATCTATTAATGTCATGTCCTATGACTCGATGAAAATCACAATGGCCGATCTCATTATACCAACTAGGTATGGGGTGAGAAGAATAAAATTATTGTGATGGTTTAATTGGTGAGATTTATATGAGGTTGGCTTTGAGTAATTTATCCAAAAATGATGCATAAGACTCTCCAATGGGAGTATATTGTTTTGGAGTAGCTTGATTTTGGTTTCACTTTTGTTGATATGGAGGGTTAGAGGAATTGGTCTAAGGGGGTTGGTTGATATTTGGAAGTGGAGTGGTTTTGAGAAAAACTAAGTTTATGTATTCTTTTGATTTGGTATTGGATTGGTTAGTGGTTTTGGTGGAGGAATGGTCATTGGCTTTAAAGCTGTAATTTTTGCTCCATAATTTCAATTTCCCTTCATCAATGGCCCAATTTTCTAATTTTTGTGCCATGGTGAATGCCTCATCAAATTTTCTAAAAGTTTTAAATTGAAGAGTGGGGGATATATGTTTGGCACAAATTTTAGAGAAGAGTTCAATTAATTCAGGTTGGGGTAAGGAAAAAGAAAGTTGGTTGATGAGACCTCTCCATCTAGAAACAAAATCAACAATTGAATCATCATCAAATTTCTTGATAGCATAAAGGTTAGTAATAGAAACCTTTTTAGATATATTTATTGAGAAATACTATAAAAATATTTAGGCTAGTTGGGAGAAAGAAAAGATAGAGTACATGGGAAGAGTAGTATACCAATCAAGGGTGGGTTTGGACAAGGACATGGATAAGGTTTGAAGAAGGAGAGCATCATCACATGTGATTAAATAACAAGAATAATGGAATGCTCTCAAATGTTGTTAGGGGTCCTCTTTGCCTTGGAATTTGGAAAACTTAGGTAATTCCCATTGAGGAGGATAAGAATAGATGGGAATGGATGGATGAATGGGTTCATTACAAATTTGATTGTATGACAAAAGGTTATGAGACCTAGAGATGGATGACTCCAAGTTGATCATTTTTTTCATTAACATCTTGATAAAATCTGGTTGGGGTTGGGAAGATGCATAATTAATGGACACATTCTATTGAGGTTGGGCAGAAGCTATGTATGGATAGGTGATAGAAGATGTTGAAGAAGCCACATATTGGTAAGTGGTCACAAGATGTTGAGATGGTGCCACATAAGGGTTAATTGTCACAAATGGTTGGTTGGAAGGTGCTATTTATCCTTATGGGTTGGGGAGATATTGATAGGTTATTATGGGTACTTGTTGAGGGATGGATGTGGGTTGACTTAAATGTATGGTTGAGGTAGTGGGTTGAGGTTGGGTAGGTTGAGGTTGAGTGATGACTCTAGTGCTAATGGGTGGAAGCATTTGAGGGTTAGAGAGCACCAAGTTTTGAAATGGGGTAGAAGTTGATGGATTGGTTGAGATAAGGGGTAGGGTAGACATAGGGGTATAATATAACCCCATGGTAGGTGGAATATAGGTAACTAGAGGTAAGGTTAAACCTATATCTGAAGTGTGGCATGTGGTAGGAGGTGTTTGGTTAGAGGTTAGGATGTTGGATTGGGTTTGGGTAGTGGTAGTAGATGAGATATTAGAGGAAGAAGAGGCTTGGGTCAGTAAAGGTTGGGTTGAAGTGGTACCCACCATAAGGTGGGGAGGCATACCATAAGGAGGATCTATAGGAGGGACCAAATAAATAGAGTTACGATGAGGTAAGTTGTTAAGATAATGTTGAAGGGCCATTAGTTTGTTATCAAGGAAGGCAGTGAAGTCTGCATCACCCTTAGAAATAACTAGGATTCTGGTAGGAGGGAATAAAAATGAGGTGAACCCTCATCATTAGAATTATATTCAATGGAGGAAGAAGATGGTGGTGGTTGATTAGTTTGGTCTCTCAACTATCATCTAGTAAAGACCATGTGAGAAAATAATATGATGAAACTCACACCTCAAACAAAAATCAATCAAAAGATAATAATTCAAGCCAAACAATGCATACACTAAAAGTGCATTAAAACCTAGTATTCCTTTTAGATCACTTTTGGCTTATAACTAAGAATGTGAAGAGGGAATTTGGCTCATATATTAGCTACTAAATAGGTAATCTAAGGTTGGTTTCAGGTTTCGTAGGCACTCAAGATAGAATTCTATGTTGAACTTTACTACATGGCTTATTATTGGGGCCTACTCCTTCAATTCATAGTCTTGAAATATTAAGAGTGTCAAGAGCTTAGCCAAAATATATCAAGTTCATAGATTATACTCAATCAAAGAGCTGAGTTGGTTCCCCCTTGGTGGTCAAATCTAAGTAGGATAGTCGGGAAGGGGTAAGGTTGCTGCAAGTTGATGAAATCTTTGTTGGAACTTAAGTTAGATATGTTTTGATGTGTTAATTATTTTTTGGTTTAACTTACGTGTGTGATGAAAAGTGTGAAGATACGATTGATAACTTTGCTTCCTAACTTACTAGATGAACTAAGACAAGAAAGCAATCAATGTATGCAAGCAGTTTATTTTATGTTCAAAAAGAAATTTTTAAATTTCATTCGATAAACAAACAATAAAGAAAGGAAAAGGGAACTATGGTCCCATCAAGCGTGCCAAAATGTTTTAGTTAATTTTCACTCATTTTTTTAATTTTGAAAGTAAATAATAAAACTACTAATAGGGTGTGTATAAAAATACCTAGTAAAAGTGCACACACAAATCCATATGATGGTGGGAACTCCTCTTTGGCTAGGAAGATATAACTTGTAGATAAGAAAGACATTATAAAAGGGGTTGTTAAATAGATGGTTGAGTGGACTACCTAGCATGATCTAGATCTAAGAAGAATATTGATTTTTATGAGATTGTCAATCCACTATTATAATAATTAAGTTGATATAAACAAAAAAAGGATACTTGCATTCAATGATATGAAAGTAAATACATGCAAAGAAGATAAAGTAAATACTTATTTAAAGAAACAACTAAAATAGCAAAAGTGGGTCAATACTTGTGCCAAAATAGTCAGGGTCTAATACATAAAATCAAACAAGGTACTAAAATCAGGAAAAAATAGAGAAAGTAAGGTTTGGATGGGGGTAAGGGGATGAAAATAACTTACTATGTTTTTATGCCATAGTGACCATCGATGGTTAGGTGAGCCTTCAATGGTTTAGGTTGACTATGGGTAGTTTGGTAACCATCGACAGTTAAGGTGATTGTCAATGGTTGTGCTAACCATCAATGATTACCTATGTAAATCTAGAAATGATTAGAATAGAAGGTCTAGATTAGGTATTTGGGCAAACAGAGGTATGTTACAGGACTAATGGGTGGAAAATAAGATATTGATGGGTCTAGTAGGCTAGGGAAGGTTAGAAACAAGACAAATCAACAAAAACAAGTGAAAGATACCTAAAGCATAATGGTGGAAGACTAAAGTAATTTGGATAGAGTGACTGTACTTTGGCTTTCAAAAATGATTCCAATAGAGCTTTGGGTCTTTGATGATGTTTCTTTCCTATTGAAAGGATGTTGAATCCCTATTATTAATAATTATAAGTTGATTATAATTATTATGTTATTATATACCTTTGATTAGATTGATATTATTCTCTTTTTGAAGCATGTTATTTTGAAGTGATATTTATGTACCTTTCATCGGGAGTGAGTAGGTTCTTGGATGTGTGAAACATATTATTAGTCTAAAAGGGTTGAGATAAAATTTTAACTTGTTGTGTAGTAGCTGAGAAAGCAGGGAGACATTGTCTCATTTGTTACCTTTAAAAGGTTATAAGGACAATGTGATCATTGGATTTTGTATGTTATGTTAATTTTAACATTATTTCCTCTTAACTATGAATATAATAGAATAGGTTAAGATATGAAATATGATACTAGTTATGGTTGGAAAATGGTAACTTAATGCAATTATGGAATTATTGTATGATTTTTCTTATATGTATTTTGGTAAATCTAGAATTGTTTAGCATATATTATTGCTTTCTGGGATCTATTAGTATAGATTTATGATTCATTGAACCATGTGCACATTTTGGAGATCATCAGATCATGGAGACCTAAAAGAAAAGTGGTGAATTAGGAATGTGAGTACTAAGAGATGGGAGTGGATCCTATTTAAGTCTCATATTGACTCGATAGTTACTAAGTTTGGGTTCAGTAGATGGACTTGTCAAATCTAGGATTTGATAGATGGACTTGTCAAATTCAGTTGTATGGCCATATGCATGTATATTGTGGAATATTTATTCCTTAATTTTATATACATTGTAAATGTAGTATTTTTAGTTACATTTCATCATCATACTTATTAGTAGCTTCATAGAGTAACATAAATATTAACATGTTATTCTTAATAGGAGTTATGTAGAGTAGCAATAATATTAACTTATATACACCATTCTTACTAGGCTCCCTAAATAATTTTGTCTATAATGAGAAAAACACTCTCTAGGTTAGAGAGATGTGCATAGGGGTTGGAATGTTTTGTGGAGCTCTCTGTGGATATTTATTCTTAGATTTTATGATGATTTCATGTGATTTTGTGAAGTCAGTGAAACTTTCACCAAGATATGTGGGACCCTTCAAGATATCAGAAGTGGTGAGTCCTATAGTATATAGGCTTGTCTTGTTGATTTTAGATCCCTAGGTGGTTATGACAAAACCATTCAGTGTCAGTGACACTCACAAACCTTGATTGCATAATAGGGATATGTCATAATACAAAGTCTTATGGGACCAATACTCTAAGGATATTACTACTTGGGAGGACTATGATGAGTCCTATATTCAAATTTCACATTTATTTACTTGATTTGATACTATATACTATGTTATTTTTTTGCTAAACAATATTTTTAATTCAGAACTGATGTTTGAAAGAGAGTCATCTAGGACAATGACTAGATTTAGTGGAGAAGGTGTTACATCTTGATTCCTTGCTAAGCAAATTATTTGATTATCTATGGATATTTATAGTTGATAAATTTGGATTTAGTTATTTTTAACTAAGATTTGAAATACATGTTATTATGGGATAGTAGGATATTACTTAGATTACATGATTACTTTGTTAGAAGTTAACTGCAGTGTACATGTTTACATTATGATCATGCTGAATTATTATTTTAGATATATTTTATGGTGTATGTATATCATGATGCTATGGTCTAACTACATACTTGTTTTAAGGTTGATGCAAGAGAACTCATCCCTTAAAGCATGATAGAGGGAGAGCATCATTAGAGAGGGTGATGTAGATGGAAATATCAGAGGATGATAGAGAAACCGACTAGAACTTTGCATGCACCACATTAGCTAGTACATGATAGATGCATGCTAAAGTGGTTAACATAATGTATTTTGATGTTGTTTACGTTAGATAGTCATTTTAACCATGGTTGATAGCATAATTTATTTATTTATTTAAAATTTATCTTGTGTGACATGTGTGTGTGTGTCCATGAATGTATTGTGATTTGCATAATTATAATAATTTGAGACTTATTGATTGAGTTATCATTAAACAATTTTGACATGATAATTTAATTAGTGAATATATATTAATTGTTATTAATTACCAAATATGCTCTAATAAATGTAAAAATGGAGTAAAAGTGGAAAAAATAAATAAATGGAATATATCTAAATAAGAGGAAAGATTTTTGAGAAAAGGGGAAAATCTTTTAAAGAAAAGATAAAACAAAAAAGATAAAGAAAAAAATAGTAAAATAAATAAATAAAGCTACACTTTTCTCACGAAAAGGAAAAAGAATATATTCAAGGAAAAAGAGAGGTGCATAACACACAAAAAAGGAGGAGAAAAGCAACACAAAGGGAGACAAATTTGAAGAGAAAAAGATAAGACTAGGTATGTAATGTATTTAAATTTTATGTATTTAGTTGTCTCTCTAAATTTGTAATTACATATATTCTATGTGTGTGTGTGTGTGTGTTTATGAATTGTGTAAAGGAATACATATATATATATATATATATATATATATATATATATATATATATATATATATATATATATATATATATATATATATATATATATATATATATATATATATATATATATATATATATATATATATATATATATATATATATATATATATATATATATATAATTTAGCAAACTATACAAATAAATACATATATACATTTGTTCGGTATATATATGGAAACCATATATGTATATTTGGAATGATTCATATAACAATGTATATGTTTATTGTTTATAATAGCTTATGTATGGTGATTTGATTGACTATGAAAATTTGTATATTTGCCCATACACATATGTGGCATCTAGTTGCCCCTATTAGTGACCTAGGCAACCTAAGTGTACATATCAAACTCTTTCTTAGGCGTATATAAAAAAAACTTGACAAGTTTAATTGCAATGATTTATTTAGATGTGAAATTGTATATTATAATAAATAATATTATATGCTTGCTTGTGGACAACAATGATTTGATTTTGAGGAGAATATTGATCTATATATAGGTGATCATATCAGTAATTTGAATGTATTTATGGGTAGTGATATAGTGGTTAGTGCTTAATAAAATGATTTGGTTTAGAAATAAAGTGATCTAGTTTAGTATTAAAGCGGTCTAGTGTATTTGACGAGACATATAATTCTTTTCTATCTTGGTAAAAAACACTATATAACTACAGTATAACAATACCATGTAGGAAAAGTCATGTTAAATGACTTTACCACACCAACTAAAGAGATTCTCATAGTTAATAGGTGACTTAATCATTTAATTATAATGATAACATCTATTGGGTTATAAATAATTATATAAATCTTCTAAGGAAGCGGGGTTGTAGGATCCTTCATATAATTTTTGGCATATAAATGTTGGAGGAATACTATTGAGCATTATTTATTTTCAACATGACCCTAAATTATGAATTTTTAAGCACAATCCAAAGCATATAATCTATAACTCTTTATAGAGGGGGATGTAGGGGTTTGATTTTGTGATCACTCTTCGATCATGTTGATCCATACTTTGTTTCCCCATGGAAGCCATGTACTTCTCAATGGAAAATGTTTGCAAGGTGTTGAATTCAGAGACTTGCAATATTCCACTAGCACTACTGAATCTATAAATACATAAGATGCTCAGAGTCCCCCAAAATTCAAAATTTTAATTGGAGGAGAGTTTTTGGATTTTAAATTAAAATATTGGATTGATGTAATGAATCCATTAATGTTATAAAAATAAGATTTTCCTACCTAAAATAATGCCCCTAGTACTTCATGTTAGTGCATCATGTTTAAGATCCAAGAACTCATTAGAAAGGACATAGAAAAATTGGCAATGAGTGCTACTATAGAAGAGGGAAAAACTTTGGGTGATGCTCGTGGTGTAACAACTTTACAACTAATGAGCATTTCAATTCATGAATTTAGTGATTAGTCATAGAATTTAGTGTCTTTTTCCTAATTATATCACTAAATTTATTATTTGTGATCAACATGTGTTGTGTATAATTTAACCTTTTCCTGATTATATTAACTGAACGCTTCAATTGATTATATTAGTGATAAATTATTGTGAAGTGATAAATCATTATCTAATAGATGTTGGAAATATAGAATTCATCTCATGGCAATTTATTACAAATACACGTTAATCTGATCAGAAGTTGAAGTTCATTATTGGATGGATAGTTGTTAAGCTATGTGGTAATTGATTATCTAGGCCACAATAATAAGGCTATAACTAAATTATTAATTGATATGTATCTAAACCACCCCCAAAAGACTAGGTTTAGGATATTTAGTAATTTTTGATTCATACTCTTTTATTAGACTAGGTTTAAGAGGTATAAGACTCATATGAATTAATGGATTTGGTTTTTAAGATTCATATGGATTTGGTTAAAATAGTAACTATAATTTTAGAAATTTCATTTTGGTTTTCAATCTGAGTGTGATCAGAAATTAGGTTCTAAAAAATAGTTTCAAGATAGAGTTTCAATGGTGCCACACTGTAGAGTTCATCAAGATATTTTTGATGCTTTTTGTGGTTCACAAAACGGAGTCCAGATGCTCAAGATACGGTCATTTGAAGATTTGTCAAAAAAAACACTTGCGACATTTAGCATGTGATTCAAAAACATATCGACATTTGGACCTATCAGAGGTCAACATGTGGCACTATTGAAATGCCAAATGGGCCAATGGCCATTTGACACGTGGCAAAAAAATCAGTTCAAAAAAAATTGGCTTAGGTGTTTTTTATTCACATGTCTTTTGATTTTTTTCAAAGCCCAAGGTGCCAAAAAGGAGGGAAAGAAGAAGTCAAAGCATTCAAAACATGCTTGGCACCTAGGGAGGAGAGCTTGAGCGCGCCCAACAAGGAGGAGGTGTTTCAAATTGCATGCTAGGTGCCTAGGATGGTGGGAGGAGGTTTTAAACCCCTAACCTTGTGGCAAAAAAATAGGAGACTTAGCTACTACACCACAGGGTTGCAACTGATTATAAAAGCACGAATCTGTATTTGTTTTAAGCAGTTTTTGGATTGTGTTTTTTTATTTTAAAGGCTGAGACTTTGTAAAAGCTTTGGGAAAGCTTAGATAGTGGATTTTTATCCATTTTCTAGCCATAATACTCAGTCTTAACACTCTTTTTATCCAATTTGTATATTGGAAGAATATTTTTAAGCCCATAGATGATATTTTTAGGACTTTTTGAGCAACTTGGTAGGTGTGAAGACTCACAAAATTTGAAGGTGCCGGGCTTGATTATCAGTCACGGTGAAGGTGAATTTTTGTATTGAGAGATTAACTTGTAGGAAAGTTGTTTATTGTTTCCAGGTTGTTGAAATGCCCTTAATGGAAATGGTCTACTCCTTTGGAGAACTCGGAGATGTAGGCATCATTTGTTGAGCCAAACTCCGTTATCATGTTTTGTGTTTCTTGGTAATTTGTCATTTTGATGCATGATTTTGTTTCAGTTTGCTGATTTGGTTTAATTAGTAAATGAACTCATGCAAGTAATTTTCATTATGACAATTATAACACAATGTTATTAAAAAATTGGTTCAATAACCAAGAATAATTTATGCCAAAACATGTTGCAAGTTCTTTTGAGTTTTTTGAAAATTTGCATCAGTTTTGAGAAATCAATATTCATATTTTGAACTTCACTTTGAGTTGAATCAGTGGAGTTTATGGATCAGAGTGGGAGGAAGAAATGGTAACTGTGGAAGACCTTCAACAATTTCATTTTGAATTTAATTCAAAAAGGAAGTAACGATAATTACGGGAGACCTTCAACAATTTTAGTTTGATTTTTATTCTAATTGGGAAGAAGCAGTGGTAATTATGGAGGACCTTCAGTAATTTAAATTTGAATTTCAATCTGAGCAAGAGGAAGTAACGATAACTATGAAAGACCTTGAGAAATTAGAGTTTGAATTGAAATCTAAGTGGGAAAAAGTAATGGTAACTATAGAAGACTAAAAGTAAATTCATTTTGGATTTTAATTATATTAAGAGGAAATAATGGTAACTATATACTATCTTTGACAATTTCAGTTTGATTTTCTTTATGAGTGGGAGGAAGAAACAATAAGTTTGAAAGACCTTCAACAAATCCAATTTGAATTTTGTTATGAGTAGGAGGAAGTAACAGGTAAAATACCTTTAGCAATTTCAATTTGAATTTTAATCTAAATGGGAGGAAGTAATGGTAAATTTAGAAGACCTCCAGTAATTAGAATTTGAATTTCAATCTAAGTGAGAGGAAGTAATGGTAAGTGTGGAAGACCTTTAGCAATTTCATTTTGAATTTCAATTAGAGTAAGAGGAAGTAATGGAAATTATGGAAGATCTTTAGTAATTTCAATTTTATTTTCAATCTGATTAGGAGGAAGTAATGGTAACTATGGAAGACCTTTAGAAACTCCATTTTGAATTTCAATCTGAGTAGGAGGAAGTAACGATCACTAAGGAAGACATTTAGTAACTTCAATTTGAATTTCAATATGACTAGGAGGAAGTAATGATAACTACAGAATATCTTCAATAATCTAAATTTCACTTTTCACTAGTCAAAGGGATCAAAAAGAGAAAAAGGAGACTTCTTCCATTAAGACATGGATGAGAAGGAAAGTAAGGGTAAGGAAGAGATGAAGATATACTAGTTTTAGGTGGACTAGGGCTACTCCATTCCACCAATAATAGCCCCCATATTTTTGAATAGAAATCTATGTGGGAGAGTTTTATTCTGGAAGACCTTCAACATTTTGAATTCCAATTTGAGCAAGAAAACTAGAACACGTATTTTAACATGGATGGGAGGAGGAGTGGAATGAGACTTGTTCTAATAAGACATGAGTGAGAATGAAAATAAGGGCAAGGAGGAGATGAAGATAACCCAAATCTGGGTGGACTGGGGGTTGTCTATGCCATTAGTGACATCACCCTTAAGACTAAATGGCAAGCTAAATGGGAAAGAATCACTCCTATAGTCTAGAAAAAGGGAGCTTTTAAGTGTAATTTGAAAAATAAAATAAAATTAAAAATTGCTCATAACACCTATTGGGTTTCTTTAAAATCCCTTACTTAGGTAGGGAGTTAATCTACCTAGAGTTTCTATGAGGAGAGCCCAGACCTAGAAAAGTCTCATGAGTGAAAGGACTGGAAGACCTTCAACAATCTAAATTTTATTTCGATCTAGAAAACAAGAACAACATTAAGTTTTATTCTATGGTCCTTCTATGGGGTGGATGATGGAGGATCCCACCCTAAAGTCTATTTTTAGGGTAAGTTAGATATTAGAGTAACCCACTCCCCTGGTTCTTTGAGTGGCATGGATATTAGAGGAATTCATTATTTAACTACTCTAATGGCTTGGATAATGAAAAAATACATTTATCTCACCCAAGCACTGTAAGTAATTTGGTTTATCTATGGTCCTTCATTGGGGTGGAATATGGGGGATCCCACCCTAGGATTCTATTTTGGGGCAAGATGGTGTTAGAGGAACCCACTCCCCTATCCTATTGAATGGCATGGTTATTAAAGGATACCATGTTTTAAACTTATCTAATTTCTTGAATAATAAAATAATCCAACCTCATCCTAACACTATTAATGTTTTGGTCTTTCTCAAAGTGCTCATTTTTGTGGAATTCTAATTTTTAGGAGTACTAAACTTTGTGAAAGGCCTTTTATTGGGTTTAAGAGGACCATGTTTTTTGGTAGCCTCCTTCTATAATTTAAGAGTGGATGTTAGAGTATCCCACCCTTGGGTATCTCACAAAATCAAATCAATTATAGGTGAAGCCTTTTTAGGGCCTATTATTTTATTCAGTCATGTTTGGTAGTGTGAAGGTTGGGTGTAAGACCTAGGTGGTAGAAGACCTTATTTTCTAAATGGTCTTTTATCTGACAGTATCCTTAAGAATGACATGAAAAAGGGGGTCCATCCTTTGAAATTAACTATTTTGTTTCATATTTTTATGTTTAATGGTTGTAGTAACCTTAAACCCCCTTGATATGCTTCATAAAGGTTTTGGTTCTAAGTGGGAAGATAAGCCCACTTGTTTTGATTCAACTAAGTGGTGGTTGTATGAAAGTCCCAGGGGGTGAAAAACCTCCTTTTCCAGTTAAACTTATGTTTTCTAGTTTGTTTTTTTATTATTTTCCACTAGGTTGTGGGAGCCTCAAAACTCCCTTATTTTTCCAAGGTCATGTGTACCTTTACTTATCTTGTCCCTGGTTATGGGAACCTCAAAACTACATTTTTATGCTTTGAACAAGTTGTGAATCTTAGTGGGAAAATAAACCCACTTGATATAACTCTATTTTATGGAGGCTATGTGGAAGACCTTGGTGGCAGAAGACCTCTTTATCTGGTAGATCTTTTAGTTTGTAGTGCCCTTAAAGAAGCCATAAAGAAGAGAGATAGCCCTTCAAGATTCACTATTTAGTAACACCTTTATGTACTACAAGTTACAAGATCCTTAAAACCCTTGGTTGTGGGAAACCTTGAAAACCTCATGTTCTCTAGTCTTTCCAAGGTCATGGCTAACTATTACTTCACTTATTAAAGGTTGACATAGACTTCAAATCCTCATAGCAATACTTAGTTGTTAGGGATATCTTTTGTTACCCTCTTTGTTGTACCTAGATGTGGATCTAGTTATCAAAACCTTCACCTCCCTAGTTCATAGCTCCATTTTTAAAAGTGTTTTATTCAATCAAATAAAAAATATGGATTTGGTTAATCATAATATAACCAATAGGTCTTACCTCTAAATTGTTCTTTTATTATCAGGGTTGTAGATATTATTAGTTATTATTAACTAGTATATGGTATGAATTAGTAATATTATTACTATTACATATAACTCTAGATAAAGGTTTAAGATATTAATCAGTATGCATCTAAACTTTTACTATAACATGGTCCACTTTTACCTATTAAAAACTATTGGTTAGTGTATTATATTTTGATCCATTGTTAACTTGTGTACTATATGTATCGTGGGTATACCTTTATGTACTATAGTGTATACATATATAACTTATGTATATAAATATATGGGATGCGTACTTATAGCATAGATTTTGACCTGAATATTATCACAGCTTTGGCATTTCATATATCTATGAACATGATGAAACCATACCCATATGAATACAATATCCTAAAACCTAAAAATATTATGATTGACTATTGGTATATATGCATACAGTATTAAAAACTTGTGTGTGGTACATGTTTTAAGTATATTAGTATGCATAAGTGTTTATACCTAGCATATGTTAATGCATTGTAATGTGTGCCCAAAGGTTATAGTTATTTTTATTGATAAAGACTAAGTTTTAGATTATTAAAGAATTGAAAAACTATTTATGCTTAAATCTCCCTGAAATATAATAATTTGTTTAAATGAAAGATATGTTCATGTGGGATTTAAGACTTTCTTGTTATGACTAGTTGTTGAAATGGAGTAGTGTATCCATGGAAATGGATAGACTATGATATATTTCTTATCATAGAATATATTGTACTTAAAAGGGAATTACATTATGTAGCTTAAATATAGGGTATACCAAGTGGTATAACCTATACTTGATTATTATTAATTTGGTAATTGTGCTCATAAAAAATGAGCTATGATGTTATGGGATGCCTTAGAGAATATTTCAATTGGAAAGGATAGTTTAAATATATGTTATACTCAAGTAGAATAATATGTAATTGTTATGTCTAGATACATTCATATGTTTGATGAACTAAATGTATGTGTGATGGTTGTTACTATGAATAACATGATTTAAATAGTTATTAGGACCCTATTTATGTATTCATATAACTCTAAAAGTATAACCAAAGCTAGAATGGAATATTTTATTTTTGTGTGAACTGAGACCTTATTTGTTATATTTATTTGTTTGAACAAAATCTTAAGTTTCTATTGAATTATACTAATATATTATGACTAGTTATGGTACTTAGTAGTTGTGATTAAAATCACAAGACTATGATAATATGGGTTATCATGGGGTGTAATATATTTGTAAACTATTTATAATAATTAAAAATTATAGTTAAAAGTGTGTTTTACTTGGATGGTATAAACTGTAGTCATTATTTATATTATGAGATAGATAATAATGTAAGATTCATTCATACATTTGATAGAATAAATGTATATTGTTAGATTATCCTATGCTTAGCATGTTATGTGATATGATTATTAATAGGATGTAAATTGTATGAATATTTTGATTATATTATGTTAATTAATCTCGCATTGTTGATACTGAGTAAGTAGTGAGACGAACTTCACTAACTTTATAGCATCACAATGCCATATGAAGGAAATGCGATCAAGTGGTGTGTATGAATTTTGATTGATTTATAGATCACTATTATTTATTATTTGAAAACTTTGGATAAAATAATGTTTAATGAGAAATTATAATTTCAATAGTACGATTTACATGTTTGTGCAATATCTTGTAATAGAATGGTTTTCTATGATATATTGCATGTTTAGTTGTAGAAATCATACATCACCCAGGTACTTGATTATTTTTTTGGATTCTTGTGCCATCACTATCTACTCATCCGTGAAGGGAGGGCCATTTCTTAATGGGATTAGTATGGGATATCGTTGGTTTGTGGTTGGTATGGAAAAGCACTTGGATGATGCTCTCTCTCCCCATAATAATACTACTTTTGAGATGACACTTGAGATTACCACAAATACTAGAGAGTCTAGGGAACTCATGCTCTAGGGAGCCATGTATCTTATTTATATACATTGTATTATATTATATTTAATATTGGAAACATTATCATGAAGAGCGATTATTACCTATTTATTGTGGATTGATAGTAATGGTTATATATTGTACCAGTCATGGCTAATTATTTGTAATTATTTTCTATGTTTGTATTATGTTGTGTTTATTATGATGATATTGATTAGTAATGTATGATGCAATATGCTTCATTTATATATATCAAAATTAAAGTATCTTATATGATTTTTGATTATATTCTCATGGTGTAATCTATTTAAAGTATATGTGGTTTGAAAAATAATCATGTATTTCTTGGTAGATCCCAATGGAAATGTTACAAATTTTAAGGTTAAATGAAACTTCTGTTAAGCACAAGATATACTGAGAGGGGGGGTGAATCATTATATCATATATCTTATAAAACTTTCCCAATAAAAATCCACTTAACCAAACATTCAAGATATGTAATAAAATTGAAACAATAAACACCACCCAAGATAGAGAGAGACACTAGATATAATGTGGAAACCCAATGTAGGAAAAACTACAGAGAATAATCTCAAGTATATGAATGAGTACCAACTCAAATAATATTCCCAAGCACCAACTTGTAGGAGCACCAACCCCTTTGCTAAGCACCAACACAAAAACTATTCATGAGCACCAACCCATAGGAGCACCAATGCCTTTATTGAGCACCAACATAGCAACAATTCATGAGCACCAACCCACAGGAGCACCAACCCCTTTGCTGAGCACTAACACAACAACAATTCATGAGCACCAACCCACAAGATCACCAACCCCTTTGCTGAGCACCAACAAAGCAATAATTCATGCGCACCAACCCCTTTGTGTATACCACACAACTATCTCTCAATGTTTTTATCTCAACAAATGATAGTTCATTACAACATCTCTTTCCTCTCTCACCTTTGGTCTTCTAAGCTAGATATAACAAATAATAATCATACTCATCTCTCAAAATGATTTTTTAAGCTAGATAGTACAATATCAAATCAAACTCTATCTCCCATATTACAAATGGCTTCTCAAGCCTTTATTTATATCTTTCTAAATGACCTTTGGCCTTCCCCCTTTGTGACCCTTCAATCCTCATGTAAAATGGTGCCAAAATTGTATGGCCCTTCATATCCTTGCCTTTAAAAAGTCATGTGGTGACCCTTCATGAGAAAAAATGTCCTTCCCTCTTTTGTCTTTACTTTGGTGACTTTTTGTATTCCTCAAAATGTCCCTTCATGGGAAATTGCACCTTTCCTCTTTTGTCTTCACTTGGTGACTCTTGGGATTCCCCAAGATGACTCTTCATGGGAAAATGCATCCCATTCTTCTTTGTCTTTACCCCATGACTCTCTGACTTCTCTATGGGCCCTTCTTTAATCTTATATGCAACCAACAATACATTCATTAATATTAAATAAATATTAACACACATTAGCCAAGATATATCTATTACAAACATCATTAAATGTAATGGGGCCTTTATCACCAATAATGCTAGACCTTTGACATCAATGACAATATTTCCAAAAATCTCCCCCTTTGTCATTAATGGCAACCTCAATCCTAAAACTACCACATCCTGAATCCTACACATACTGTCATCTAAAAAACCTATAGTAACTCCCCCTTACTGTAGCAACCTGTACCTATTCCCTATACCTATTTTTGCACCTATACTTGTACCTTTTATTCTCCCCCTTTGACATCATTGGCAAAGGGCTTACATAGAGCTATCACTTAGCTCCCCCTCAACTTATGCTAAACCTTAATGGTAGGAAGTAAAATAAATTACTCCCAACTCCTCTTGCAAATATTTGAATGTGTCCCTTGATCATGCCTTTGAGAAGATATCTTTTCTAGCTATCTTGGCAGTGGTTTTGTCTTCAAATTTTACTATGCCACCATTGATCTTCTTTAGAGTTATGAACTTACTCTTATCTTCTATCATATGCCTCCAACATCCACTATCAACTAACCATGGTTGATCTTCATTTATTACATGTAAATCTGTCTGTATCAACATAAAATCTTTAGGTTGTTTCTTCTGCCATGAACATGTCTAAACCTTCTTCTTAATGAATGGAGCTTTGAAACTCTGATCCTTCTTGATTAAATCTGTATGAGTATCCTTTTCCTTATTTCTAAAACTATTAGCTCTTTTTTAACATTCTATTTACTTATGACCATATCCATTTGAAACACTTTAAAAATGTTAAACACTGCATATGCAAGAAACATTCTAATAGCCTCTAACCTTAACACTGGTGCAAAATATTCTTCAAAATCTATTCCCTCAAATGATATACAAATTAATCTACCAACTCACCTCCTTGTCATGCAACATAGCCAAAACCCAATAGTATCCACCATGCTTCAATTTTTCTTAAAAGTGTCTCTTTGAAGCCTAGAAGAGACACCCCATACAAAGGGTCCTAGAAATAAATCTCAGGAGATTCCCACATCTCCTCTGTTTCTTCCTTGATCTTCTTGTGTTTTTCTCTTAGAATCCATTTAATCATGTCTAAATATTTTGACTTACTAACCTCAACATATATGATTTATTTTCATCTTCTCAACTTTTGCAACTATCTTATCTTGACAAAGCTCATGCTCAAATGTAACAAGAGATTCTTTACAATCCTTCCTATCTGATTCTTTATCTACTATAACAAGTAATTCATTCTCACTCTTAAACTCAACCTGATCAACCTTTACTATTTTAGGTCTCCAAACCTAAATTTGACTCTTCTCATATCTTTTAGGGGTTCTATAACCTTTGACATACTTTAAAGATCTATTTACTTGTTTTGGACATAATTTAACAATATGGCCAACCTTATGACAACAAAAGCAAACAACATTTCTCATACCTTCTTTTTGATTGTGACCAAGATATCCCTTTGATTAATTTCTTCTTCTCATACAATCTCTTGCCCTATGACCAACATGATGACAAACAAAACAATGGCCATGAAAAGAATTTGAAAACTTAAAAGCATTGGGCTACCTGATCAGCGTTTTTAATTTGCCTTCAAAATTTACATCCTTCTTTCCTTAGACTAATATTTCATGATATTTATCAACCTTAATTATAATCTTCTTATGATTATCCTTTAAATAACCTAACTCAACCTTCAACTGATTACACTCTTCTTCTCTTGATTTCAAACTTGAGTTTGCAACCTCTAGCTGATTCTTAAGATCCTGAATAAATATATTATTTTATTTTACTTCTATAGCCAACTTAGAATCTGAGATACACACCTATTCCTTAAGAGCCTCAACCATAGATTTCAACTCTTGATTCTCCTTCTTTAGTTTCTTGGCCATATTGTGCTTTTCCTTGATCTACCTTCAAGCTGTTAAACCCTTTTTGAAGCAACTGACTCTGATACCAATTGTTAAGCATGAGATATACTGAGAGGGGGGGGGTAAATCAGTATATCATATATCTTATACAACTTTCCCTTAATCAGAATCCATTTGACCAAACATTCAAGATATGCAATACAATTGAAATAATAAACACCACACAAGATAGAGAGAGACACCAGATATAATGTGGAAACCCAATGTGGGAAAAACCACAGAGAACAATCTCAATTATATGAATGAGCACCAACTCAAAAAATATCCACAAACACCAACTTGCAGGAGCACCAACCCCTTTGTTGAGCACCAACACAATAACTATTCATGAGCACCAACCCACAGGAGCACCAACCCCTTTGCTGAGCACCAACATAGCAACAATTCATGAGCACCAACCCATAGAAGCACCAACCCCTTTGTTGAGCACCAACACAATAACAATTCATGAAGACCAACCCACAAGAGCATCAACCCCTTTATTGAGCACCAACCCACAGGAGCACCAACACCTTTGTGTATACCACACAACTATCTCTCAATGTTGTTATCTCAACAAATGATAGTTCATTACAACATCTTTTTCATCTCTCACCTTTGCTCTTCTAAGATAGATATAAAAAATACAAATCATACTCATCTCTCAAAATGCTCTTCTAAGATAGATATTACAATATCAAATCAAACTCTATCTCCCATATTACAAATGGCTTCTCAAGCCTTTGTTTATATCTTTCCAAATGACCTTTGGCCTTCTCCCTTTTTCACCCTTCAATCCTCATGGAAAATGGTGCCAAACTTGTATGACCCTTCATATCCTTGCCTTTGAAAAGTCATGTGGTGACCCTTCATGAGCAAAAACTTCCTTCCCTCTTTTGTCTTTACTATGGTGACTTTTTGTATTCTTCAAAGTGTCCCTTCATGAGAAATTGCACCTTTCCTCTTTTGTCTTCACTTGGTGACTCTTAGAATTCCCCTAGATGACCCTTCATGGGAAAATGCATCCCATTATTATTTTGTCTTTACGCTGTGACTCTTTGACTTCTCCATGGGCCCTTCTTTTGTCTTATATGCAACCAAAAATATATTCATTAATATTAAATAAATATTAACACATATTAGCCAAGATATATCTATTAAAAACATCATTAAATGTAATGGGGCCTTTGTCACCAATAACGCTAGACCTTTGACATCAATGACAATATTTCCAACAACTTCTACTTTTGTTGACATGGTGTGTGATAAGGGTTGAAACTAGCAGTTTCCCTAAAAGTGTAAGTCACACCAGAATAAATGTAAATTTATGTTTTGGTAAAGTGGGTATGTTAAAAGCAAAAGAGTTTAAATTGATAGTCGTATCACACTCAAAACTCATGACCACTGACCTTGTCTTAAATGTTTTTCACAAAGCATTAGAAAATAAAAAACTAATATTTTTTTGAAGGTGGCAATGAAAAATTAGTTTGTGCATTTCTTCATATGGTGTGGCAATGTGTTATGCAAGGAGGAGACATTTTATTTTATGATGAAATTGACCAATGGTAAATTTATGGGGAAGGGAAAGCCCATACAAGTATGTAATTTTTCAAAGATATTAAGGTTACTTAGATGGAAATGGTGAGGGGCAATGATGGGTATTTTAATGAGAGTCTCAAAGAAATTTGACAAAATACACACAAAAAGTTCAATGGTAGGTCACATCCGATAATGCAATATTTAGCTTCCACTATTTCAATTACCTAATACACGATTGAAATATGTGTCAGATATCCAATGAATCTTTTAAAAACATACATAATTCACCATGTGTCAATTTAAACAAGTCCAAAACTAAATTGGCAAAAAATCTAACTGTGTTAACTAGATAAAACCTAATTAGATGAATCTAAAAATAATTAGATAAAAAATGGAAACTATTTCTTTAATGAAAGATGCCTATTATATAATCTAATTAAGTGATGCGTGATGTCACATGCAAATAGATATTTACAAGCTTTTTTATTCTCATTCTCATAACACTAACAATAGTTATTATAACCCTAACAATAGTATTTATTTATCTTTATTTGGAAAATGGAATAAAGGTATAATTTTGGCGAGGACCATAAGTGTAGAAAAATTTATATAGTTTGTTCAATGAGGGTTTGAATCCCCACCAATTTTTACATGATCTTTCCAAGAACTATGATAGTCTAATCCCTTGTAACAGAGTCACACACAATTTAAATAAAAAGGATTTTCAAGGAACATTATCAAACTCTTTGACCCAATAAAACACTCTAAAAAATAATGTCATCATGACAATATATGGTTGAAAAAATACCTCAAAGATACATCTATTTTCATTGAGATGATGATTTCTTCAATCATGTATTAATTAACTTAAACCATTTGGTGGAAGCTATATATTGGATTCAAATATGTGACATGTCACTAAACTTTGCATGTGTGTCTGGTTGGGCTTATTCAAGTCCATCATTTGAAATACCCTATCATTTCCCATCATCATCACCATCCACCTCACCTTGAAAGTTTTCATTTCTTATTTTGTATGTCTTTTCCCTTCCCCTAAAAATAAGGTCAGCATTCATGGGTTTCACATAAGATATAACTATTAGTTTACACTCTTTCATGTAATACTTAGAGAATTTTTTACAATTAGTCTAGGTTTGATATAGATTATGCCCAGTGAGAATATTTAATTATTTCTTGAAATATAAAATAATTAAGTTCTTGAGTGTTCACGTGAGCTATGAGTTTGAAATGACTAGTCTAGAGGAGAAGGTGGCTTAAGTAATTACCATATCACAAGGTAATTTAAATGAATAACATAATAGTCTATGCATAGAAGGATATAATTGGGAGATGAAAAAAGAAGGGTAAGTTCAAAGAGACTTTTATTTGACATGAGTATGAAATTTGAAAATGTGCAATGAAAAATACAAGGTAGAGGCATAAAATCATCTCTAGAGGTGAAATTATTATCTATGTAACAAATGAAAGTAATCAACTCTCATGATACCTTCATCCACTCTTGACAATAGAAAATGACCAATCAAAGATGCCTACTCTGTTAAGCTATAAATGCCACTGCAATGGGTGAAGGGTATGTAAAGTCTTGAATATGTTTATTATGACTAAGATTCATGCACTTATGCAAGGTTCTAATTTATGATTTTGTTTTTTCAACTAAAGGAAAATTTAAGTATCAATACACATGAATGAATCTAAGATATAAATGATAATGATAGACAAATTATGTCTAGGAACATGGGAGATTGAGAAAGGGTTTCTAAGTCATAAAGTCTACCAATATTTCATTAATTAGTCTCAGGGAGGACATATGGAATGCTTTATATGTTATTTTAAATTATCTTGTTGGTAGTAAATCATGTTATAAGTCATATAGATCAGACTATGTTGGTAATTTAAGGTCTAATGTTTTGAGCTTTGGACATAATAAGATCTCACAATGGAAAACATTAAATTGAGCTTGTCTAGATGCATCATTGTTTTCTACCTATATAACTTTAAAACAATACATTTCACTCATAATATTTTGATGGTGACAAACCTGCAAGCTTTATTACATGAAATGACCCATATAATCCAAAGGATTAATGATGTGGTGATGGGATACATCTATAATTTATTTTGATTGACATCATAAGTTTCCACATAATGGTAATGATGCATTTGTATGGCTACAAAGAATAGGCATATGACTATTGACTATGGGAATGAAACCATCGACACGTAATGGAAGATTAAATTTGTTCAATATATGAACAAGAAAATGCACCACCTAACATAGAAGTACATATTTGTCAAAGATTTTATGCTTTGATCAAAATATGACCTCATAATGGAAAACATAAAACTTAGATTGTCTAAATATGACATTGTTCATTACATGATGTAATGTTACTAATGTGGGGATAAGACATTGAGGTCTCAGAGTCTATCTTGTTAATTCTATTCATCCATGTTACCAATATATTATCACCTAAAAATTAAAAAAAATACATCTCTTTGGACGTTCCTTGTACCATCTAGTTAAATGCTAATGTTAAATTATAGTTTATTGTGTTGTAATATTTACTATGTTGCAAAAATTTCTACTTTTACAAAATTTAATGTGGATTTATCACTTGCACCTTTCAGTGGTTATTCCTCTGTTACTACGTTAAATTCAAGTTTCTCAACATTTTTTGTTTTAGAATTTAAATCAATTTCACTTTTAAATAAATGGGAAATTTGGTTGCATTCTGTGTTTTATGTGTTTTCTCCCATTTTGTGTTGTTATGCATCTTATAATAAGATTTGTTTTAGTATTCAAGCATCTTGGGTGGAGTTATCTCTTGAGTTCCCTAAGTATAAAACCAAGATCATAATTTGGTATGTGACCTCAATTTAAATAACTTTTTTCTATCTAATATCCAATAAAGATAAGGTTATAAATGTTCTATGGATTTCAAATGTTCTTAATTTTATAATAATTTTTGTTTTAGTATTCAAGCAATTTGGGTGGAGTTGTCTCTTGAGGTATTTAACTATAAAACCAAGATCATAATTTATTATGTGGTTTTTGAATTATAATGTATTGATACTTTCAATTATAATGAATATTATAAATTATAATAATTATCATTAATATCATAGACAATATGTATTATTTCAATACTATTATTTTTTATTAATGTTAAAAAGATATTATATTCTTTTTTATATTATTAAATGGGTTGGAAGAGAAATTTTATGCTTAAATTTTGATAAAAATGTATAGTGGAAGAGGGGGAGGAAAAAGAAAAATATTCAATTGACGAGGATGGTTTATGTATGCAATCAGAAATGCATGGTGCACATGAATCAATCCTAGATCGAATAAGATAGATCACACCTAAAATTTTGATTGGGGCTCAAACTTGTTAAGTGGGAGAATCACCAATATGAGGATCCACTATACTCTATTAGGGGATCACTTATATCATCTGTCACAACACATCATGCTAGGAAGGGTCCAAAGCATATAGTCTAACATAATCACACAACAACCCTAAAAGAGTCCTATGGTTTCTATATTCACTTATGATAATAAACAAGAAATTAAAATAATCTAATAACAATAAAAGTAAACTAATCTAGTTCTCACCAAAGCTTGTGGCATGAAGTAGGGGTTAGAACAAAAAAATTAAATAACAACTAAACTAAACATGTATATGAGACATATACTCATGTCAATGTATACAAAATCCTAATACATGGGAGAGAATAATACATACTGCATTATCTATCTACTCTTACAAAGGATAAATAAATCTAGGAATATTTACCTTTGAAGATGAACCTACCAAGTCTCAACCTCTCCCTTGGCCAATGGTGCTTCATAAGAGAATGTTGTGGCTTGTAAGGACAGCCAAGATAAATCAACTCTAGGCTACACGACCTACCTAATTATCCAAAAGACTTCTCCATAAGACAAGATCAAAGATCCAAAGAAAATTATTGAACTGTAAAGTTTGATTCCTCAATTATAATGGTTAATAAGCAGATGTTCATTCACACTTCTTCACTTAATTCAAATCTCTTATGAAATGGTAAGGAATGACCTTGTATATATTGTAGTATCTCACCTTAAAGACTTTTAAACATGCCAATTATGCTAAGTCAACTAGGTAAACCTATCACATTATCAGGCTAATGCCTAAATTTTATGCTAGGTCATTCAGGATGCAAAGCAAAAAGGAAAGGCAAAGTATCCCCAAAATAAGCTAGGTTGACTAGGTCAACCTAGCTTACTAAATAGGTCAAAAGGGAAACAAGGTAATAAATGAGGGATAAATCATGACAAATGGTGTGAATAGATAGGTAAAAGAGAAATAATCTTAGGGTTCAGGGTTTTAGGAGGCAAGAGTGTAGATAACAAGTGGCAAAAAGAACAATAATCTTACGAAGCACCAAAGGTCTCCCACCCCTTTCTTGATGCACCCCTTAAGGCATGCACTCAGAGAGATTGAGACTTGGTAGTTTTTTACAAGATATAAAGTTTCAATAATCAATAAAGTGTGAAAATATTATGTTTATATATATGCCCTAGTCGAAGCTCATCATGTGTCACATAATTGCAACATGGGATGGTGCTTAGGGATAAAACATGATGATACATAACGTTGATGCTAAGTAATGTGAATCAAGAAGAAAATAAGATAAATGAAAGGACATAATTTAAAAAAACATACCTTTAACCTACCTTAGTGTCAAAGAAGAAGATTGGAAGAAAGTGGAGGTGTCCAATGTAAAGCACACTAGGTGAACCTATAGAAGTTAGTGCAAATATAGCCAAAAATCAAATCTTTTGGAATATAGGCATATAATAGTGGAAAAGAATCTCTATTTTTTCATGAATCTATCACATTTTATGATTTTCAAAACATATGAATAGAAACAAAAATATGAGGAAAAAAGGAATCTAAAGGAAAAGAAATGAAGAATTTAAATGGCTAAAAAGTAGTTTTAAATATGAAAAAGAGAATTCATTTTGTTATTTTGCATTGCAAGAGATTAGAAGAAGAGATCTAGAGAGAAAATAAGATGGAATGGCAAGGGAACATCATGATAAATGAGATGGAACTCCAGGAATGAGAGCGGGTGCACTACAAGTATGCATCTAAGAATCTCAAACCATATTTTGAATTTTGAAATGAATTAAGTGAATTTTGATGAAATATAATTTTAAGCATTTATATATGATAAAAATGAATGAAATTAGATTCTAATGGAGGGAAATAAGAAGATGGGAAATGGGTTGGAAGGAATTTGGGAAAAAGCTAGAAAAGGCAAGTTTTTGGCAAAATGTGTTAAGTCGACATACTAAACCTACTAGGTCAACCAAGTCAACCTAGTAGATTAAATCAGGGTGAAATCCATTTGGTTGACCTAGAGGGTATAGGATGACCTAACACATTTTAGAACCAAAAACCTAGTACAGGGTATCTAATTGGTCCATAAGGCCCAAAATGGAAACTTAACACTAGAGAAAGGAGGATAATAAGGAAAATAAGAAATGTGGAGAAAAATAAGACAAAAATAGGAAAGTTTTTTGTCACGTTAGGTTGACTAGGGAACTAGAGAAAGCACAAAAAAACATGTAGAAATCCAAAAGAGAGTTAGAATGGTCTAAAATGACCAAAGAAAGGTAATGGGGATGAAAATAAGCTAAAATAATAGGCTTTGTGACACAACAGGTGATCTGTCACAAGTCAGATGGTAAGGTACCACTATACATCATAGCCTTGAGTAAGATGATGCTGAAGGAGCAAGTGTTATATGATCTAGGCTCTAGCATCTGGATCCATCTTATGCATGATCTATATGAGATGTTGGTTAGAGGGTAGAAGACTATAGGACTGATCTCACTACTAACATCATGGATATATGAGATATTTACTCTGTATTGATTGGTAAGGTTGCCCCATGTAATCAATGATAGGTTACATTGAGTGAGGAGATGGAGAGAGGACTAGGTAGTGTGGAGAGGGGAGGAGAGCCTTAGCAATATGGGCTATAGGTTCAAAGATGATATTACCAAGGTAGAGAGTGAGCATGGATGATATCTATATATCATAGATTTTGGATCTCTAAAAGGTGGTGATAGTTAATACCTCTCATCATACTTAGGTATATAGTCAATAAAAATCTTGGGAGGATGTATGGTAGTATCTATAGATAGGGAAAAATGTTGCAAGGTATCAATACATTATTGGAACTTATGATAATGGGTAGAATAATGATCATCTATCCTATGAAAGTAATAGATATGTTTCTGAGTGTCTTTAAAAGGAACACTCATGGGAGAAGGTGTAACTAGTGTGGAAGAAGAGGGAGATGCCTCATCACCCCATGTGGTGGGAAAAGGATCCATATTAGGCAAAGGAAGTAAACCATCACCAAGAGGAGGTAGTGAAGGAGAAGGAATAGAGGTAGTCTTAATGGGAAGAAAACTAGTGAAAGAAGTAACAGTAGGCTCATCAACAAAGAAAGAAGCAATAATAATTGGCTTTGACATAGGTTCCACTATGGGAAGAGCAGGATCAACAAAATCTCTAATAAATGTATCACTAACCTCAAGAGTAAACTAATGATGGGAATTAGGGAACCTATAAAAATGGTAAGGGCCAGTCATAACATATCCATGAGCATTGTGTTATAGGGCTCCTTATAAATGGGAGGTGTCAGTGCCATCTCCACTATATGATAACAAGGAAAAATACAAAAAACAATAACTATAAAAATTGGAACATGAGAGGATGCACAAAAAGATTCAAGTAAAGAAGAATGATAACTCACAATCTTAGCATCATGAGCTTAGACAAGACTGCCTAATAAAGGATCATCTAACGAATAACCATCATCATAATTAGGTGAATGAAGATCAATGACACAAGTTGAATAACTTTTTCATCAAAATAAGCATGGAGAATAGAATAATGAGTCTTGGATAAGACTATAGGAATGTCATCACAAGGAGGTTTGCGAGAATGAGGTTGTAAGGAAGCATAAAGTTGTGAGATGAGATGAGGTGTGAGATCAGAAGTTATGATCTTAAGATTAATCTCATTAGGCTCATCATCATTAGAGTCTAAGAGGTTATGATAAATATTACCAATAAGCTTGGGATGCCCATTGTATCCTCTGGTTGAGTTGATAGGAAAATTTGGACGTTGTAACTCATGAAATAAAATGCTAGGTAAAGGCTCAAGAGTAGAAATATTAAAGACACCATGATCTTTGAATTGTTCAAAATTCCAATGATTAGTATCTCCTTGAATCCTATGAATGGATCCATTATGAGGGAATTTAATGCATTGGCAGGTGGTAGAAGTGATAGTTTGTATATGATGAGTCCTTGTCCTACCAAGCAAGATGTTATAAGAAAGAGGAAACTTAAACATCATCACCTTCACACAAATAGTGATAGGTGGATAGTAATGGGAAGACACACACACCCAAGAGGAGGCTTTTGCCTTCTATCATATCCTTGGTAGGTGCTGCATGTAGACTTAAGATTGCATTTAGAATATCCAAGGGTTTTAATGAAATCAATAGAAGCAACACAAGTACTATTACCTTTATCAATCAAAGCATGATTAACTTGGATATCACTGATTTAGATGCTAATAAATAGGGGAGGATCATTAGCATGAAGCATAATCTCATTCAAAATCATAGATGTGATGGGAAATTTTAATGAAAGATAAGTGTCGATAGTTTCATCAACATTGATGGACATCTCTTCACATTATTCTAAGATACTATCCTTGGAACTAAAAAAGGTTACCTCTCATCCAACTAAGGGAGGAAAAGGGACATTCATCTCAAATAATAATTGCATAAGACAACTATAATGATGGGTAGATGTCCTCATGAGTTCAAGAAATGGAAATTGAGAAGGGAGATTAGTGAGCTCTGTAATGGGATCCCACTCATCATAACCCATGAGAAGATTGTTAGATATAGGCACACAATGGTTAAGGAGGTATTTAAAAGGAGGAGTTGAAGAGCATTTAAATTTGTGTTGATAATAATGAGAAGGTTTAGAATAAGGTTGTAAATAATTTTGAGATGATGAACTAATAGGTTCAACTTGAACTTGAGGAGTAGAAGAGGTGTTAACATAAGGTTGATTAACATTAGAAGGAGAAGATGATGGAAGAGTGGTAGAAATAGTATGGAATGTGTTATCCAAAGGAGAATCATAAGTTGGATCTTCATCAAAGGCTATAATATCTTCTTTCCCCAACTCATTTAAATAAGTTGGAGAAGAGTCTTGGATAACAAGGTATGCTTGAGAAAGAGACAGGGTGTAGATAGTTTGAGAATCGATGAAAGACACTACTCTTCACATATTAGTCATGTTAACCATATTTTATTTGGAAATTGGTTCCACAAGACTTTCTACATTATTAGTGAAAGAGATGGTCTTGCCTTGGTTTAATTGAATTGGTTGATGATTAGGTAAAGGATCCTTATAAATAGCTAAATGAGCATTTGTTTGACTTAAGGCTTGAGCTTTATCATGAGTTTTGTATTCATTGAAAGCATGATCTTAAGCTTATTAAAGTTGGCACGTGATATAATCATAGTCAAAATTAGGTCCAAGAAGAAATTCCATAGCTAAATTATGAAGTTGTTTATAGGTACGACCCCAACTAGCATGAAACTAATAAAACTTGCTAGGATCATATTAGGTTTTCATAGGATGAGTAGGGTCAATTTCATGAGGAAGAGGCCTATGTATATGTTTAAGCAATTCAACTAAGGAAAGAGGTTTATGAAGATTAATGTTATTTATTGAGAAATGAGGATTAGTAAATTATTGAGAAGAGGAAGTTGGTTTTGATGAAGGGGTAGGAACAACAACTTGAATATGTTGAATGGTATCATATGAATCAGAAACAACATTATTAGTAAAATTTTGGTTTTTATTTTTAAGTAATATATGAGAACCTGTGGAAGGTTGAGGTGGCTAAAATTAATGCATAAGGAAATCTTTTCATTTATCTTGATCAATAGCTTCTTTGAAAGTGTATGGAGAAAGGGTATAGACTCAATATTGTATTTTGGGATAAAGAGAATTTGCAAAGAGATGAAAAATATTATCATTGGCCATGTTGTGTTCACATTTATTTGATAAATTTTTTTTCATTTAACAAAAGCTTTGGTGGTTTCATTTTTGCTTTGGTTGTAATTGATTAAATTGGCCAAAGTGTTTTTAGGATGATCACTAGTTTGGAATTCTTGAACTAAAGCATTCACTAAATCCTCCAAACTAGTAATGGAATGAGGTCTAAATTGATTGTACCAATCTAAGGCATCAACTGTGAGGGTCTTAGCAAGGAGTTTGGTAGCGGAAAAGGTGTTTATTTTAACCCAATATTTATAAATATTCCTAAATGTTTTAAGATGAAGAGAAGGATCAGTTGATATATTATAAGAGATTGTAGGTGTTATACCTCCTATATCAATGCTATTAATTTTAGTAGTGAGAGGTTCATTTTATATATGATTGATAGTTTTATTGATTAAAGGAGGTTGAGGAATAAGATTGCCTTGATAATATTGAAGAGGAAGGGGAGGAACACTTTGGTTATGTTTTCCCCAAGCCATTAGTTGTGGTTGCATTTGAAGATGAAGAAGTTTATTTTGCATTCTCATCATTTGATTTTTGTTATGGGCTTGGAAAACATTCATTTGATTAAGAGTTTGCAATAGAAGTTGGTGAGCTTGACTAACATTATTATAAGAGTTGGTATTGGTATTAGTGGCTTGGGTACCACTATTGGTGTTGTTGAGAGCTTAAGATGAATTATGAGAATGAGAGGCACTAGTGGAAAATCTTGATTGTGTAGCAAAAGATGGACTAGTGAATGGAAGAGAAGAAGAAACACTAGAAGCATGAGTGCCTTGGGTAGCAAACAATGAAAGAGTGGAATGATTAAGGATAGTGAATCTTAAGAGAGGTCCACTAGATATAGAACCAACCATGATAATTGAGATACTAGGCATGGAGGTAGAAGAAAGGAAAGAAGAAAAAGAAGCATGAAAAGAGGTCATGATCAAAGGGAGAGGTTGTGAAGAAAATAAATTAATATTACCAAATCCATTTGAGAATGTAAAACGTGGTGAATGAAGTTCACTATCTTGACCACTAATCATGATATTGTAAAATGTAGATAGATCTTTTCATTTATGTTAGGGAAATTGGTTAATAAAGAAAAGCATTTTGGGAGTATACTCTAACCTAGGTTGGTTTTCTAGGAGAAAAGAAGGATTATGTTGCAAATAGGTATCATGAGGGAACCCATAGTCCATTATGAGAGTTGTAATATGGAAATTACTAGCATTTGCAAAAGGAACTCTACTTTGTCTATGGCAAACCCTATGAGGATTGGAAAATTCCATCATGCCTATTGTTTGAGATTCAGTGTTGTCACCTAATAGGAAATCCATGATAAAAGAAGAAGGAAAGTAATATGAGAAAATAAAGGATTCATAAAGTGACATAAATAAATATAGGTCAACTTGGTTGACTTAGTGCAAAATAGGGACAATAAATTTGGATAGGGTCCATAGAACTGACCCAGTACATAGAGCAAAAGATGATAAAAAAGGGGAAAAGGCTTGAAAAATGTGATAGGTCAACTTGGTCAACCTGGTATAGTGTATAGGAGCTAAAAAAATTGTTAGGTCAACTAGGTTGACCTAGTGTAGTTGATAGAGGCAAAAATTAGGGCCTAAGATAGTGCAAAGTTGAGCTGGTCAACATAGCATAGCAAGTAAGAAAAGAGAAAGGATTGATAAAAAGATGAAAAATGAAATGAGATATGCATGTAGCTACTCTAGAAAAGTAGATACTGAATGAAATACATAGTCAATTAAATTTTTTAGTCATACTAAAATGTAATTTATACAAATTGAGCATGACTTGTGACACCCAAACCATAGGTCTCAACTAATCACTTACACAACCCACTTAGGCATGTTTTTACTTTTTCCCAATCATCTAAAGCTTTCTAGATTCAACCCTTGATATATTAAACTCCTCTCCTAAGCATATATCTATCTCTTAGGGTCCCTTTCCCCCTATAAAATAGCTCTATAAGTTGTATTATAGAGTTAGGATCAAGGGTGTCCACTTTCCAGCATTGTTGTCCAAGTCCATAATAGCCTCAAATGGTCAGATTTTCTTAAATCCTTATCTTTTCACTTATTAGCCTAATGTGAGTTCATATAACCCAAGGTCACTATTTCCCCTATAAAATCCCATTAAAAGGTCATTTATAAGGGTTGGAAATCATTCAAAGTCATAAGCTATAAATATACTAAAGCACACTCAAGCAAATCTTCGTATTCTCTGCATACATCCAACCACTATTATTTATAGCCTATCCAAGCTCCTGCACCAGTCATGAGTCATCTCAAGCTTGCCCAAATTTACATACACTTAAATTTAATATAAAATATTTTAAAATACACATTAAAACTAGGAGAACTATATTGGCCTTGATCCCTCTTTGGAGTATTGGTATGTAGGCAACATGCCCACACACGGGGTATGATTGCACATTCACTACACTAACCCCTCTTTCCATTTGGATTTGAGATCACCTATCAAGTATGAAGAGGAAATAAGATCCTTTAAGACAATTAATTTCACACAAATATTTGCGAACAACCATGACTCAATATTTCAAGCACAGGGTCTCCTAGAGAAGATGAAAAGAACCCAGAAAGCTCAAAAATATCAAACACTAAGGACTATAGTGCCAAAACATGGAATAAAGAGTTGAACCTCTAGGTGTCCCACTATCTATGCTCCTATCTAGGCAAAAAATAGATTTCTTGGTCCTATTTTTTATAGTCCGCCCAGCCAGATTAGTAATTTACAGCCTCTATTTCCTCTGTCTCAACCCAAAATCAGCTAAGTTTTACTCTCTATCCCCTTGTTTGCTATTTTTAAAAATCAATTAAGCACTTCAAAATTCAATAAATTAATAGGTTAATTAAGGCAAATTTATTTACTAATTCTCCCCTTAATCCAAACCCCTTTATTATTCAATAAATTAAGCCTATAGTTTCCCAAATTTAGTAAAACATTTGGTGAACCCGACTTACTTTGAATTTTTCACAAAAACCCTAAAAACCCTAGGGCTAATTATTTATGATTTTTTACAATATTTTCTTAATTTTTCATAAATTTAAAAATCATAAAACTACAAATTAATTAAAATATTTTCAATAATTCACTTAAACCCTAGTTTGCACATATTAGGTCCTATTTGCATACAAACACTTTCAAACCACTAGGAAAAATATATTACTAATTTTAGAAATATTTTCAAATTTTTCGTAAAGTTTTCAAGCTCAATTATAAAAATTTATAGAAATTTTTTCAAATTATTACATTAATTTTGAAAAAAATCATTTCAAAGCACTAGTTGCATCAACTAAATCCTAGTAATTTTCAAGTAATATTCCACTTTTTTTCTCTAAATTTTGATTGATTATTAAAATTATAAAATCACTTCAAATTTCAAAAATTCATAGTAATTCCAAAAAATTTATTTGTCTCAAAACCCTAGTTGCATCTACTAGGTCCCATTCAAACAAGTAATTTTTCATAATTTTTTGAATTTTATTTTGCATACTTAGCTCAAAAAATCAATTTCAAATTCAAAATTTTATAGTATTCTATAAATAATATTTCTAAAAAATCCCTAGTTACATACACTAGTTCTTATTGCTTCTTGAGGTATCACATTACACCCATAGCTAAATTGCAAAAATGATGCTCACTTATTTACACATGCTTATTACATTTCTTACAAATAATAAAGAAACCATAATGGGCCCTATCATGTACATGAATGATGACGTCTATCATATGTCAGTACAAAGTTTCATTCTTTGCTTTGCATGTTTACTTTTTATAGTATGGAATGATATCAAACAAACTATATTTGCATATATTAAGACACAAATTTTGTCCCACCTCCCTTGGAACTCATCTTCCATGCTGACTACTATTGGATGGTTGATTTCACCATCCCATAGGTCACTACCCATCACTAGATATCCCAACTATTAGCTTTCATCCCTCCACCTCCTCGCCTTATCAATTATCTACACTCTCCTCCCACACACACTACTAATTATATATAGATAGTGGATAATGTTGTTAGAACTATTAATCAATGTGTTTTTATCCCACCTCCTCTCCCTATCAATTATCTACACTCTCCTCCCATACACACTACTAATCCTATACAGATAATGGATAATGTGGTTAGAGCTTTTACTCAATGTGCCATTATCCCTCCTCTACCTACCCAAGAACCTTGCAACCCACTTGTTCCATCCCATCCCTAACTTGGGCCCCTAACAGAAATAGATTTCAATAAGGAATATTATATTGTAGATCAGTTATAAAATACTCTAGCAAAAATTTTAGTGTTATAATTACTCCAAAAATCCAATATGTTTAAGGACATTCTTTATTAGGCACTCACTCAGACTTCCATGCCAGCTAACTCTGAGCCTTCTTATTTTGCATCAGTGGTAAACACACTAAAAGCTATCGAATATGCCATTTATTTTAATAAAGAGGACACACC
Organism: Torreya grandis; assembly: GCA_037957365.1. NCBI lineage: Eukaryota > Viridiplantae > Streptophyta > Pinopsida > Cupressales > Taxaceae > Torreya > Torreya grandis. The sequence continues at coordinate 1,076,078 of JARHVA010000110.1, forward strand.
ATCTTAGGCAGTTATTGGTCAAAATTTACCACTATTCATACAAATTAAAATCAAAACTAGTACATTAAAGAGAGTACTAGTTGATAGTGGTGTTGAGATAAATATATGCAATATCACATTCTTACAAGCTATGGGTGTAGATATGGCATCTATGTAGAAGTCATATAAGAATATTAAAGGGTTTGATGATATACCATGATAAATATTGGGCACCATTGCTTTGGATATCATGGTAGGGCCCAAAACCCTTACTAATCAGTTTTAGGTTATGCCTAGTCCTCTCCATTATAATATTTTACTCAGATGACCATGGATACATGCTATGCAAGTCATTTATTCTAATCTACACTGATGCGTCAAGTTCATTCATGACAGATATCTTTACACATGTCCAATAGATAATCAATCATTCAAATATTGCTAAGTTATAGAGTCATATTAAACTATTCATCTAGATGGAACACCTTCTCTTATTGTGCAATCACCACTTCACCATATTCCTCTTGATAAAATACATACATATGAGGTGGGAGAGACCAGCACATCTCACATTCCTCCAATTCCATATATATCTCTAGCTCTAGATGCTTAGTTAGTTATAACTACTCTAGTCATTCTAGAAGTCATAGTAACTACACTTGTTACACTTATTCCATCACCAATAGCAGTTCTAGTAGTGTCAGTTGATCCCATAGATACAGGCCCTTAGGTTGATACATATACTCTCACAACAACATCATCTTCTCCTATTATAGTTACCGAGACTCTTATTTCATAGTTACCCCTTGTGGTAAATTCAAAGTTACCTTGCATACGTGATGTTGATACATATTCCTAGGCTACTTTAGAAGATGATTATACAACACCCACACTCATATATAATTATGTATGTGGATTGAACTTTACACCACTTGGCCTAAGAGAATACTAAGATGATTTTAGATCGTATCTTAAGCATCCTACATCAGTCTTAACATCTCATGACACATTCTTAGGATATACTCCATATTCATGACCATAGAAATGTTGATGGGAACATATAATTAATATGGTTAATTCTATGAATAAATAGATAGTCATTCAAATCCAAGTAAGTAGTACACAACATCAACCAAAACTTTTACTACAAATGTTACTTGATCATAAATTAATCAAGCTTCCTATAGTATGACATAGATCTATCAGTAGATTATCACAAAAGGAAGGTAACCCATTTTGCCTTTTTCATAGGATCACTGGCCATGATATCAACTCATGTATAGCTTTAGAATAGTGATTAGATAAACTACAAGATCGAGGCATTATTCAAATCACAACACCACTAGCATCACTGGCACCACTTCCAATGAAATCACTTACCAACATGACTAAATGACCAAGAGTAGAAGCAAGATCTCCACAACCAGAGCAACCCTTAGTTTATCTTTAATTTGATGACAACATAAACATAGTACTTACAATATATGATGACACTTATGATGATGATCTTGATGCATTCAATGATAGCCAAAATCCCTTCCTCCATTTTTATTCCCAGTAGTTTCCATCTTGGGATCCCTTCCCACCCATAACCTAGTCTCTTATATTATGATGTGATGTTTGTATATAATTTTCTTTCCAGCATTGATTATATATGGTTTTCTTTGCTTGATTATACATAACTCAAATATTTCAAAATAAAAAAAAATTATAACATTCAAAAATACAAAAACATGTCAAATTGTAGACATCATCTATGTTTAACATTGATAATCAATATGCTAGACTTACTTTATATTATTCTATGTTATTGTTTGTTGATTTATTTATATTACCATGCTTCAGTTGATCTTCTTCGAGTGTATGTAGTATATCCAAATTTTTGATTGCTTCACTCCACCCATTGAGGGGGCATCTTACTTCTACATTCCAACTATATATAAATACATCTACCCACTAGGGGCATACTCTACATGACTACACCATCTAGGTTATGTCTTTCCTACACTACACACTCTAGACATATTGTTATAGTACAATCCTTATTTACTTACAAAGATATCACATCAACATCCACTAGCATATATCACACTTTTGTATTTCATAAAATATACATTAGTCTTGTATTACATATCTTTTATACTCTTACTTCTTGCTTTCCATAGTTAGATGTATGCTTATATTTCCAGTACATTACATGCATGCTTCTACTCTTCACTTTGAATAACTAGATGTGTTTGATTTTTCTAGTTCTTATTTGCTTCTTTCCTGCATTATAAGACATTTACCAATGTCATTTATTCTTTTCTATATGTTTGTACCTTTGGACACTTACCAATGTCCTTTGTGTGTGCCATTCATGTGCTTGTGGCCCTTGTGCCAATCTTTGCTTGTTCCCATTGTGTGTGTATGCAACATTTGAACATACCTTGTATGTCTTGTGTAATTATTTGGCCCCTTGGCCACCCTTGCATGTTTCTTGCTTCTTGATTTATATGCCTTTTTCTTGATTGCTTATCTTTGTGTACATGCCATGATTCTAATCATGCATTTACCTTAATTCTTGGATGCCATGATGGACATCATGCTCCATCCATCCATGCCACTAAAAAATAAAAACTTACATTTCAAATTCTAGGTTACTCTTATGCACATGATATTACATTGTTATATCTATCTAGGCATACCCCTGTAGATCTAACAATCTCTCTCTAAAACTTTTACTACATCTTGAGATAATATACATCAATGTTATATCAAATGTTTTTGTATCTTAACACAATTACAAGGATTTTTATTTTAAGGTTAGTCATTGAAACATCTTCATTCCTACCCTTAGAAGAGGGGGAAACAAATATGGGTTTTCTGATAGAGATCAAAGCTCCTAACAGTCAAAAAAACAATTTCAAAATAGTATAGCTTAGAATCCAAAAATCAGCACAAGAAAACTAGACTAGGAAGATAATAGAGAATCTATATCAGTCATTAGTTTTGGCTCTAGATAACATCACCAAAAATGAAAATACAATGTTGGACCCCAAAGTGTCTAGTTTCTAGTGATATTGTTGAATCAATAGAATATTTATTTTTTCTAGAATCAGGTAGAGAGGTGAGTTTAATCACAATTTTCCTAGTATAGTTCATTCTAGAAATCAACAATTTTCAACACTTATTTTTCACAAAGAATCTAGATACATGGGGCATCATGTGTGGTATGAGGGTTTCAATTTTTATTTCATACATGGTAGTTGATATAACTTTTAGTTCAAAATCTATGTTTTAGACACTAGTTATTGGGGGTAATGTGCATGGCACATGGGCCTTGTCTATTTCTAAGTTTATTGTATTTTCTTGCACATTCCCAATATTTTCATGCCTTAATCCATTGTAGGTGGCTGGCATAACTTTTAAGTAAACTTTCATACAATTTTTATTCCCATGTACCTAAGTTCTTGAGTGTCTTCTTAAGCATTGATTCTAGTTTTAGGAGGAGATTCTATACAAGTTTGATCTCCATCTTTAGAAGTGGCCAACAGTTTCCTAGTTTCCAATTTATATTTGGCTATCCATGCCAACATTGTCAGATCATAACACATCTAGGGGATCCATGAGCCATCTCATATGACATTCATCTATATCGGTATTTTTTCATTTAGTTTCACATAATTAGGTAATAATGGATCCAAAAGAATATCTAGCCTTTGTATTTTTGAGCCACCTATTCCAAAGGATTAGACAGATGGTCTAGACATTGATCAACACATGCATGATTCATTAAATTCACATAGTTAGCGATGATGGAGCCAAAGATCCTACCTTTGAATTCTTGATCTAACTTCTAGGGGATTGAGCACTCAACTCATTTATCAATATAACTCTTGGTTTATCATACTTCCATCATCAACCAGCATAACCCAATAACATAATAGGTTTTGTATTGGTTTTCATACCCAATGAGGTATATTCATTCCTTTTTCTTCCTTCCTCTCTCTTTACCTAGCTTTGTACACTCTTATTTTAGATATATCATATCTAGTAAGAATTGATTTGCTTTTACTTTCCTTTTTATTGACTTACATAGTATAACATGTTCTCACTACGCACAATCCAAAATCACACAACTTATTGGGCTTAGCCTCATAGGTAAATTCAGGTATGCTTCTCTTTTTTTCCTTTATCCTAGTATTTTGCTTTGTTACATACTTATAATAAAGGGGGGGAAATGTAGTCATACTAAAATGCAATTTGTATAAATTGAGCATGACTTGTGACACCTAAACCATAGGTCTCTCCTACTCACTTACACAACCCACTTAGGCATCTTTTCACTATTTCCCAGTCATTTGAAGCCTTCTAGATTTAGCCCCTACTATCCCAGACTCCTCTCCCAAGCAAAAATATATCCCTCATGGTCCCTTTCCCCTAGATAATATCACTCTAAGTTGTACTACAACACTAGGATCTAAGGTGTCCACTTTATAGCACTATTGTCCAAGTCCATAATAGCCTTAAATAGTCAGATTTTCCCAAATCCTTATCTTTTTCCTTGTTAGCCTAATGTGAATTCATTTGACCCATGATTACTAGTTTCCTTTTAAAATCCCATTCAAAGGTCATTTATAAGGGTTGGAAATCATTCAAAGGCATAATCTAGAAATATACTAAATCACACTCAAGTAAATCTTCTTATTCTCTATATACAACCAACCGCTAAAAATTTCTAGTCTATCCAAGCTTCTGCACTAGTCATGATTCATCTCAAGCTTTCCTAAATTTGCATACACTTACATTGTATACACATGATTGCATAATAAACATTCAAATTGGGAGAAATACATTGTCCTTGATCCCTTTTTAGAGTATTGGTATGTAGACAACATTCCCACACATAGGGTGTGATCACTCATTCAATGCATATCACACACTAACCCCTTTTTTCTAGTTGGATTCAAGATCACCTATCAAGTATGAAGAGGAAATAGGATTCTTGAAGGAAAAATAAATTATACATAGATATTTATGAATAAATAGGACTTGATATTTTAGGTACAGGGTCTCTTAGAGTAGATGAACAAAACCCAAAAAGCTCAAAAAGCTCAGACACTAAGGACTACAGCTCCAAAACTTGGACTATAGTGTTAGGCCTCCATGTGTCCCAATTTTAACACTCCTATCTAGGCAAAAAATTTAAAATTTGGGTCCTATTTCTAATAGTCTACCCAACTAGATCCATAATTTATAGCCTCTATCTCCTCCATCTCAGCCCAGAATCAACTAAGTTTTACTCTCTATCCCCTTATTTGCTATTTTTAGAAATCAATTAAGAACTTATAGATTCAATAAATTAGTAGGTTAACTAAATCACATTTATTTACTAATTTTACCCTTAATTTGGGCACCTTTACTATTTAGGAAATTAAACTTATAGTTTTCCAAATTTAGTAAAATAAATTAATTTTGGCCAATCCAATTAGTACACATACATAGATTATAATTTTGAAAGAAAAGTATAGAGTAGAGTAGAAATAGAGAAATAGAAACTAACCTTGGTGTTTTGGAGATGGAAATAGAATAGTTAATTGACCTATAACCTTTGAGAGAACTAGCCTATTCTATAGAACTGGGTCAAGCTAGTTGACCAAGTGAGACAGGAACCTACTGCAAAAGCTAAAAAAGTGTGCTAAGTTGACCTGGTCAACCTAGTAGACTAAACTAGATGTTTGTAAATGTGCTAAGTCAATTTATTCAAATTAGTTGACTAGAATAAAAATATATAAGTATTGAATCTATAACTTACACTATGAATCTAAAATGTGCTAGGTCGACCTGGTTGACCTAGTAAGTTGAACAAAAAGTCTGCAAAGTGTTGGAAACCTATGTTGGGTCAGGCTAGTTGATCTAGTTTCCTATTCCTACGCACAGAGAAAAATAGATAGGTTGACAAAATAAAGCTAGCAAGTCAAAAAATATGATAGAAAAGATGATAAAATGTATAAATAAGTGAAAGAAACCCTATAAGGGTTTGTTTCATGTCAATTTCACCAGAATGTATGTAATCAAAATTGTATGGTGCACATGAATCAATCTTGGATCAGATAAAATAGATCACACATACACTTTTGATTGGGGCACACACTTTTTAAGTGAGAACATGACTAATATGAGGATCTTCTAGACCCTAATAGGGGATCACTTGTATCATCTATCACAACACATCGTGTTAGGCAGGGTTCCAAAGTGTACAGTCTGACATAATCACACAACAACCCTAAAAGAGTTCTATGGTTTATATATTAACTTATGATAATAAACAAGAAAGTAAACTAAACTAATAACAAGAAAATTAAACTAATCTAGCTCTCACCAAAGCTTGTGGCACAAAGTAGTGGTTAGAATAAACCAAGTAAATAAAAACTAAACTAAACATATATAAGAGATATGTACTCATGTCAATGTATATAGAATCCTAATACATTAGAGAGAATAATACATACTAAATTATCTATCTACTCTTACAAAGGATAAATAAAGTTAGGAATACTTACCTTTGAAGACAAACCTATCAAGTTTCAACCTCTCCCTTGGCCAATGGTACTTCGTAAGAGATTGTTGTGGCTTGTAAGTACAACCGAGATAAATCAGATCTAGGCTACATGACCTAGCTAAGCATCCAAAATATTTCTCCACAAGATAATATCTAAGCTCTAAATAAAAGTATTAAACCCTAAATCTCTATTCCTCAAGTAAAATGTTCAATAAGTAGATGTTCATTCACACTTCTTTCCTTAATTTAACTCTCTTATGAAATGATAAGGAATGAACTTGTATATATAGTAGTATCTCACCCCAAAGACTTTAAAACATTTCAACTATGCTAGGTCGACTAGGTTGACCTAGCATATTATCAAGCTAATTCTTGAAGTTTTTGCTAGGTCAGTTGGAATCCAAAGCAACAAAGAAAGTCAAAGTATCCTTAGAATAAGCTAGGTCGACTAGGTTGACCTAGCTTACTAAATAGGTCAAAAATGAAACAAAGTAAGAAATGAGGGATACAACATGAAAAATAGTGGGAATAGATAGGAAAGAGAGAAATAAGCTTAGGGTTCAATGTTTTAGGAGGCAAGAGTGTATATATTAAGTGTCAAAAGGAATAACAATCTTATGAAGCACTCAAGGTCTGCCCACCCCTTTCCCAATGGCACCCCTTAACACATGCACTCAGAGATATTGAGACTCGATAGGTTCCTACAAGATATGAAGTGTTAGTAATCAATAAAAGTGTGAAAATATTATGTGTATATATTTTATTACCCATGTATTAGTAAGGACAATAATTTTTTAGAGGGGCATTAATCCATTTTGGAAATTTGACAAAATGTCAGTGTGAAAAATCAGATTTCTTAGGCTTATCTCTTTATGTTTTGTTATGTGGATTCTATGTTATTTCTTCTTAGAGGTAGAGATGTGATAAATTATACATGGTGTTAATATTTTGTTAATATCAAATATACCAAACATTCCAAAACTGCCATTTTAATCAATGAGAAAGAGGGTAGAAAGTGTACTCTATTTATAATTTTTAATATTAAAGAAGCCATGCATTTTAATTTGCTAAAGCCATATTATGATCCCACATTGGTCCCATAAGAACACCCAAATTAAATATTTTTATATAAAATAACTTTTATGTATTATATTGTCACCAATTGTAATAATAATGGTTGGGGTTTAGTTAGTTTTGAAGTTAGTTAAGCAACATTGTGGGTGGAATAGGGGGAATTAGGAAGATGATGATAAGTGTATTGAAAAATATGAGTACTGTGGAAATAAAGATAATGATAAGTGTATGGAAAAAGATGAGTCATGTGGAATGGGTGGAATGAGAGGAATTGTAAAGAGATGATAAGTGCAAATTAAAATATGTGTAGTGGAATGGGGGAAATTGGAAAGAGTAAAGTGTTTTTTATGGGAAGAGAGTGTCAAATGAGGGGGAATTGATGATACATAAGTTTCTTTTAGAATTGTGTTTTTGCATGTAAAGTATTTTTGTGAATTTTTTTAAAGTATTAATTTAAGTTAATGTTATAAGTTTGTTCATAAATTTGTTATTGAGTTAAATGGATCTTTCATAACTTAAATATATTTTAATGGTAATAATTTAGATTTATTTTACTCAAGTTTGATAAATAATAACTTAAATCTATAATTATGTGTATACTATATTAATTTAAGTTATTCTCATAAAGTTTGATTAATAATAACTTAAATTTATAATTATATGTATTTTGTGTTAATTTAGGCTATTCTCATCAATTTATTATTGAGTTAAATGGATCCTTGATAACTTAAATTTATTTTGGTGATAAAATTTGATTAATAATAACTTAAATCTATAATTATTTCAATTTTGGGAAGTTTGTTATTCAGTTAAATGAATCATTGATAACTTAGATCCAATTAAAATTTAACTAATAATAATTTAAATATATAACTATATTTTGTTAGTTAAATTTGATTAATGTTAATTTAAACTATTTTCATAAATTTATTATTGAGTTAAATAGATCTTTGATGATTTAGATCTATTTTGAGAAAAAAAATTGTAATTATACTTTGTTGGTTAAATTTGATTAATAAGAATGTCTGATAATACTTTGATATGAATTTTTTGTGATCCTCAACCACATGTTTCATGCAAAGTTTCATCATGGTAGTTCCATCATGAGTTGGTTGATAATACTATGATAAGAATGTTTGATAATATTGTAATATGAATATTGTCAATTTAGTTTCCCATAAATAGAAAATTCTGGTGCCATCATGCGCTGGTTGCAGCATCTATTTTTTTATGTTGTTAGTTCAATATTGTATTGTGAAGGTAGTTTAAGAGTGGGCCTCACCCTCTTAACTTCCCTTACATCTATTATTACCTGTACATTAATTCACCCCTCTGCCCTATCAACATAAGTGAAATAGAAGATTGTAGTGAAAAGGAATCACATATAAATTTGTGCATATTTATGTATGTTCTTTAAGATTAGGGATTTTAATTTGCTAATTGATTATAAAATTTTGTAATTTATAAATTGAAATTGAGCAAGCAGGGTTTTGGAATTATATTGAATGGATAAAAATAAATATTAAAATCATACAAATCAATGTTGAACTCTCAAAAAGTCTACAATAATTCCCAATAGTCTATAATGATGTCACCCTTATTTTTTATGACATGGATTAATGAGATTAAAATTTTCTCCTAATATGTTAAACTACAACAATGTAACCAGTTTGTTAGAGTAGTCTATTAGATGGATGAAGATAAATATTAAAATCATATAAATCAATCTTAAACTCTAAATAAGTCTACAATAATTCCCAATAGTCTATAGTGATGTGTCCCTTGTTTCTAGTTACCTGGCTTAATGAGATTAAAATTTCCTCCAATTATATTGAACTATTAGGTTTGACAATACATCTAGTTTAAAGGAGTAGTTTATTGAATCATGGAAGGTAAATACTAAAAACATGGAAATCAATGTTGAACTCTAGAAGAGTTTCCAATAATTCCCTAATCATGTTGGGATTCTACATACTAGTATTTCTTGCAGTTCTATGGAATGTCAAGGCTTCCCAATCATCCTATTGGTTATTGGTACAACTAGTTCCTTGAGCCTCAACTATAGATTTTAGTATCTCATGAGATTTTAGTATCTCTAGGATTTTGGATCAAAAAATGAATGTTCATTTAAATATTGAACCACATACACCTCTCTTCTAAAGCTCCTCATAAAGGGATATGTCCTCTGCATTTCTAACATTTTTATAGTTGAATTATAATGCTTTATCTCAAACACAACAAAGAACACTGTATGGATAGAACTTCCCTCCACATATGAATTAGTATATAATCCTTTGACCCTTTCAACAATGTTAGAGGAGTGCTCTAGAATTTTAGTTATAATGCTACCTATAACTGACATGATTCCAAATCTTAATAGATTTAAAGATGTTCCATTTACTCCTATATATAATATAGTTGTAGCATTGGGCCCCTTCACAATTTGGGGCATGTAAAACACAATTTTCTTTTATTATTTATTACCCCAAAAACAAGACACCATTTCAAGGAAGATGAAGGTAAGGAATAGAGGAATAATGTTAGATTGTTATATTGTAAGGAATATAATCTAAAAAATATTCAATGCTGTCTTCAAAGGCACAAGGTTATGAATAATATTTAAAATATGACCATAATAAAACAATCTAATAAATAAAATGGGAAAAATTCAATATCTTCTGCTCATTAGCATGTTATACTTGAAAACTCTTTGACAATGCTCTTCTTACCTTGTTAGAGCAACAACAAAGGAAACTCCTGCTGAAGTGTGGTATAATTTTTATGCCAAGTTTTACTTACTATCCAATTTTTAGATGTATATCAAATAAAGGCATATTTACCCTTTACAAGGTAGTCAAACCAAGCATAACAATTATACTCCAAAAATGATAGCAAACCAATCTTCTATGTTTATTTCCTTCCCTTGATAGTCATTACTTGCATGTTTTGGTGAGACATTTGATACCAGAATTGAAAAGGAAATCAAACTTGTTTAAGAACAATGCCAAGACATTATCCCTCACATCTGTCATATTTTGGTTCTTTCAAGAGGTATTTCAAAAATTATGTGATCAATGTTGTATGCCTTATCCACCACTCTGCAATCAAGGGTTTTGACGAGCCTCCATTTTATTATAGTTTTATGCAAAACATTTGAATTTCAATCTCCTACTATCCATGTTGATTTTTATTTTTGTCCCTAGAAAATGGTATTGATATGTCTCCATTTTATTTTTATTTTATGAAAAAAATTTCGATTTCAATCTCATGTTATCCATGTTGCTTTTGATTTTTTTTCCCCAAAAAACTTCTTGTTTCTAGAGATCAGTGAGTTTTTTGGTATTTATTACACCTATGATTGGTTGTAATATTATTAGTCTCTAACTTATCTTTGCATAGAGGCAAGTCTTCATATACGTTCTTTGTGTGATTATGCTTCCAAAGTTTGGATTATCCCCAATTCATTTAGTCTTCATTCCAAATTCATTTAGTCTATCTTACAATTTTGATTTTTCCTACCATCAGTATATTTGAAACCTTTGATTTGTATTCCCACCATCTTGTTATTTCTAACTTAGTAATGAAAATTTGGATGCTACAACCATATATTATTTATTTTATATGATGATTTGCCTTTTCTCAAGGATCAAATAATGTCTAGTTGTATACACTAGTGACCAAATATTATTAGGTCATTTATGTGTGCAGCTATCTAACATTTGCCAATCATCCATGAATCTATAATCAGAAAGCTATCTCATTTTTATACAATATTTTTGTAAATATTAATGGAAATAGAGCGTAGTTTATTATGTGATATGAATCTTGTTGTTTCCATCCATAGTTTATGTTTTAATATTACAAATTTTCTAGTTACACCATATGTATGACCGTCAAAAACCTTTTGGTTCAAAGGAGATACAATAACTAGAAAGGCAAACAATTCATCCCTCCATTACCCCTCTAATTGAAAATGAATAATTACCCCTATAATTGGAAATGAATAAATGTAGACAAGGTTCTAAATCTGAAACTAACTCCTTTTTATACAAAAACTAAATTTTAATTGAAATTTAAGAAATTGAAGTGTAATTGATTGTGAATGGGAGGGGATTTGTATGTATAGATGTATTTTTATTCAAACTAAAATAAATATGAAGATTTTTGTATACCCAAGAGCCCTGGAATGTGAAACCATGTTTTTTAGCCATTTGAATAGATGAAGTTTTGTCTATTTCCTTGATCTTTATAGTCAAGAGAGTGTAGATATGAGTATTTACACAAAAATATTAGAGGTTAATTTTTTCCAATATGGTATTTTGATGGTTTAATTCTATCATCTTGAGCCTATTCTAGATCTTCCATTTGATTTTAAACTAGTTGTACCAAATTATGTAAGAAAGATCCCAAGTAGAGATTTTAAATAGGGTGTGGAGATCCATCTATAAAAAACAAGTATGCAAATGAGGTAGAAAAATAAAAGGCAAATGCTTTGATATCAATGTCTAGTATTATACAAAAAGGGATCTTCATAATCTGTATTATGCATGAAGTAAAACATATGGAGAATTATTTTATATTTTAAAACTAAATAATAGTGGTGATGTTCTTGATTTACCTCTAATAGAGACCACAATATTATCCCATAGAACATGTTTAAAACCAATTTTTAATACTCTTAACACATTAAAAGTATATAATTTTTCCTTAGGTTGTAAAGTTCGATCAGAGATTCTCTATAGGCAAAATTATTGTAGAGGAACATATCAACTCAGTGATACAACAAATATATTATACCCATCATATTATGTACAATGAATGAGCTCAAAAGTCCAACTTGGTATCCCTGTATTACCTTAATATGGTTATGAAGATTACGGGCTAATCCTTTGACAACTATATCACAACTCAAAAATCATATTGATTAGTACTAACATGACTAGTTAAAGTCAAATTATTGATTATTCTAACTTGCATTCTAGTTAGGGTATATAAATAAAATAGATGGAGAGGATATTGAAAGGGATTGATATTTTTAGTAGGATCTCTAACTTTGTCCAACAACTCTAAAGCATGCTTCATAGATGACTTCCACATTCATGTTAAGAGACCCTCAAACAAAAATCAAATTAGTTTTGAACATGCCTAAAATTTCACATTACATGTGTAATTCTTCCACTAAGATAGTGTCAAAAATATTTGGAAAAGGCTTCTTCTCCTCAATGCAAACTTACACCCACCTTTACCAAGTCCATATCATATGAAGCAACTTGAATAGTATGAGACTAACCAGAAAATAGTTTCAAAAGAATGTCTTCAAAGGAGTACATATCCAACTTTTGTGTGGGTTTTAAATTTTAGGAGCTTCTTCATAAATTTTCCTTGAGTTGTCATGATAATTGTAGGGACACTTCTAGATTGTGTCTCCAATGCTACTTTTTTTTTAATCTATATGTCCAATTTTAGTCATCATATACCATCTAGTTGATAGAGCTCTTTTAAAACATGCAATGTAACCCAAATCAAAGTTTTCTATACATGATTTTGTGTTGAAGCCCAAAATCATATTGGTGGGCTTCACATATTAATGAAGATATTTCTAAAGGATACACTTGTGAATGTATGTCAAACCTTTAGAAATATGGTTTTGCAATTTTTAGGCACGTAAACCATAATAGAGGTGCATAAATAATATTTCTTAGTATCATCCAGTAGGATAGAGAATATGCCATACAGTAAACATGATCATCATTAATATATATTCCCCCAAGCTTTATTAGTTATACAAATAGATTACAATGAGATACATTTTGAATGGAAATTTTTGTTTCACACTTATAATTAGAATAAGGAATTAAGACATTATGATGCAATGCATGGGATAAGGTGCCATTAGGGATATATATGAATAGTTTCTCCTCTACAAACTAGTAGTATGCTTTAAGAGTAACTATGTTGGGATGGAAAATATGGTCTATACCTTCCACTTTTGCTTGAAAATATTCCAATTGCTGAGCATTTCCTTCTATGAGCCTCTTCACTATAAATATGAGCCCATCTTCCATAAATAAAATGTATAAAATACCCATAGTGCACTTGCCCAACACAAAAAAAGAATCCCTCAAAAGCTCCACATAGAGCAAGCCTTGGTGCACTCTTGCACCAATGGAATAATTTCTACTTTCTAGTTTGTAAGCTTGATAATCTTCATTAAAAACCATTCTCCTCCACCTATATATTTTCTCATCACTTTTGTGCCAACTCCCATTCCCTTTGGGTCTACCTCCTCTATCTACCATGTGCAATCTACTTTTACACTTCACTATGACACTATTCACTAAGATCACTTCAAAATTCCCATGATTCATACCCTCAATTTACTTCCTCTATGTGATATCATTTTTCACCTTTGTATACATTACTTTCAATTCCTTGTGAAAGTCCTCCTTAGCTTTGTGTGTGACCAAATGGATTTGGTGTGTAACATCTCTATCCTTCTCCTTAAATGAACTTAGAATATAAATTCATCTATCCTTTTCCACTTCTACATATTTGGTCTCTCATCATACAACATCTTATGATCATAATCTCATGACCTTCCTAATAAAACATGACATATGTCCATTGTTAGGACATTGCATAAAACTTTATCCATTTATCTTCCAATATTCATATCAAATTTGCATTACTCTCATACATTGCTATCTTCAAAATAGAAGGGTTAAACTTATAATCTTGCATGTCAGTGTTAGAGAATGGAGCTTTAGGACTTTGTTTGTCTACTCAAGTAATATGTGGTAAATATGTGTCAAGTTTGAAGTGATTAATCCCATAGTTTAATATATACAATATAAAACATGTCTACAAATGTTTATTCACGATTTTATTTTATTTTTTATATAATTTATATGACTATAGGATTTTGTTCCTTAAAATTTTGCATACTATTAGGATACAATGTTAGAAAAAATTAGATATAACTCTAGATTTTGTAGGTGTGTAAAATTATTTAATTCCTTTTTTTATTTTTTACATTTGGGGAAATGTCTTATTTGGTGATGGAGGGATTGATAGACCTAGCTTAAATACCACTCCTTATAATACTATATTAGTTATCACCAAATCTCAAATTATAAAGATAGCCTACATCAAAGGAACCATTAATTACTCCATTAGTGCGTTGTCCAACCAAAGAACTATTTCCATGAGTAGGGTGTGATATCTCTATTAGTTTCTATATATTTTTCTTGGGTTTATTTTTACAATAAGCAATAACTAAGTGTTGTAATTTCTCCTATAATTAGAATGGTATCAAACTTTATTTGTCATCCCTATTTATTTTTAGCAGATAACCTAGTTGCATCAACATTATGATCATTATTTCCTTCCAATGCCCTAATCTAAAAAATGTTCCTTTGTTATTAATTAAGGTTATATATATATATATATATATATATATATATATATATATATATATATATATATATATATATATAAATCACTTGTTCATAATCCTAAGCTTATACAACAAAACAATAGTGTACTTTACTACTCACACTTAAAAAAATTTGTTTCTGCAATCAAAATTTGCTTGTTTCTTTATCAAAAATTTCCCCTGTGAGATATAATAATGCAAATTATATTTAGTTTTGGAAGATAGCATGTCCAACCAAATAAATATTTCCATGAGTAGGGTGTGATCTGTCTATTAATGTCTTTATAGTTTTCTTTCTTGGATTTACTTTTAGAATAAAGCATAACTAAGCGTCATAATTTCTCTTGGAAGCAGAAGAATATTAGACTTTCTTCTTCATGCCTATTTATTTTTAGCAGATAACCTAATTGTATCAACATTATGATCATTATTTACTTCCAATACCCTACCCTAAAAAACATTCCTTTGTTAGTAATTAAGGTTTTGTACATCTAGATCACTTATTCACAATCCTAAGCTATTGTAACAAAACAACAATGTACTTTACTACTCACACTTAAAAAAATCTATTTCTAAAATCAAAATTTTCTTCTTTATTTATCAATTTCTTCCCTTATGAGATATAATAATGAAACTTATATTCACTTTTGGAAGATAGCATGTCCAACCAAATAACTATTTCCATGAGTAGGGTGTGATCTATCTGTTAGTGTCTATATAGTTTTCTTTCTTGGATTTAATTTTAGAACAAGGCATAACTAAGTGTTGTAATTTATCCTAGAAGTAGAATAGTATCAGACTTTCTTCATCATCCTTATTTATTTTTAGTAGATAACCTAGTTGCATCAACATTATGATCATTATTTCCTTCCAATACCCTTCCCTAAAAAATGTTCCTTTGTCATTAAGGAAGGTTTTGTACATATAGATCACTTGTTTGCAGTCCTAAGCCATTGCAACAAAAAAATAGTGCACTTTACTACTCACACTTAAAAATATATATTTTTACAATCAAAATTTGCTTGTTCCTTTATCAAAATTTCTCCTGTGATATATAATAATGCAACTTATATTTAGTTTTGTAAGATAACATGTCCAACCAAATAACTATTTCCAGGAGTAGGGTGTGATCTATTTGTTAGTGTCTATATAGTTTGTTTTCTTAGATTTACTTTTAGAATAAGGCATAATTAAAAATTGTAATTTCTCTTGGAAGCATACTATTATCAGACTTTGTTCATCATCCATGTTTATTTTTATAAGATAACCTAGTTGCATCAGCATTATGATCATCATTTCCTTCCAATACCCCACCTTAAAAAATGTTCCTTTATCAGTAATTAAGGTTTTGTACATATAGATCATTGTTTCATAGTCTTAAGCTGTTGTAACAAAATAACAGTGTACTTTACTACTCACACTTTAAAAAAAATTGCAATCAAAATTTGCTTGTTTCTTTATCAATTTCTTCCCTTATGAGATATAATAATGCAACTTATATTTAGTTTTAGAAGATAGCATGTCCAGCCAAAGAGCTATTTTCATGAATAGGGTGTGATCTATCTATTAGTGTCTGTATATTTTGCTTTCCTGGATTTATTTTCAAAATAAGACATAACTAAGTGTTGTAATTTCTCTTAGAAGTAGAACAATATTAGACTTTCTTCATCATCCCTATATTTTTAGTAGATAACCTAGTTGCATAAGCATTATGATCATTATTTCCTTCTAATACCCTACCCTAAAAAATGTTACTTTATCATTAATTAAGGTTTTGTACATATAGATCACTTGTTCATAGTCCTAAGCTACTGCAACAAAATAATAGTGTAATTTAATACTCACTTAAAATAATATAATTTTGCAATCAAAATTTGCTTGTTTCTCTATTAGTTTCTTCCCCTGTGAGATATAATAATGAAAATTATATTTATTTTTAGAAGATAGCATGTTCAAGTGAGGTATTAAACATATTACAATAATCATAACTAAAATTCAAACTAAAACCTTTGGATGGTAGTCAGGAAAAGGTAAAACTCAAAATATGATTTACAATTCATTGCATAATTGAGCTTTATTATCAGCTACAATGCTTTCATCTCACAATTTGCACAATGTTATGAATAGGCTTTAAAAGATGACCATAGTAAAACAATCTAACAAATAAAATGGGAAAAATCTAAAATCTTCTACTCATCAACATGTTATAATTGAAAAGTCTTTGGCAATGCTCTTCTTTCCTTGTGAGAGCAATAACAAAGGAAAATCCCATTGAAGTGAGGTAGAATTTTTATTCCAAGTTTTACTTACTAGCCAGTTTGTAAATGTATATCAAATGAAAGCATATTTACCCTTTACAATGGATTCAAAAGTAGTCAAATCCAAGAATAATAATTAAACTCTAAAAAAGATGGCAAACTAGTCTTATAGGTTTATTTCTTTCCCTTGCTAGTCATTATTTGTATGTTTTGTTGAGACATTTAATATTAGAATTGAAAAGGAAATCAAACTTGGTTAAAAGTGATGCCAATGAATAATTCCTTAGA
The DNA here is from genome assembly GCA_037957365.1 of Torreya grandis. Classification (NCBI taxonomy): domain Eukaryota; kingdom Viridiplantae; phylum Streptophyta; class Pinopsida; order Cupressales; family Taxaceae; genus Torreya; species Torreya grandis. The sequence goes on from JARHVA010000110.1 coordinate 1,093,656, forward strand.
TATGTCATACTTTGGTTATTTCAAGAGGTCTTTTAAAATTTGTGTGATCAGTGTTGTATGTCTTGTCCACCACTCTCCAATCATGGGATTTAAGATATCTAATGTTATTGATGTGTCTCCATTTTATTGTAGTTTTATGCAAAACATTTGAATTTCAATGTCCTTTTATCCATGTTACTATCTATTTCTATCCCCAATAAATGGTATTGATATGTCTCCATTTTATTTTTGTTTTATGAGAAACTTTTGGATTTTAATCTCCTATTGTCCATGTTGCTATTGATTTCTATCCCCAAAAAACTTCTTGTTTCTAGAGATCAACCAATTTTTTAGTCACTATTGAACCTATGATTGGATATAATATTGTTACTCTCTAATTTATCTATGGATATAGGGAAGTCTTCATATACATATTTTTATGTGATTATACTTTTGAAGTTGGTATGATCCCCAATTCATTAGTCTATCTCATACAATTTTGAGTTTTCCTGCCATCAGTATATTTGAAACCTTTGATTTGTATTCCCACCATCTTGCTATTGCTAACTCAGTAATGAATATTTGGATGCTAAAACCATATATTATTGGTTTCATATGAAGCTTTACCTTTCTACAAGGATCAAATAATGTCTAGTTATACTGTTGTATATATTAATGATCAGATATTGTCAGGTCATTTATGTGTGTAAATATCTAACACTTGCCAATCATCCATTAATCTATAATTAGAAACCTATTTCATTTTTATATAATATGTTTTCAGATATTAATAGAAACATAGCTTAGTTAGTTACATGAAATGAATGTTATTGTTTCCATTAATAGTTTATGTTCTAATAGTACAGATTACCTAGTTAGACCATATGTATCCCCGTTAAAAAAAAATTGGTTCAAGGGAGGAGCTACAATAACTAACATAATCATGAAAGGCAAATAATTCATCCTTCAATTATTTCAAATTGTATAATTACCTCTACAATTATAAATGAATAATTGTAGACAAGGTTTTAACTTTAAAACTAACTCTTTTTTATACATAAACTAAATTCTAGTTAACATTTAAGAAATTGAAGTGTAATTGATTGTAAATGGGAGGGGATTTGTATTTATATATGTATTTATATTCAAACTAAAATAAATTTTAAGATTTTGGAATACCCAAGATCCCTAGAATGTGCAGCCATTTTTTGGCCACTTGAGTAGATGAAGGTTTGTCTATTTCCTCGATCTTTGTAGTCAAGAGAGGGTAGTTACAAGTATTTTCACAAAAATATTGGAGGCTAATTTTTCCAATATGGTATTTTGATGGTTTAATTCTATCATCTTAAGCATATGCCAGGTCTTCCATTTGATTTTAAACTAGTTATACCCAATTATATAATCAAGATCCCAAGTAAACTCTTTTTTATACATAAACTAAATTCTATTTAACATTTAAGAAATTGAAGTGTAATTGATTGTGAATGGGAGGGGATTTGTATTTATATATGTATTTATATTCAAACTAAAATAAATTTTAAGATTTTGGAATACCCAAGATCCCTATAATGTGTCGCCATTTTTTGGCCACTTGAGTAGATGATGGTTTGTCTATTTCCTCGATCTTTGTAGTCAAGAGAGGGTAGTTACAATTATTTTCACAAAAATATTGGAGGCTAATTTTTCCAATATGGTATTTTGATGGTTTAAATCTATCATCTTAAGAATATGTCAAGTCTTCCATTTGATTTTAAACTAGTTGTACCCAATTATATAATCAAGATCCCAAGTAGAGATTTGGAATAGGGTGTGGAGATCCATCTATAATAAACATGTATGCAAATAAGGTAGAAAAAAAAAGGAAAATAATTTGATGTCAATGCCTAGTCTTTTTCAAAAAAGGATCTTTATAATCTATATTGTGCATGAATTAAAACATCTCGAGAAGTATTTTAGATTTTAAAACTATATAATGGTGGCCCTGTTCTTGATTTACCTCTAATAGAGACCACAATATTATCTTAGAAAACATGTTTAAAACCAATTTTTAGGATTTTTAACACATTAAAATGTATACAATTTTTCCTTGGGTTGTAAAGTTGGATTAGAGATACTTCAAAGGCAAAAGTATTTTAGATGAACATATCAACTCAATGTTACAAAAAATGTATTATACCCATTATAAAACATACAATGAATGAGCTAAAAAATTTAACTTTTTATCCCCATATGACCTTGATATGGGTATGAAGATTCTAAGCTAGTCCTTTGACAAATCTATCATAACTCAAAAATCATACTGATTGGTATCAACATGACCATTTAAAGTCAAATGATTGATTATTCTGAATAGCATTCGAGTTAGGGTATATAACTTAAATAGATGGAGAGCATATTGAATGGGATTAATATTTTTAGTAAGACCCTATTAGGAGACCCTCAAACACCACTCAAAGCAATTTTAAAAAACTAAAATTTCATCTTACCTATGCAGTTCTTCCACATGAATAGTGTCCATAATATTTAGAAGATGCTTCTTCTCATCAATGTAATCTTGCACGCACCTTTGACAAGTCCATCTCAGAAGAAGCAACTTGAATAGTAGGAGCCTTACTAGAAAATAGTTTTAAAAGAATTTTTCCAAAGGAATACACATCCCATTTCTATGTGGGTTTTAAGATTTTAGGAGCTTCTGGTGCCTAGTAGGAAGAGATAAGACTCATTAATATTCCTTAAGATGTCATACTAACTAGAAGGACACTGCTAAATTATGTCTCCAATGCTACCTTTTTCTTTAGACATCTAATTTCAGTCATCACATACCACCTAGTTGATAGAGCTCCTATAAAACTTGCAATGTAACCGAAATCAAAATCTGATATACATAGTTCCATGTTTAATCCCAAAATAATATTGGTGGGATTCACACCTCCATGAAGATATTTTTAAGGGATACATTCATGAGTATATGTCAAACCTTTAACAATACCTTTGCATTTTTTAGGCACGTAGACCATAGTAGAGGTGAACAAGAAACATTTCTTAGTATCATCCTTCATGTACCTAATATCATCTATTAGGATAGAGAATTTTCCATATGGTAAACATGATGGTCATTAATATATGTGATTAATTAAAATGTAAAAAACAACAATAATATATGCTCATAAAATTTAGTAGTTATACAAATAACTTACAATGAGATACATTTTGAAGGAAACTTTTAAGGGAAAGTTTTGTTTCACACTTGTAATTAAAATAACGAATTAAGGCATTATGTTTTAATGCATTGGCTAAGGTGCCATTAGGGATGTATATATGAGTAGTTTATCCTCTACAAACTAGTAGTATGCTTTAAGCGTAACTATGTTGGGATGGAAAACATGGTTGATACCTTCCACTTTTATTTGAAAATATTTCAATCTTTGAGCATTTCCTTTTCTAAGCTTCCTCACAACAAATACAAGCCCATATTTCAACACAACTTTGTATAAAATACTCATATTGCACTTGCACAAAATAACAGTCCCTCAAAATCTCCATAAAAACCAAGCCTTGGTTCACTCTTGTGCCAATGGAATAATTTATACCTTCCAATTCATGATAAACTAGTTCAAAAACCATTCTCCTCCACCTATATATTTTGTCATCACTTTTGTGCCAGCTCTCATTCCCCTTGGTTTGACCTCCTTTATCTATCATGCACAATCCACTTTTCCACTTCACTATGACACTATTCACTAAGATCACTTTAGAATTTCCATTATTTGTACCCCCACTTTGCTTCCTCTTTGTGATATCATTCTTTCCTTGCACACATTATCTTCACTTCCTCATGAAACTCCTCCTTAGCTCTGCATGTAACTGAATGGCTTTGGTGTGAGACCTTTGGTTCATTCTCCTTCAATGAACTTAGAATATAAATTTGTCTATTATTTTTCACTTCTACAGTATTTTATCTCCCATTATACATCTGACCTTCCTAACAAAACATGGAATATGTCCATTGGTAGGACACTGCATATAACTTGGTCTATTTATATTCTAATCTTTGTCTCAAATTTGAATTACTCCCACACAATGTTATCCTAACCCTCTATTAACCAAGATACTCTATAAGGATCTAGGTGTGACTTCATGCCAAACCCAACTTCATCACCATCTTTGTAGACACAAGATTTTTTGTGATTCCACTATCCACCATAACTCTACAACATTTACCCCTTGCCTTGCCCTTGGTCCAAAAAAATATTTATTCTATGACTCACCTCCTCATTATACCTACAACTTTCAAGACTTTACTCACTCTAAATAAGCGTTTTCCTTGTTCAAACTCATCTATATAAATTACTTCCTTAGACTCTTATTCTTCTAGAACTTTTGTGTTACTACCACTTCCTCTTTTCTCACTATTGACATGTGTGTGAAGACACTTATATGTAAAATGTAAAAATTTTCCACATTTGAATCATGTTCCTCTTAACCTTTATTCTCTTCCTCCACCTCTTGTACAAATGGTTCCTCCTATAGCTTGTTACATGTGTGTAGAATTTACGCTTTCACCATTTCCTTGTTCATGTATCATTTATTATTATTTACCACCACTGAACTTTCCTCTACCTTTTGTAATGTTTTCTTGGGTGCCAAATTCTCCTCTACTCTTAATGCATATTGATAGGCTTCGTATATCCCTTGTAGTCTCAATATGTTGATCTCATCTTGGATAAACCATCACAATTTATTAATGTATCATGTCACAATATATTAGTCCTTTTTGATATGTCTATCTTGGATAATGATCTTGTAAAAATCCTTTGTATACTCTTTCATGCTCATCTTTTTTTGTCTCATATTTTTCAGCTTCTTCAACATATCCAGCTAATAATCTATAGGCAGAAATTTACCTTTCAATTTCTTAACCATTCTCTTCCAGTGAGTGATTTTTTTATTTACCTTTGTGATTCCTCTCAAGATGTACCTCCCTCTACCATAGAGCTACATGAACTATCAACTTATTTTTTGCAATTTTTTTCATGTGCTCATCCACTACTTCATCAAACTCAAAGTGTTCCTTTGTCTTTATTAGCTAATATGTTTGCTCCTCAGGGTTTAATTTTCCAAAAAACAAGAAACATCCATTTTTGTTCTTCTTCCAATTTTGGATATAACTTTGATAAGCCTTTTTTCTCTCCCATATATCTTTTTCATTAATCATACTTCCTCTTTGTCCACTTCTTATACTTCAACCTCTATATCATTCACATCATCCCTTGAGATGAATCCTCTTCTTCTATCTTCCTCCATTGCAATCAACCTTGCCTACTTTACTCTTAACATTTCCATGATATTGTCTAGTCTTTTAGGAAAAAATGTGACTTATATGCTTGTTCTTCCCAATCTCTATGGAGGCATATTGAATTCTTACAGCCTCACATCTACTACTACACCTCTTCTAAATCTACGTAGACAACTAATTACACTCACCCTTTGTTCTTAACCACCTTTGTAAAGATGGAAAAATCAAAATCTTTAATTTCTCAACCTAGGGTTGTTTTTCTTGCTTTGATACCAAATTATGAAATCGTGATTAGGAGTATCAATGAGGAGATGCCTGATATCATGCAACACAATTTTTTTTTAGTGAAATAACAAAAAAAAAGCTCTTATTTAATTAGAGAATGGGAGATTTCACACCTTACCAAAGTTGGCTAATAGCTCACCCTGATGCATACCGACACACATATAACCTACATGCTAAAAAAAACAACATTTTTACCCAAGTCCTCATAGGAATGTGATTTAACCCTTTAGTTCTTTCCCATATTTGTGCACATATCTTTACTAGATAATATTATTGATAGCTACATTTTAGACTTTTACCTCATGGGTTTTAGTCCTTTTCAATAGTGTAGAGATATATTTATATACACATATCTATCTACCTACATGAGGTGCTTGGAAACCTAATAATAATATATTAAATGATTTTAAGACATCACAATGCACCCAAATCATTAAATGATCAATATAGTTTAGATAACCCTTAACACATCAACATGTGATGTAGACTAGCTTTGCTATTTTTAATGTCAACCATACTAATAAGAAAAGGTTAGGTAGTAGTTAGGTAGTTGAAATAGATCCTCCTACCAATTTTGAGTTAGCCTCCATTGTAGATATTTGTTTGTATAGGAATAAATCCTCCTAGTTACATTAATTACTTGGCAACCTACCAATAATATATTAAACGTTTGTAACCCATCACAATGCATCCAAATAATTTGATTCTCAATATAGTTATGATGACCCATAACACATGACCATGTGATCTAAACTAGCTCTACCATTTATAACATCATCCATACTAACAAGAAAAGCTTAGGTAGTTCAAACAGATCCTCCTCCCAGCTATCAATTAACCTCTAGTAATGTGGTTTCATATGACAAGTACTCAATCCTTTAGTAGATCTCCTGCTTCAACATAACCATTATATATGGCATTTATCTTACCACCAAATATCACCAAGTGATCAAGTGACTCATGTTAATATTTATAAAACATGGAAGAAAAATATCCATAACTAAAATCTAGAATTAAGTATGTTAATGTTGAACTACTAGCTAAAGTCAAAACAAAGTTACATGCTTAATGATATTGTCATTCTTGTGTGGTAATAAAACAGCTTCGCCAATAATCTTTGAAGCATATCTATCCTTATTAAACTATGAAATATAACCAAAAATTGTAGTAACATACAACAATAACTTGATGTTTGGAAATACATCAAAAACCATCAAAATATTTAAGGGATTCACCACTACTTACTACTAAGAATAAATGCTCATAGACCCTAATGCGCCTACATCAATTGTGTTTCACATAATTACCAAAGGTTTGTTTAACATACATTTTAATAGAGAAAAAAATCATCTATGCGTACATATATGCTCTCATTTACTAGAAACCAAGGAAGCAAAGATATTTTATACATACACATATGCTCTCATAAATATGAGAAATCCTACAAGCAAGTTAATGTTATCATTCTATATAGTGTAACATTGTAATTTTAAGTAGGTTAAATACATATGCTTATTATTTATATGGCCTTTCTTTATGAATGTATAATTCCAAAAACATACAAACAAACCAAAATACATATCATAATGTAGGAGATAAGTTCTATTTTTTCCATTTCTTAACAATTTAATAGTATCTACATAAATGAAAATCAATTTTGGATCCTTGTGTTAAAAGATTGAAGAGAAAAATAGACTTGATGAACTAAAATGAGAGAAGCAATATTAACAAAATCCTTAAGCTAACATAATAATAATGTCATACACATAATATTACATAATGCATGTGATTTTACTTGGAAAACCCCTTTCAAGTAAACAACTTAACACAATAACTCCTCTTTTATTGTATTAACTCAACCATTTATAATATAATAATGTATTTTCAAGTTATAATTTTCCTCTATTATATATAGGCACATCAATAGGTATTTTTCAAAGTAGTATTACAATATCATGGGTTTCAAAACCATAGGCGATATAAAACATGAGATAAAACACCCAAATACTTGTCAATATCATGAGAAATACACAATACATTTCTAACAATGATATCATATATAATCTAATAGAAAATAAATAACATCTCTTTGTATAAATGTTCTCTCATATATACAATAATTCCTTTAACCAATTTGACATCATCGTTTCATAAAATACAACATTGTAGATCAAATCAGCTAAATAGAGATGAGAAATATTCATATGCCTTTTATCATGAATGTCTAATGTTTAAACAAGCCCAAATAAAATAAAATAAAAAGTGTCAAAATGCAATATGTCTATTTGCCTTTTACATTGCAATGAATTAATTTTTTGAGTTCTCTCTCTACTTCCCATTCCATATTGACATGTTCTTCGATACAAGTCAATGAAATATATGTGTGTATTTGAATATCTCAAGGTCACGAGTATATAAAAAAAATAAAACCTCCACAAACATATTTCAATTTATTAAATAATAAAACAACACAAAGAAATAAAATTCAATATACATAAACAAAGTGTAGTAAATGAATTTTGTGTTTAATAAACCAATAACATTATATAATAAATTCAACTCTTATAATACACAACAAAACTTACAATTCTTCTTACATTGATTTGAAATACCATGTTTGCAATGCATTAGGATTTGAGTCAAGCCATTTTTACGTTGCAGTATCTCTTTGCAAGATTCAATAAACGCTTCTCAGCATTTTTTTTACCACTTTGGAATTTAATAATGCTTTGTATAAAAAACATTTAATAATCCTTTGTATCAAACTCATTTGTATACACACTTTGAACATTTAAAGTGTTAACATTAGTTGATTTTATGTTATTGTAAATTATAATACAATACCTTATGTTTACAATCAGTATATATTCATTTTATCATTTTGTGGTTGAATCTAAGTATAGTATGCATTGATAAAAATTATTTGTTTCACTTGACCATACATCTCACATTTAAAAAAATATAAAAAACTAACTATAGTTAATCAATACAACATTCTAGCTCTTATTTATGTTTTCCACTACAATCTACCTTAAGATTTAGAATTTAAAATGAGTGCCTCTTATTGTGGGATGTGGTCTGAAATAGATATATGAAGCACCATACTGTACCTATTTGGATATTTGCATATGCTTGGACTAGAAAATGCACTTGATGGCTCCCCTCCATGCCTGAAGATGGTTTTCATTATGAAATTCACGTGACCAAGATGAGGTTGAATTGTACTATGAATATCCTATTTAAAAAATATGCACATAACATATATATATATATATATATATATATATATATATATATATATATATATATATATATATATATATTACATACACTATTCACTTAATATGATTATTCTTTAATGAATGTCTGTACCGTCTTCATGTCAAATAATTTTAAAAATATATTATTTAAACTACGAAATTTAAAATTTCAAGTCAATGTCACTAAGTAAAACATAGTCAATTTGGAATTTATATAAGTAGTAAAAGAGTAATTGTAGCACAGTCACCCTCCTGTGCTACTAAAAAACCAACTATAAAATTTAATATTAATTAGCTTAATTATTCTTATGCAATGTGTATGAACTGAATGCTCAACATATAAACCAACATATTGTTCACATTGATACTCAAAAAACAACATTATGGATTTAACCATAATTAATATGAATAGGTAATCAAGTTAGTCAATGTTAATCATCAATCACATGCTAAGTTATGATCCTAGAACTTGTGGTTTATGGGTTCACAAGAGACAAATCCTTCCAAGTTGCTTAAAATCTTAAACAAACCCCATTATCAGATTTAGAACACCCTAATTGTTTTCCTCTAATGCACATGTGCCCACTCCCTGGGATACTTACATATAAACTTATGCACACTTGCATAAGCAGAATCAAGGTTGTTGTAGTTCTTTCAAACACCTATAGAATGAATTTATCCTAGAGGGACATCAGCCATAAAATCCTCATTTGTTTTAGAGGTCATTATTTATTATAAGCATATTTTTTCCCTTCACAATACAATTCATATTGAAATACATAATATATTCATGAATCCATATTTTAAATACACTATAATATCATAGTGTCTTATAATAGCTAGGTGTCAACAATGCCATAAAAAGGGGTAGCCATACTTATTTATAAGTATAAATCCAACACAAAGAGTCACAAACCTATAATTTTCATGGGTCACATCATTAATTTTACAAATAAATGGAGGAACCACAATCATATTATAAAATAATGTGTCTACTAGCCCCAATAAAATAAGGCCTCACCACTATCCTCCTCGTGGTCATGATCCCAAAATAAACTGGAATCCATATTGTCATGCATCCACAGGCTCAAGAAAATTTCATGGATTCCAATCAAAAATATTCACCACAATTAAGGTGAGCAGGGTGGTGGGTCTTTCACAATCATGTCACTAAGATAGTGACTAAATATACTCACAATACACCATGTGGTTGCAACCCACTGACTAGTCATAGTACCCTTTATGATATTTAAGAGTCCACACTGCCCTCTAGTTAATAAATCCAAGGACATACAAGAATAACTTGATGTTTGGAAATAAATTAAAAACCATCAAAAATTTTAAGGGCTTCATCACTACTTATTACTAACATTAAATTCATGATTTTGGTTTATACAAGATTTCTTGTGGACCTAGATGCTCTTACATCATTTTTTTCACATAACTACCAAAGGTTTGTTTAACATACATTTTTACAAAAAAAAACATCATCTCTACATACAAATATGCTCTCATTTGCAAGAAATTAGGGAAGAAAAGATATTTTATACATAAAAATATGCTCTCATATATGAGAAATCCTAAAATCAAGTTGAAATTATCATTCAATACAATGCAACATTATAAATTTAAGTAGGTTAAATACATATGCTTATTATTTGTATGCCCTTTCCTTGTGAATGTATAATGCTAAAAACATACAAACAAACCAAAATACATCTCATAACGTAGGTGATAATTTCTAATTTTTACATTTCTTAACAATATAATAGTATTTATGTAAATGAAAATCAATTTTGGCTCCTTGTGTTACAAGCTTGAAGAGAAAATTAGACTTGATAGACTAAAATGAGATAAATAATACTAACATAATCCTTAAGCTAACATAATAGGAAAAATGGCATACACACAATATTACATAATACACAAGATTTTACTTTAAAACACCCTTTCAAGTCAAAATCTCAACATAGTAACTCCTCTTTTATTGTATTGACTCAACCATTTACAATAAAATAATGTATTTTCAAGTTTATTTTTCCTCTACTATATTTGTGAGTATATATCAACACATCAATAGGTAGCCACTAAAGTAGTATTACAATATCATGGGTTTCAAAACCATAGACTATATAAAACATGATCTAAAACCACCCAAATATGTGTTGATATCATGGGAAATAAATAATACAATAGAAAAAAAATAACATCTCTTTGTACAAATGTTCTCTCATATATACAATAAATCCTTCAACCAATTTGACACCATTTTTTTCATACAATAAAACATTGTAGATCAAATCAATTAAATAGAGATGATCAATATTTTTATGTATTTTATCATGAATGTGTAATGTTTAAACAAGTCCAAGTAAAAAAATGTGTCAAAATACAATATGTCTATTTGCCATTTACATTGTAATGAGCTATAGTTTTGAGTTCTCTATCTACTTCCCATACCATATTGACATGCTTTTTGAATAATCAACTTTAGGTATCACAATTATAAATGATATACTTGGCCACAATGATCACTCACCCATTATTTGTTACTAGAAAAATAACCACAATCTACTTGGAGTTTATAAAAATATTCTAGTAAAAAAATTTAAATATAGATATTCATAACTTACAAGCTTCACATTCTAGAGAATTAAATACACATAAAGTTGAGCTAACAAATATGTACAAGAATTTATAAGAACAAAGGTCTCTATAGAATATACAAGGTAAAAATATATCTTAGAGAACAAATTTATAGAATGTATATAAAAATGTGATCTAACTAACTATGGTTAGTGCCTTCCTTCCATTAGGCCCTTATTTATTAGAGATCAAATGAACATGTCACTGACAACCAAAATAAACACAACTCACACAAATGACATAAATTATTTCATGACTTAGATACATAACAAGATATCTTACATGAAGGTCTTATTATTTATCAAAATGATATATTACAAAACTTTGAAAATAAAGATACAACAAAAATAGTTAAAAAAAATGATATAAAACATACAAAAGGATTTTACAAATCCACTAATAAACATGATTACACATTACACCTCATAGCTTCAAGACTAAATGACAATTTCAACACATATAAACTTCAACTAATTTCAGAAATTTACGTAATATTTTGAAGTGCATTCATCATTAAGTCATACCATTTTTTTCACCAAGAGGGACACAAATCTTAGATAAACTAAGACATTACAGAATTGAAGTTTTCTCTATAGCCAAAAAACTAGTAACGAAATAGATCCAAATAAGAAAATACTTTCTCTTATGTTATGCCATCTAACTCTAATCTCAATCCTAGCTTTTATTTATGCTTTATTATAATTTCATTGTTGTTTTTAAATTCCCATGTAATTTCAACTTCTTTTAACTTTTTATGTTATTAATACACTTAATTATGTGTTACCATATTATAACCAAGGTAGAATATCTAAACCAATAAAGATGTCAACCCACCAATATTTCATAGAGTGTTATAGTTTCAAAGGTTGCTAAGTGGCTAAAATAAGACACAATAGGTGGACTCTAATATTTGATCATGCACCATTTATGTATCAGTGTCTAATCAAAAGATGTCATGATACAAAGGTAACCCTAAAAATCAACTTTAATATCTTTGATTTGTGATAAGGTCACCAATGCATGTTGATTAATGTTATTTAACTATAATGTCTCATATAGATCCATTAGGTTGTTGACCCAATGATCTATAATATAGGGATTTTACATTCATAATATGTGAAGAAACATGATGATAATACTTGTTGATCAAATGCGTATTTGCATATTCATTTAGATTACATAATATAATGTAAGACATTACAAGTATACACCTCAATAATTGGTACATAGATTGCCATGCAACATGTTATGAATCTTATAGGTAATTAATTAATGCAACTACAAACATAATCTAATTTAGGAGACAAAACAAAGCTAAGTAAACTAAAAAATTATCAAACAAAATATCAATATCATGCCAAGAAAGGGAAGACATATGTCCTTAATTATCATTATTAAACCTCATTCTATAGGATTCTTGCTCTACTACCCATAATCCACATCTATCTTCTCCTCTCTAATTATGATCTCTCTCACACCGAGGGGATGTACCTACATAATAGTCAAATGAATAGATAAGAATCATTCAGGTCATGATATCAAAACCACATGATATGAAATAATAAAATCATGATATATATTATCCCACATAATTGTATAACATCTATATGTCTAAATTAATTGAATTAGTTATATCACAAACATAGAAACATGATAGAAATAGTTGGCTAAATTGAAATCATATAAAGTAATAAATCAATCATTGATAACCCTGATTTCAAAGAAACCAAATTTTCCATTTTTTAATTTGTAATGTAACACTAAGCATAGGTAAGTGCCTTCAAAATCTAACATGAGAAAATCAAGAAGTGAAACTAGAAATTTGTGAAAATAAATAGCATAAAATTTTCAATATGTTTTGTAAATCCTCACACTGAGTTCATTCGTAACAACAAACAACATAATGTTACATGAAGCTCCATAATCTAACATGCAATTGTGTAAAACCCACCCATTTACAATAAAATTAGTATAAAATGGATCCAATTTCAATGGAATTTATATTAATGACATCCCTAAATATATCTCACGTGATTCCTCTCCCTCTTCATGCACCACTTTGACTTCTATAGTAGGGGTGGGTAAAAAACTAACTCTTAAACACCAAGGTAAGCAAATTATCTATGCCTACATTATAGAATTCATAGCATTTCATTCAAAGGAATAATAAATATTATTAAAATCAATTCTAAATCCATATCACATATATTATATTTGGGAATGGGATTGGTGTGAAATGAATAACATTTACATAAAGAATGCTTAGATTTAAGGCTTACACTAATGATTGTCCTATATTAGAAAGATAAGATAGGGCATCTTTATTTGGGACAACAAACATATCTTCAATTATTTGTGTCTTTTTTTTATTTGGACTATTAAAAAAATGTGGCTCCATGGAAACACTTGTCAAAAAGTGAATTCTACCTTTTGGTGTTTGCACAATTTTTTTTCCCTAGCTAGTTGTGGTGGAGTAATCTTTTTTTTCTAGAACAATAATAGGTTCTCTATATGTTTTTCACTCTTATTAACAAAGTTATTTTTGGTATCTTATGCTTCCTTTTTGCTTCTTTCTTTTCATCTTTGTTTTTTAAAGTATGATCACGTATGACTTTAAATTTTGCAACAAAGCTTGAATATATTCATAATATGGTCTCTTATTATCATATTTTTAATCATGTTATCTTGTAAATACTAAAAATCATGAGCAAGCATCTCATAAGTCTATGTCAAGTTAATTGATCATTAACAGAAATTAACTATGTAGACATACTCATCATTTTTTTATCACCATCAACTTTATTATCAAAATAGGAAACACCAACACAAGAAGGGTTAGGCATAAAACACTCTTCACACCTATCCAAATTTTTAAGTTTATTGATCACATCAATACTAGTAATAAGAGGGTTAGGTGTTATCTCTTATTATTCTTGTGACCAAGACTCTTTTCTTAGTGGAATGGCCTTTTTTATCATATGATTTACATGTGTAGGTCCTCTCTCTTGATTATAAAATCAATATTGAATGTAGTGTTTATTATGTACTGGAGGGAAACCATTCTCATTAGAAACCACTCTAAAAGACAAATATTTTAAAGTATCTACCATAGATTTATTTAGATTCTCATTAGCACTCAAAGACTTATTCACTGGATAATTATGAGGTGTCATTTTTTTTACTTTTCCTATTTTTTTAGCCTTTCCAATATCTCTTATGTTATTTTTGATATAAATGGCTAGGTTATAGGCCTACCTAAAATTATCTAGATCTTTTTCTTTGAGATAAATACCAGCCTTGGCATTAAAGGCTTCATAGTACTTAATCAAGAATGAAAATTCCTTGGCCTCAATGTTTTTAATAATTTTGACCATAAATTTATTAAATGTACTATTGAAGTCCTACACACATTCATTTGGATGTTTCTTTATACCTCTAAATTCACTGATTAAAAATCCCACTTTAATTCTATCTTTGATGTGAATCTTGAATGTTCACTTCATTTCAGAACAAGAATCAATGTTATTATCCAATAAGGCATTATACCAATTGCTAGCATCCTCCTATATGGTGTGACTAAACAACTTTATCATAAAATATTTGACCACAATCTCATAATCATCAATGACATTAATAGAATTTCTCAAGTGTTGTTTACCAAAGACCACATTATTTCCCTAAAATTTAGGCAATATAATTCTTATATTAGCAAGGAAAACATTTGGAAATCCTTACATTTAAGTGAAATAAATCTACCTGTATCTATATAATCAAATAAAAAGACAAGTTCTTACATTATAATTTGGATTAGTTGCATTATTTCTAAATCTGTTTCTAGTTCTTGATTTTTTCAACATTATGACATGGTTGGATTGATTTAGAGGGGAAGTCTAATCTAAGAAAAAAAAGGGGGGAAATAGGGGGAAGTCTAATGAGCAAGGGATAGGATTGAGATAATCCCTACTTTTAAAAAAGAGGAGAAGAGAAAATGATAAAATCCTTTTCAAGAGGTATGAACCCAAGACCACTATAAAAATTGAATGGAGATTGATTTGTAGGACTAACTACTTTATCAACTGACTTAGAAAAATCAAAATAATATGAATGGCCTTCAGTTGAGTCTTGATGTAAAATATTTTTACCAATATTTAAAGTGGCATCACCAGTATTAACCAAATTAAGATAATATGAATGAGGATAAAAAGAGTTACCTTATACCTCCACAAGTTTCCAAACTTGTTTACCTTTAGATGCAGATTTTATAAAATAAATTTTGAGATGTAACTTTTTAGTAGGATCTACACTAAAATCAAAACTTAGACCCTTTAACTTGAAAATTTTTGGGCCATAAAGGAGTAAGATGCTAAAAATTCTAAAAATTTAATTGAAACTTAATAAATTGATAAATCTATTTCTCAACCTCAAAAGAATCTCCAATATCACAAAGGTATAACTGAATATGATGTAAAAAATTTAGATCTGAGCTATTAATTATGTTTATAGAGTGGATATGTCAAATTTAAACTAACTCATCACAAAAAAAATATATACCATAAAATTATTATATCCAAATGATATAACTTCAAATTTAAATAACTAGGACCAAGAAAATCCCTGAAAAATGTGCCAATTATTCTGGTAGAGTCAATGAGACAAAATGAATCACTTCATCCACAACATACTCATAGATTGAAAGTCTACAAGCATTACAAATAATAAATTACATATATTTCAAATACACAACTTGAAGTCCCTAGCAATATATCAAGTGGCAAGAAATATTGTGAATCGCAAAAGAATTAAATACTCCTCAACAACTATGCCAATTCCATTGGGTCTCAAGTTTACACCTCTAAAGGTCTCCAAAATAATAAGGTAAATGATGCTTTGGTCATTGTAGTGTTTCTATAATTAATTTACCTAGAATGGTAAGTACAACCTAAGGAAACATTATATGAAAGGTAAACTACTCTCTACTCTTATAACTGTGTGAGCTCAAGGGGATAAACTATTAGCATGGGTAAAGGGCAATGATATTTAGTCTAATATGGTATTATGATGTCAAAAGGAAGTCAAATAATCATAAGGATAGGAATAGACAAGTTAATAAGTGGAAAAGCCTTTATAGGTAATTGTAGGGAGAAGGTTAAATCAAACCATTTGTTTGAATAAAATACATATTTTATGGTCTCATTTAGATTTTTATAAGGTATTTTTATTCTTTATCTTTCCTATTAATGTTTATTCCTTTGATTTTAAATCTACTATTTTATTCTTACCATTAAACTCTACCAACAATGTGGTCATTATCAAAGAGTACGTAAGTCTTAAAGATATGCACCAGATAGATATTGAGTACTTGTGTAGTGGTTTTTTAAGAGCTTCTTCCATGGATGGGCTAATGTAATGGTTGTAATAGATGTATTAGATTTGAGGACGTTTATGAGGAGGAGTATTTAGACATGGATCTAAAGTTGGTGTGAGTATGGCGTGTGTAATAATATTATCAAGCACTTGAGGATCTACCATGTTTTACATCTTGATTTCATCAAAAAACATGATTTGCTTATGAAACAAATATTATGGGTTTAATGTTATTTAATAATTTTTGTAGCAAACTACATTTCATTATGATGATGTATGGACATACATTGATGATTATTTGGTGACACATTACATAACTTGGTTAGCTATACATGATTTTTATATGCATGTGGATTATGATTACTTAGTATTTATGTGCTTTAGTAGAATTTATATTGGTTATCTTGGTTACAGGCTAACTACCATTTGCATTTGTGAGGTGGATGTTGGATAAATTCTACGCTCAGGTCAAATATGGAGAGAGAGTATCATCAGGAGGGATGATGCAGATGGGAATGTTGGAGGTGTTGAGAATCAATAATGAACCTAGCACACACCAATTAACACAATAAAATGCATGGCTACTTTAAGTTTTATTATGTTGAATTAATTTATTTTTGGATTGGTTGATATAGTTATATTTATGTTTTGATACTAATCAATCTCATTTTCAATTATTATTGCTTACTAGATGATGATATGGTTTCCATTATGGCATCTTTTAGTTATACATGTTTATAGATGACTTTATGTTTTGTTGATTATATATCCTCTTATAGGCATGTATCTACAACATTCAATGAAAAACATTGTTAGAACATATATATATATATATATATATATATATATATATATATATATATATATATATATAAACATGACTTATAAATAAAAATTACTTGTTTGAATATTATAGAAACACGATTGTTATTAAAACTGTGTTTAACCTAGACCTAAGGGTACCTAGGGGGACTTAAGTTTAAAATACCTAATGTCAACCTAGGTATATGGCATAGATTATTTAATGTTTAATGATTGAGTTGAAAGAGCATTTAAATTATTATTAAAAAAAAATAATTATATTTATTGACTACTTTGGGATGTTAACCCTAATCTCTAAAACCATCATTTGGTTTTGTGCTTTGCCATTTAAATCATGCAAAACTAGCATGGTAAGGGTTTGACTATGTGATGGAGGAAATTAGGGAGAGTTTTTTAGTTTGGTATTCAAGCTAGAAGACATGAAGAGCATGCTAATAATTTCTATCTTGATTGCAAGTCTTTCTAGTAGTAATGGAGAAAGGGTTACCATGATCTTAGGGTTTTTTAAATGCATGTAATGGTGTGGAAAACTAATAAATAAGATGAGAGTTGGGGGATTTAGATCTATCCATGGTAGACATTAGAAAGGAGACAAATTTTAGTTTTAGAAGAAGGCAAATTTATTCGATAAATAAAAGGTAGCTTTTGTACTTGCAATTTATTCTATAATTTTTTATTCATTTTATATAGTAAATAGACTAAATGGATATGGGATTTTATTATTAGATTTTAAAACCCTAGTAGGGGTCAAGGATTCAAGCCTATCAGAGGAGAAATTTCCCCTCACAAAATTGACTCCATGACTCAATCCCTGTATAAAATGAATATGGAATGATGGTAGTTGGAAAAATACTTTACCTGAGTGTTATTACACATGGCTATTAGTTTGATTGTATGTTTTATTTTTATTAAGACCCAATGTATTAATTTATTAAGTGGTCAAGTGTTTTGAAATGGTTGAGGAATTTTGGTATAGGGTTAGACACAAGGTTTCATTTATTCAATAGAGGACTATATATTTATTGTTTTAATAAACTTAGTGAGTTGACTATGTCTACAAATTAGGGCCATTTAGGATCATGTTATTCAGTGTCAATTTTGGGTATTCAAATCTATATTTGGTTAAGAATATATATTTATGTAAATAGAATATGATAATAATACTTTATGAAGCCTATAGGTATCTTTTTAATTGACTCTATATACTTTTCTCCAATTGACTATTAGTCAGTTTTCATTTAACATGTATGAAGGGTGATGTAGGATCATCTAACCATCAAAGCTAATTTTAGTCTTGAAGACTCATATGCTAGTTGAAAGAGTCATAGCTAATAAATTTTGGGGTATAAGTGAGTTTAAAGGATCTTCTAGGGTCCCTATGTTGTCTTAGAGTCATCAAGAGTCATAAGAGTGAGTTTGATAGGTTTTTGGAGTTTTCCCTCCAAAAATGATGATTTGAAATTTCAAATATTAGAACAAAGTCAAGAGTGACCATAAGCATGGTATAATTTGGTTAGATAAGAGAATATTGGTTCAAAATTGCCAAGAAGTCTTGTAAAGGGAATTTTAAATCATTATATGTCTATGTCATTAAGTCAAGAGTCATGTTAACTAATATAACTATCACCCACACATTAAAGTTGGTCATATAAGAGAATTCTTGTTTTAGTAACTACCATAACCAATGTTAAAGTTGGATGGGAAAGAAGTGGTAAGTATTTTTTTTGGTTTAGGATAAAGTAGGAGGAGAGAGGAGAAATATACAATAAGGAGGAAAAGAAACTAGAGAAAGAAGAATATAAAACTTCTCAAAGAAAGTTGATAGTGTTTATGAATGGACTGTTGATGTAATAAGTAATGATTCAAATGAATAAGGAAAATATTGTTATTTTTTTAATTTTCTACTCAAATTTATATTGTATTTATATAATTTATATTTTGTCTTGATAGGCCCTCTAGGCCATGATCATATCAATGGTTTTGTGTGATTACAGGTTTGGTAAAGGAAACTATTGGTTATAGTCAAGTAAGAGGTTGATGGACTTGATGATTGCTAGTCAAAGAAGGAGAATTGGTTCAATAATTTAAGGTATATATAATCATTATAAGTTTCATATTGTTATTTAATATATTCCAAAATGGATATAACCTTAAAGATAACATTCTTTGATGAAAACTCTGTTATGACTATGATAAACCCAAACTATGATATCTTAAAGTACTTGAAGCTTTGAATCAAGAAGGTCATTATATTATTTGAGAAGATTTACATATATATTTAACCAAGGTTCATGGTGATAATTTGGATTAATAGGTTAGAATGAAAAAAATTATCAAATGTTCAATATCCAGTAACTTGAGAGGTTACCCTATTTACATAGTTAACACTCTATTTAGTACACAATCAATGCCTTGTTTATACAGTCAAACACCAAGGAAGGTCTTTGTGTTAATGAATAAATGAATGGATATGAATTTTATGAAAATCTTGATCATGTGTGAAATGATACTAATCTTTTATAATAGTTCACTAGAAGGTTAGAATACTTAAAGTGCAGATAAACCCCTGTAACCTCACACAACCCTTTAAAAGACTCATAGAATTCTAAATTTTGCTTAGTTTAAGACATATTAGGGTTAAATAAATGTTATCACATATTTTATAAGGTTTATAATTTAAAAAAATATATTTCTAATTTATTTTATCCATTTGAAATGTCTTAAAATTAAATAAATGGAATTTTGAATCCTCTTAGCCCCTACAATCACCAAACTAGTGTTTAAAAACCTAAAACCCTATATCTTCCATTAAAATTAGTTATTAAATCATGAGATTTTTTTATCATTCATATTTTCACATTTTAAAATATAATTATTATTTTTTAATTTGATACTGTATAGTATAGTACGTATTTTGAGGTATGAGTAAGTGTTGTAGGGCTAGAAAGGCCTAATTGTGACATAGATTGCAAAGGAAATGGTAGTTAGATAAAGAGTTA
Source organism: Torreya grandis (assembly GCA_037957365.1). Lineage (NCBI taxonomy): Eukaryota > Viridiplantae > Streptophyta > Pinopsida > Cupressales > Taxaceae > Torreya > Torreya grandis. Next base: position 1,114,307 of record JARHVA010000110.1, read on the forward strand.
GACCTTAAAAATTTATGGATACCTGTAAAAATATATAGGGTGTTGAAATATCTTCATAGATATTCATGTAAGTTTATAGAGTGGTCAAACAAAGGAAAAGGGTGAAAAAAGGCTATAAGGGAATGATAGCACTAATGAGGTTGAAGAGTGCAAGTGAAGAATAGAGAGTGAATGTGTGGTTTTAAGGGGTTAAGATATGTGTAATTAGATCATGGAAGATCAATATTAATGTCATAATTTCTTCATGAGTATTTTGTGCCTTGAGTTGTGAACCTAGGTAAAATTTTTGAGTGAACAATGTGGAAAAGATGGATTAGTGAATGAGATATGATAAGTGGGAGTATAAGAGACCTATTCATGGTATAAATACATTTGATACTATTTCTTAAGGATACTTTTGAATATATTTATGTTTATGAAGGATATAAAGCTTGAGAAGACCAAAGACTATAGGTTGAAGATTAAAATTGAGGAACAAAGCAAAGCATTTGAATGAAAACAACCATGTTTTAGAGCTAAGAAATGGTGGTTATCAGGATTTTCTCATGTACCTATGCATCATTTTTTATCAGATCAAGGTAATCTCTTGATTAATTATGTTTTGAGTTTGTTATTACAAACTTGTTCATTTGAGATTAGTAAATAATGTTGTGAGGTTTGCATGAGATGAGAATTGTAAGGTATTGTGGGAGAATTATGATGTAGGTATGACCTAATGAGGTTAGTATAGATAATTACATATTGGTGAAAAGAAGATAAATCCCCAATGTCTAATGAAAAGGACTTAAAGCTAGTCAAGATAAGATTAGATAAGGTAGTGTGAAAAAAGAGAATTGAAGCTCAAGTGAGAAAGAAAAGAGGAAATAATCCAAGAGAGAGTCAAGAAGGATAAGAGAGATCCTAGATAAGGACTAGATATAGAGAAAGAAGATCCAAAATAGATGTAAGAGTCAATATTTTTAATATTGCTAAGAGGAAGGTCTAAGTAGGCCTAAAAGGTGAAGTTAAAGGGATAATATGGATGTAGAAGAGGAGGTAAAAGATATGAAAAGATAGTTGGGGAAAAGTAATGAGAAGTTAGAGCTCATGGTAAAACTCTTGAATGGGCAAGGAAGCCAATGACTTGGCTCTCATGTAAAGAATAAGGTGAAGTGGCCATTATAGATACTTAACAGAGAGATAAGGCACAATATGAGTGTCTTAAGAAAAAATAATAAAAGAGAGGTCACAACCCATAGAGTCATGAGAGATGAGGATTTACCAAGAGATAAATAAGATAAAGACATTGAGAAAAAAATTATCATTGAGGAGGATAAGGAGAGAGAAGTGCCATGACAAACACTTGAGATAAATGTCAAAGAGGAGATAAGAATGTTTATGTAAGTGATATTCGTGTAGATTATGTTTTCTCTCATTTTATGTTCCAATGTTTAATTTTTGTGTGTGTATGCAGGTGTAAGCCAAAGTTTGATGAAGGCCAAGAACAAGGCCTTAAATATTGTGAAGGATGGGTCTAGTAAATCATCCATCAAGCAAAAAAGAAGAAGATAAAGAAAGAGAACAAATTGAATAAGATAATATGATGAATAATTAATCATCTCATAATGCTAAGGAGGAGATGAATGAATAATTTAATCATACTTTGACAAGAATTGTAGCATAGGTAAAAGACGAAGCTAACCAGGAAGATAAGATAGCTAACCAAGAAGACATGAAGGTAAAACATGAAGACAATAATGAATAAATGACCTTGAAAAATTCATATATGGAGGCAAATTAATGTTTTAACATTTATTATGATTGTAAATATGAATAAGAATAAACTATTATGCATATTGGAAGAAATAAGAACAAGGTAAAACCCTCAAAGGTGATATAAGGGCATGGTTATGTGATGCCTAAATGATTCAATAAAATAGGTGATGGGATGAAGAATGGATACATCAAGAAAGATGTCATGAAATGCAAGAAAATAAGTGAAATACAAGAAGAAACAAAGAGAAAAGAAGTAAATGGTAGGGTTCATCAAGCTAGCATGATGGAGTATCAAGCCAAGAAACATGAAGAAAGTAAGGTATGAATCAGAAGCCCAAGAGATTACAATGCAAAAAATAGGTTGAGAATAATAATAAATGGGTTCACAAATATATTATAGAAAATACAGTTTAATAAGGCATAGAGAAAGATGGCATAGAGAAAGATGAAAATGGCAAATTCAAGAATTAAATTGAAGACATGGTGAAAGTAAACCAAGCCAAAGAGATGAAGTTGTAACTGAGTACTCCATGAGGAAACAATATGAAATGCATTAAGAGAACCCAAGAATGTGGGAAGGTAACCAAGTCCTTTATAACAAGTATGATGATGAATTCCTTGAGTCAATAAGTGTGAATGTGGAACAAGACTACAAAATATGGCAAAAAGGATGATAAACACAAGCCAACATCAAGTTGAGAGTGCACATAAAGATAAATCATTGATGGAAAGTAAATAAAAAAAGCCTATGCATGTTGGTATTGGATATAATTGTGAATAAGGTGAAGAACAATGTGTTCTAAAATTTGATGAAGTTTGTGAAGAGGTTGATGTTCTCATGTTGGAGGAGGAATTGAAGGTTATAGAAGATTTTTTCAATCCATTGAAAGGCATACAAGTAGGTGAAGGACATTAAGAGAATCTCATGAATGAGATAAAATAAGAATCAAGAATGGATCATAATAAGTAATCACAAAGAGTTATGCAAGTAAATCCACAAGAAAGAACACTAGCTAACAAATAATGAGAGCATAAGCAAGTCAACAAGGTAAATTATTCAATTGGTCAAGTTACAACTGAGTTGTTTCTTGATATGCATAGATATGGCAAGTCAATAATATGTCAAAAAACATTTTAATATGATTAATATGGATTGGACAAGAGGTTGTTCTTTCAAGATGAATAAGGTTGTGTTAAGTGACGCCAAGAAGTGAAAAAGTGTGAATAAGAGGCAGAAAAGAAAATTATATTTATGAAAATAATAAAGATAGAGATGCATATGAGCCCATTAGAGCAAGGAAACAATGTTACCAAAAATCCAAGACACCTAAATAATCAAGTAACAAGTGATAGCAATGAATAAGAAGGCCATATAATAAGATTAAGCAAGAAGAGTAAGAATCATTTGGTTGTAGTAGAGGATGATGAATGAAAAATTGACTTAGAAAAGATGAAACATGTAACAAACATAGAGTTATAATAGATGGTACACCTCATAGAGGTAGAGGATAGATTGAAAAGGAAAATAAATAAAAATGTAAGAGTCTCATGAAGAAAAAAGAGCAATAAAGGAAAATAAATAGACTAGTGAGCATGCAAGATCCTCAAAGACTATTCATTGGAAGGTAAGAAAAAAGATGGCACTCAATTTTCTCCCTCCGAGGGAATATGATGCAGGAGCATCTAACCATCAGAATTAATTTTAGTCTTAAAGACTCATATTCTAGTTAAAATATTCATAGATGATCAATATTGGGGTATAAGTGAGTTTAAAGGATCCTTTAGGGTCCCTATGTTGTCTTAGAGTCATCAAGAGTCATAGGAGTGAGTTTTATAGGTGTCTGGAGTTTTCCCTCCAAAAATAATAATTTGAAAATTCAAATATTATAACTAAGTAAAGAGTGACCATAATCATGGTATAAGGTGGTTATTTGAGTGAATATTGGTTTAAAATGGCCAAGAAGTCTTGTAAAGGGTGTTTGAAGTCATTATATGTCTATGTCATTAAGTCAAGTGTCATGTTAACTAATACTACTATCACCCACACATTGAATTTGATCATGTAAGAGCAATCTTGTTTTGGTAATTTTTTTCACCAAATATTGTACCCTAGAAGAGGGTGTTCAATCCTCTTCCAAATTTGGGCAACATTGGAACACTTTCAGGTATGTGGGTGTACCTATAGTGGAAGTGAGCCTCTAGATTTAAGTGTTACCTCCCTGAATGTGTCTTGGAATGCTTATCACTTAACTAGTGCTTGATTGTGGGGAAAAGAGTTAGAATTTGCATGAAATGAAACTAATATAAGTTAGTGATACACCAATATGTCTTCCACATGACCATCATACTTTATTCACTAAGAATCAAAGCATACAAACTAGTTCCTAAGTCCTCGAAGGTTTCTAACATGAGTGTTTAATATAGAGGTGAGATGTATAAAACAATACAAGGAAAATTAACTAGAGGGAATATTTCACACTCCAAGGATAATAATACACTTAAAATGATCCTAACACACTTGACTATAAACTATATGACCTACTAGAATAGGAATTGTTATACAAACATGAAAGGATAAGGGAAGAAAGGATAGAGAATTATCAATTTAAATAACCATACATCACTTGCACACTTAAAAAAAAATTCAAGAAATAAAAAATAGACTTGCATTAATGTTCAAATGAAAAATACAATGTCATTCTTGTAGTGCTTTTCCATACATGGTGTTGTATTATATTACAAAGGCCAAAATGGTAGCTACTTATAGAACTTGAGAGAGAAGTTGGAAAAATGAAGTCCAAGAGTCATAAGAACACTTATCATGCTAAGAGTAGGAGTCACATATGTAATATAATGAATTAGGAGATATACCATCCAAGGTATGATAGGATAAATGTCCCTCCAAGTTATGAAACTCATGAAATATAGCATAAGACTCCTCATTCTACATAAGAAAACTAGCTTAATCATTTATCCCTTTTGGAAAGTCAAATAATTTATTAGGGATATATCTCATCATTACAATGAGATAAATGGGTTTTATAAATTCTCAAACATGCATTGTATTCATCCCTAATCATCTAGATTATTTTAGAGATGAGCCATCACTGCTTACAATATAATAAACTCCTCTTTCACTGACCCCTCACACTTGGCCTCAAATTTGGATTTGGTTTTCCATTAAAATACATAAAATGGGGTGAATGACACTTGGTAAGATCCTATATGGATTTTTAATACTTAAGTAGACCTTAAAAGGCCATCCAATTGAATTTCTCACCCTTCTCACTATCTTGCTCACTTTTCCAATTTTGACTACCTAAGATGAAGTTTTTTGTATAAACACTTAGGATTTTTTATGAGGCATGGAATGGTAGTAGTGATTTATAATAAGTCTTTATATCACTCCCAAAGTTTATTTACCTTCTTTAAAAATTTTAGAGCCTACAAAACACCCAAAATAGTCAAAAAATGCCAATTTCCCTCCTATATGTATAAGTATGGAATACTTAAAGTTGATGGGAAGGGTCTTTGTATAGTCCCCTATAATTTTCAGTCACTATCGTGTCCATTTAATCTCATTTATATATCTCTCCATCCTTATTTTCCTAATTGGGTCCTTATCCATGGTTTTGTAGTGTTCTAGGATGTTTTCACTCTTAAGATTTGTTCATAAAGATGTGATGTTGGATTTACAAAAAAAGACCACAAAATCAATGTTCAGGACCTATTTCAACTTACCTAAACTCCTTGAACCTCCATTCACACTCTCTAAGAAGATGTGAGCTTTCGAACCTGCTTATTTGAACCTTGGCCTTCATTATGCATACCCCTGAGTTGTATTCAAGCCAAAATTGGATTTATTGTGGAATTTTATGCATATTAAAAGAATATACACATCTTAAATACCCCCATAAACATGTACTAATCCATTGGAGTATACACCAAAGGTTGTAAGTGAAACTGACCTCCCATTTGGGCTTTAGGCCTAAACCCTGCCTAATAGGCCTATCTACATCCTTGAAGATCTAGACCATTGTATGTAAATTATCACCTTTTCAAATATTTTATCATGTTTTATTAGGTGTCATTAAAACTTCAACACCTCTTTAAAATGTTTTATCATCCCTTATCTCATCCCCTTATCTCCATTTTCCAAGATTGCAAGGTTTGTATCCTAAGGAAGTACCATTTGTCCAAGACAAATAGAGGGTACTTCCACTATTTACTTAGACAAATTAGAAGTCTTATGGGATTATCAAGTGACATAGACACTATTTAAAAGTTTTAAACCCTTTGTCACCTCATTGAATCTTTAACTCTTACAATACCCAAGATAGATTGTGATGAAGGGGACTGTGTGCAGGATTTAGGATATAGATTGTGTGTTGCATCATGAGATCCCTCTCTCTACATTGTATCCACCATGAGAGTGAATTAGGTGTTATTTATTGTCTTTTATTCTCTTTAAATCATGTAAATCATCAGACTTTATTTAAAATATGCATTGTTCACACCTTACCTTGATTGGGCTAGATTGAGTACAATTTCTTGATTGTGTTTTATTTCAAGGCACCATACTTGTAGGTGATACCTGAATGGTTTAAGATTGAATGAAATGTTTACATGCATCCTTATATTATTATAAGGTCATTATACATTTTTTTTGACCTATTTAACTCATATTCAAGCTATGTCAACATCAAAACATCACTTCTCAGTCCATGATTACCTACAGTCAACTACAGTTGACTGTGTTAGAACAAGTAGGATCTTGTAGGTGTAGATTTCATTTATAATATGTGTCACATAACTCTGGGATCCTCTACATCATTTGTAATCATCTTTAATCAACCAATTTTGGTGTTTCCATTACTAATTCCTTATCATTGATGATGTATAAGTTTGCCCTTAGCTATAGGTGGGTAGTTTCAAAGGAGAAGATACTTGTAGGTGTATATGAGGCTCAAAAATATACATATCATACTCCTTAAATGACCTTTAGATTATGAATATTATTTTAAAATATACATAACTATTAAATCATGGAGGCATGATCCAATACTACAAATTTAGATTAAGAGGTCTCTTTATAGCTCAAATCCTGTAGATGCCAGTGTCTAAATTTAGTGGTCAAAGGTGCATCTTTGGGCCTTTTTAGTAAGAAAACAAAATGACTAAATTAATGTCGTCATTTTTAAAGTTAGAATCATATGATAGTTATATATTATTATTTCATCTATATTGGTCAAGACCCATGGTAACCTTGTCATATTATCTCAACAAAATGGCTAGGTACTATGTTTTTATGTTTTAGGAATTTGATCCCTGAATCCACAATCATTACCTTTGAAAGTAATTTTCAACCTTACCTACCAACCTATTCTTCAAATTATTTATGATATGATATATAAAACATAATAGGAATTCAATAAGGGTTTCACCATGTCTAATTTCCTCCATTATGTGTTCTAAACTCTCTATGGTGTTACCTATAGGTGAACTTTTAGATGTGTGCATGCAATGAGTAGTATTGTAAGTAGTGTGAAAGATATATATACTTGTAATCAATTATAGTCTCTCAAAATATATCTAAATTCACTATTAACACTTTATATTATTTTGAATAGGTGTCAAGGCTCTCATTCCAACATGGAATTCTCCTAAGAGACTTCTGTGTACATTCATCAATGGTGGAGGACTGAGTGTATATTAGAACTTGTCTTCTCACACTCTCTGTGATGACACCTAGGGATTAACTAGTTTTTTAATGTTTTAAGAGTATTATTAACACCTCATATATCTTCATTACTTCTCCATTATTGTTATATATACCTTTATTACATGTAACTCACCATGACTATGATTGTACATTTTGTAGGAACCTTGGTTGTATAGGAGGTCTAGTTGTCACAATTGGTTATATACCATTTTGGAGAAATTAAGTTGTTTGATTATGTAATAGGGTATGTTTAACACCTTAATACCTCAAATAAAATCTCATGGATGTGTTTCAAATATTTTCATAGCTCACTTAGTTAACTGTGTATGACAGTCTAGAGTAAACTGATTGTATGGCATGTCTCTTGGTTGCCATTCCATGGTCATTCCTTTGAGGATAAAATTGAATGGAGAAGGGACTAGGAGGATATTTTAAACATGAAGATAAATATATCACCATCCTTTGACACCATTACCAATACATGAAGACATTAAAAGTGGTGGAAACCTATTTTCAACATAGAATGGTGTCTTTACCTACAACTTGAGATGATTTGACTATAAAAACACTTTGAAACATGAAACCAAGAATGGAAAACATTATAGTAAGGAGTTAAAATCCTTTGGAATTAATCTTAGTAGTTGGATGGTATGGATATATCCACGTGATAAGGAAGCCTATAAGGTATGGGGTTTAACAAGAAGAAAAACATAGTCAACTTGTAAATAATAGTTCATAAATCAAAAGTGACCAATATTTGAAATATTGTTATGAAATTGAATTACAATGAGTATAATATCACCCTATAAAATCATTTGGTCTAAAACTTATTTGTTGTTTGTACTAAGCACAAACTGTTAGGAACCCATGCCTTACCCTTCTCTTTGTAGTATTAGTGTAATAATTGCTATGGACACATATGCTTTGTAAGTCATCCCTTAGAGCATATTTGAATTATCCCACATACAAGGGAAGTAGTAGTTGTTAGAATAGAGTTAGTATATAATTAAGTTTTAAGGCCTAATAAACGTATTGACAAATTTATTGTATTGAGCTTGCTCAAAGGAGGTTGTCCCCTCAAAGTGGCCAATGATCAATATAAGCTTTCTGTGTTTCTATTATTCGTAAGAGTTATTTTATTTTCACATATTTTGATTAAATCTATTGTAGGAGGTAAAATACTGTAGGAGGTTCTTCTCATCTGGTATCAGATTGCTTTCTTGGCTTTGTGGGTAGATTTGGAGAAATTTTTTTTGAAGTAGGGCTTTCTAGGAGCTGCACCATTTTTGGCAAGAATTTTTTTCATTACAAGTTCCATCATTTTAGATTGGGTAAATACCCATCCGCTTAACTATGGGAAGTGTTTGGGCATAAGCCTTAAAATGCATTATGAGGAGTACCATAGGAACCCCGAAGTAGCTGGCCCATTGAGAGGACCTACCAGTGAAAAGGTCAACATCCCTATAACGATTGACTAGTTCCAACCTGTGAGGTAAACCAAAAGCTATTGTTAAGGGGTAAACCCATGGCCAAAAATTTCTAGAGAGTGGTACTCAATCAAATAGCTTTGGTGGCTAGAGAGAATTTTAAAAAATCCTTTAGGCAGCCAAACAAACTTGGGGTCCATATCCAAGTTATCAAGTTCAGAGAGCAAACAACAATGTATCCATAGTTGAGTATAATTCCAACCACATAGTTGTAGACAATCCATTTCTAAAGCAGCAGTAAAAAAAATAGTAGCAAAAAAGCCTCCAAATTTTTTTTTGGGGTGCTGCCTCGAACCCTGCCCTACATCACAGTAGGGAACACGAAGGATCCCTAACTATTAACAACTAGTTATGGTCACCACTCGTGTAGGCACAAAAATAATGGAGGAAGAAATTTACACATTGAAATATCAAGTTACAGAGTTAACCGATATGATGCGTGGCTTGAATCAATAGAATAACATCTTGCTCAATAGAGTGCAGAAGGAGGAGTCTTCTTCAGATCATCACTCCTTTGATTCCAACTTCTCACATGGACCTAAGCTAGATTTTCCATGGTTCAATGGTATAGATCCTATATGATGGATATATCGAGCTAAACAATTCTTCCACCTCCACAATACTCATTCTACAAATAAAGTCCCAATTGCTTCCTTTCATCTAGAACAAGAAGCACTTTAGTGGTACCATTGGTATCTCAAGTCAAATGATGAACCCGATTGGTCAAATTTTGCATCCTTAATTCTAGGTAGGTTTAGTCCCTCAACATTAGAGGATTTCATAAGAGCTCTCACCAAACTCCATCAAACAGGTGATGTTCATGAATATCAGATTAAATTTAAAAAACTTGCTAATCACACTGAAGGGTTGTCAGATGACTTCTTCAAAAGCTACTTTGTTAGTGGCCTCAAAGAGCTAATCCACTCAGAGGTAAAAATGTTTTGACCTAAAAATATGATGGATGCTTTAGGTCTGGCTAAGTTAGTAGAAGATAAACTCTCCACACAGTGTCAAGCTCCCACCTTTTCACCAGCAAAGAACACAGTGAATCAATAGACAACCATAACCACACCAATCAAGCACCTGACTGAGGCAGAGATGTGGGCTCAAAAAGAGAATGGATTATGTTAAAACTATGATGACAAATGGGTTAGGGGTCATAGGTGCATCTAAAAAAAACTTTACTTGCTAGATGCCGAGTTACCACCAGAGTAGGACAGTGAGGCTGATATTCTAGAATTTCAAGATGCTCAAGAAGAACCTAACACTGAAGAGGACCCAGTGGTTAAAGAGACTCAACCTAAGATCTTAGTGCATGCACTAGAAGGTGTCACCACTCCCCAAACCATGAAGGTAAAAGGGTGATTCAAAAAGATCCCTCTCACAATCCTCATTGACTTAGGTAAAACTCACAATTTCATCGATCCTCACATTGCTAAGGTAGTAGATTTATTTGTATACCCTTGTTCTAGCTTTGAAGTCATGATTTCTAATGGGGGTACATTTCCATGTAAAGGTAAGTGTCAAAATGTGTATATTGTAATGGGTGATTATAATTTTTGCTCTGATATGTTTGCCCTGCCTTTAGGAGGGTGTGATGTGGTTTTAGGGGCACAGTGGCTTCACACATTAGGACCTATTTTATGTGACTTCTCTGAGATTTGGATGTAGTTCATAGATAATGGTCAAAAGTCCACCTTAAAATGGTTATTTCCAATATTTTATAGCATCATCAGTTCTCATTGCATGGAAATTTTTTTGAAGAAAGGCTCACATGGGGTCATTACACAGCTGCATTCCATCCAACTCCAGCCCCCCACTGCTACTAACCACCCTAAAAATTTACAAGCCATACTCGATAAGTATGCAACCATTTTTTTAGAACTAGTAGGTTTTGCCCCGTCAATCCCTGAAGATCACTACATTCCTCTCCTTCCAGGAAGCATCCCACCCAACATCCAGCCATACCGTTACCCCCATCTGCAAAAGACTAAAATTGAGAACTTAGTCTAGGAAATCCTCAAGTCTAGAGTTATTATCCCTAACACCAGCCCATATTCTTCCCCAGTGCTTCTTGTCCACAAAAAATATGGGTCGTGGCACCTTTGAATTGACTTTTGAGCCCTTAACCACCTCACCATCAAGGATAAATTCCTAATTCCTATCATCGATGAGCTTCTTGATGAGCTCCATGAGGCCAAATTCTTCTCCAAGTTGGATCTGCATTCTAGCTATCATCAAATCCAAGTGCATCTTGATGACATTCCCAAGATAGCCTTCTGTATGCATGAAGGTCACTATGAGTTCCTTATCATGCCATTTGGCTTTACAAATGCCCCTTCCACTTTTCAAGCACTCATGAATAAAATATTTTGGCCTTTTCTCCATCAATTTATTTTAGTTTTATTTGATGACATTTTGATCTAAAGTCACACATGGGCTGAGCATCTACAACATATTGATAGGGCATTATAACTATTAGTAGACAATCAATTATGTGCCAAGCAATTCAAGTGTTCATTTGGTCAAGAGGAAATCAACTATTTAGGGCACATTGTTTCAGCCAATGGGGTTCGCGTGGACCCAAAAAAATTAGTGATATGCAAAATTGGCCTCAACAAAGATTATGGAAAGATCCCTTTGAATTCCTTATTAAAGAAGGATGCTTTCACCTAGGGTACAATAGCTGATCAGGCATTCACCAAACTCAAACAGGCTATGTGTAGCACACCAGTTTTGGCACTGCTAGACTTCACCAAAACTTTCACCATCAAAAGTGATGCCATTGGCATCGGATTGGGTACTATTCTTCTCCAAGAGGGCTGACCAATTGCCTTCACTAGCAAAGCCCTTTCTAGCCACACTTTAGCTTTGTCTACATATGAAAAAGAAATGATGGCAATTTTACATGTAATACAAAAATGGAGACCCTACTTACTAAGAAATCATTTTTGCATCAAAACTAATCACTAGAGTTTGAAATATTTCTTAGAATAGTTGGTCTCATCCCTAGCTTAGTAGAATTGGGTCAGCAAACTCATGGGTTATGATTATGAGATCACCTATAAGAAGGGAAAAGACAATGTTGTGGCTGATGCTCTCTAAGGAAATTTCAAGGACCAACCTTCCCTCTCTACCATCTCCATGCCCACTCCAAACTTGTTGGAATCTATCCAATAAGGGTATCCAAATGATCCCTCCTTATACCACCTCATTCATCAATTAGCCAATAACCCCTCTGTAGGATTGCATTATTCATGGGACAGTGCTTCTCTGTGATACAAGGGTCATCTGGTGCTTTCCCAAAGTATAGACCTACATTAGGCTATCTTTTATGAAATCCATGCTTCCCCCTTAGCAAGGCACTCAATAGTTCTCAAAACCTATGAGCGGCCACATTAACACTTATTTTGGAAAGGCATAAAAGCTGAAATTAAATAGATGGTGGTCAAATGTGATACCTGCCAATGAAACAAAGGTGAAACCACATTGAATCCCAATTTTCTCAAGCCTTTGCCCATTCCTACTAGGATATGGATAGATATTTCCATGGATTTCATTGAGGGCCTCCCTAAATCTAGGGGAAAGATAGTGATCCTAGTTGTAGTTGACTGCCTCTCCAAATATAGTCATTTCTGTGTACTCAGCCACCCATACACAGCCTCCACAGTCACACAAGTTTTCTTGGATTAGATCTTTTATCTTCATGGCATTCCTTCTTTAATTCTCTTAGATTGTGATGCCACTTTCACCAGCCATTTTTGGATAGAACTATTTCATCACACATGCACATAGTTGAGAATGAGCTCTGAGTACCACCCACAAATAGATGGCCAGACAGAAATAGTCAAAAAATGCTTAAAGACCTTCCTTCGTTACAACAACATCAAAGGGACAAATGGCTTCCCCTAGCTGAATGGTGGTAGAATACCTCATACCACACTTCCACCAAAATGACTCCCTATGAAGTAGTTTATGGTCAGGCACTGCCACCACTTCTTCCATATACTCCTGGTAGCTCACTAGTTTAGGCAGTTGACACTACTCTCTGAAACTAGGATCAGATTCTCCACACCTTGCTGGACAATCTCCACATGGCACATAATTGAATGAAGCAGCAAGCTAATCAGCACCGTTCTGACCATACATTTCAACTTGGTGATATGGTCTTTCTTCATCTGCAGCCATACAAGCAATCATCACTGAAACAAGAAATCATCACTGAAACTAAAAGGGTGCCAAAATCTTGTTCTAAAGTTTTATGGGCCATATAAGGTTCTCCAGAAGATTGGGTCAGTTGGTTACAAGTTAGAGCTTCCACCTTCCTCTCAAGTTCATCCCATCTTTCATGTCTCTTGTTTGAAGCATGTTCTTGGATCCAACATTTGAGTGCAGACAATTTTACCAGCACTTGATATTGAAGTCTCCATCCTTCTCAAGCTAGAAGTAATCCTAGATAAGCACACCTACCAACTTCGATCCTGCTCCATCATAGAGGTCTTAATCTAATGGCATGGCATGCAACTAGAAGATGCAACATGGGAACCACTCTTTTAGATTCAACAACATTTCCCACATCTAAAGCTTTGAGGGCAAAGCTTTTTCTAAGGGGGAGGGGATGTTAGGAACCCATGCCTTACCCTTCTCTTTGTAGTATTAGAGTAATAATTTATATGGATGCATATGCTTTGTAAGTCATCCCTTAGAGCATATTTGAATTATCCCACATACAAGGAAAGTAGTAGTTGTTAGAATAGAGTTAGTATATAAGTAAGTGTTGAGGCCCAATGAATGTATCCATGAATTTATTGTATTGAGCTTGCTCAAAGGAGGTTGCCCCCTCAAGTGGCCTATGATCAATAAAACCTTTTTGTGTTTCTATTATTCGTAAGAGTTATTTTATTTTTGCATATTTTGATTAGTTTTAGGAGGAGGTAATCTGCTGTAGGAGGTTCTTATCACAAACCTGTTGATTAGTTCTACATGTCTAGAAGGGTGATGAAGGAGTAGAATAATTTTTGACCATTTTTAGCACTTACAAAAAATGTCAATAACTATTATCAGTCCAGGGAAGTTGAATAGTCATCCCACAAATTTTTCACATGTGTCACACTCCCTATAGGCCGTACAAGTTCTGAACTCCTTATTTTTTAGTTGTTTTGTTTATTTTCAGTTAGAGAACCTATAATTTTCATATGGAATGACATTACTGACATGTAATCTAAAAATTTTGACATTGGAAATAAAAATAGGACATTTTAACACCTTTAAATCCATGCCAGTTGCATTTAAGACCCCAAATTGACCCTTAGGTGACTCAAAATGACATATAGGCTAATTAGACCATGGCCAAGACTAAAATCATATGATGTGCCATTAAATACACCCTATAAAATTATATTATACCCCTATCTAATTTTTTAACTATAGGGGGTTTGACCCATTTTGACTTATGGTCAAAATGGTCAACATTCTTGGTGATATCCAAAGGATGGTATGCTTGTTCGCTAAGACTAGCTACCTAATCCTATCCATTGGGCCATGGAGTCACATTTACATAGGTTTGACACACAAATTGACTTTGAAAACACACAAAATATAAGGAAATACACAAAAAATAAGACAAACATAAAATAAATGCATATGTTTTCACTAGAACACTTATGAAATAGAACACAACTATACACACCCACACACACACACACACACACACACACACACACATTATAATATTTAAAAACATCACTCTTGAGGTGAAAGAAATACTCATACCTCAACTAGGGTCAAATATGATCCCCCTTGCATCTTTGTCACTCCATGAAGTCAACCCAGTATGAGGAACATGCTCTTTACCAATCACTTGCATATATGTGTGGTCATGAAACCTTCCACATTTTAATCTTCTTAGGTCTACAATTGAACTATTTTGGACCTTAATTGATGATATTTATTGTTATCTAAGAACCTTTATTGGGGATACAACTATTTTTATCTCTATCATATCCATTTGATGTTCTCCAAAAAAGTGTAGGTTGGAGTATATGATAATATTTTCAACCTTATATTCTTCTAGGATAGGAAGTGCTTGATGTTTGAAAGAATCAAGATCCTCTTATTAATGGACCAATACCTTTGGATTTAAATCAGCATTGGGTAGGTCTCCTGACTATTCTTGAGTCACAACAACTTCTACTTTAACCTCATTATCCATGTCTACAACTTCTTGGACACTAGCATCATCAAATTTCTTCATGACAATAGATTATTGATTAGTAAAATGACCACCATATTTATTGTTGATTGAATACTTGTCAAAATGATAATTAGTATAATTATTAACCTTGAAATTAGATATATAATCTCTTGGATAAAAGGGATACTTACCCAACTTGTTAAACTTTTTACATATGGTATTGAGCTTGTGACATAGTTCTCCTTCATTCACAACATGAGACTTTTCTCCATGCTTATTGAGACATCCAACATCATGTTTTTTAGAGGAATTAACCAAATTAGATGTATAATTATTGAGAGGGGAAGTAACATTACCAAGATGATAAAACTCATGACATATGACATCAAACCTTTTCCAGAAGTCATTCTCATCCACCTCATGAGTGTCACCATGTAAAGCATCCTCATCAATGGCAAGAATAAAGACATCATTTTTTCCATAATGGTGCTCAATTAGATTCATCAACCTATGATCATCATAATCATGAATCATATAGTTACCTTTGGCATCATGAGAATGTTTGACACTTACCTCACTCCTTCAAATGGCTCTTCATGCATGATATAAGTCCCAAGGTCAATTTGTTTAAAGTATGCATAAGGATCATGTTCATATGTATATACGCCATAATCATCCAAAAAAAAAGAATTTCTTTCAAGTTTAGAAGCTCCATCATCCACATTAGGCTCTTCCTTCTCATTGATCACAGAATTTAAGTTAGAGCTTGTTTCAATGTAAAGCTCGATGTGAAACCTTGCAAAACGTTGAGTTCTAATGGTCACTTTGGTCCCATATCTTGTCCTAAATTATAATAAGGACTAATAAAATGAGAGATATCCACCAATATTTGATGTAAAGTCTCTTGAAAGGTAGATTTCAAAGTGATCTAGGAGGTCAACGATAACTATGTCTTAGAAAATAGGAAGGCTAAGACAATCATGGAAAAAAACATTCAATTTTTTGATCAGATATATTATCTTAGAAAGTGTACTATCTAGTTGGATAAATTATTTAATATGAGGCTCATATTTTATTCCTAACTTATCATCTACAACTTTGGGCATGACTAATGTAGAGGCTTCACTATCAACTATGAAATTGTGGACAAACATGTCACCCACTATGAGAGTGAGATATAATGGTGGAGGTTTTTTAGCTATAGTAGATAGTTAAATAATGGTATTAGGGACATTTTCAAGGACAATATTATTATGAATTTGACTTGAAGAAGAGGGACTAGTAGAAATAGTTGATAATTGTTTTTGTAACAACTCTTTTTAACCAGGCATATGGAGGACATCCCACAAAGAGATTGATTATTTGGTACTTTTCAAGGAATACACTATATTTAGGGTATTAGTACTCACATTCTCATGAATCCTTGGAGGTAAATTATTACTTGGAACTTAAGGAATTGAGACACCTTGAGCAGACCTTACCACATTTTGACTTGAAGGAGGTGTAGGAGATTTTTGAACTATCACACTTGTAGTCATGCTTTACTACCTTGGAAGAGGATTGGATGATCTTTTAGTCATGTTATTGTAACCTCCTAGATCATTTTTCTTTACCATTGTATTATTTGAAATAGAGGCCTTGTGATTGAGAAAAAAAGTGTCTTCCACCAAGAAGTTGGTGAAATTTTATCCATGGGGCTGTCGATCCTCATTTTCTTGCATCATGACCTCATCTTTAGTTGATAGGAGAAGAGTAAATCCTCCTTGAGAAAAAAACTTCCCATCCACCTTCATTATAATCTATGAATTGGCCTTATTTCAAATCTTCCCCTTACACCAAGTTGTTATGTACTGGTACCATTTCTCTTACTTTAGCAGTGGAGTTAAGATTGAACACATTGGTAGGCCTATTGGGGTTAGGATTACATTGACCTCTTCCTATTTTGTATTATTGCTGATAAGGATATGAATTTTGATGAGAACCTTACTGCATATTTAATTGCCTATTTTGAGCTTCTAGATATTGGTATCTTGACTCAAATAACTTAGACCTTGATTTCCAATCAACATCATTTTTTACCTTCATAGGAGTAGTTCTAGACTTAGTGTTAACATTGGGAATTTGGGATACATATGGAGTGTTAGTATAAGTATGAGAAAATGGAGGAATAGACACCTTAGGAGGTAACCTTATAGCTTAGATGAGACCATTCTCAACTTTTATAGAAAGTTCATGAGTTTTAGGAAGAGTAGAACCACCTATGGATTGAAGCATGATAGTAAATTAATTACTAATGGCTCTCAAGTAGGTAAGAAATATAAAACTAGGAGGTGGCCTCATGGGAGGAGACAATCTACACCAAGTCTTTTGAAACCTCTCCTTTAAGTCATGCATTATTTCTTTGGATACTCTTTTGATCACATTGAAATGATGTATGAGAGAGGCATGGTCACTTTAATTTCCAAGTATTTAAGTCAATAACAATCCAAAATAATCCCATGATGTGATGTATCCACCTTCTAGAGTCCTATACCAATCAAGATATTTCCCTCTAAAGGACATGGCAAGGGATTTAATGGTAATGTTCTCTTGAGTGACATTGTGGAATCTGTAAAAGTTAGATATATCCCTAATGTGTTCACTAGGTGTAACATGACTCTCACCATTAAATGTAGTCACACATTTTGAGGCATTAGGAGGAATGTCATCATATAATTGAAGGTGAATTAGATTTTAAGTATTGAAGGTAGGGAAAGCATGAGGTTTAGGCATGTCTTCTTCAATATCTTCAATATCTTCAATTCATTCAACCTCTTCACTCTCTTGGCTTCCTTTGATAGAAAAATTCTCTCAATATTCAAAGGGAAGATTAGGAGGAGGATATTGAACTTCAATAGGAAGTCTAGGCTAAATAGGTGGATTAATGGGGTTGAACACTCTACTAGATGATGACCTAGTGAGAACCATGAATTATGATAACAAGTTTATGATAAAAAATGACCTTGAACTAAATTTAACCTGATGGAATCATAAAATACAAAGTAACACACAAATTTGTAGTTGATGTTATCAAGAACAACATTCACCTTGATAAGTTATCTTGAAGATAATGGTCCCATCGAGCATGATATAACTATTGTCACCAAATATTACACCCTAGAAGAAGGTGTTCAAGCTTCTTATAAATTTGGGCAACATGGTAACACTTACATATATGTGGGTGTACCTATAGTGGAAGTAAGGCTCTAGATTTAAGGACTAGCTCCTTGAATGTGTCTTGGAATGCTTATCACTTAACTAGTGCTTGATTGTGGGGAAAAAAGTTGGAGGTTGCATGAAATGAACCTACCATAAGGGGGTGATACACAAAAATATCTTCCACATGACCATCATAATTTATTTACTAATAATCAAAGCATACAAACTAGTTCCTAAGTCATAGAAGGTTTATAACATGAGTGTTTCAATAATGAGGTGAGATGTATGAAGCAACACAAGGTAAATGAACCAGAGGGTAGGTTGCACACTCTAAGGATAATCATACACTTGAAAGGAGCATAACACACTTGACTACACTTTACATGACCTATTAGAATAAGAACTCTTATATAAATATGAAATGGATAACGGAAGAAATGATAGATAATTATCACTTTACATTACCATACATCATTTGCACACTTAGACAATTATTCATGAACTCAAAACTAGATTTACATTAATGTTTAAAGGTGAGATATAATGTCATTCTAGCAAGAATTTTCCATACATGGTGTGGTACTAGATTACAAAGGCTAAAATATTAACATATTATTGTAATACCTTAGGATATTTGTGAAGGTATAGTCCCTATGCAAGTGGTTATAGTGGTTTTAACCACTTCGGTAAATAGGCTACACAGGCCTAGGTATTTTAAACTACTTGATGTTTATGGTTCCACCCACCTCCTTGTTTTTCAAATGTTTATTTTATGCGTATATAATAGGCTTCTATGTATTGTTTATGTTTTCTAGTTAATTCATTCCTTCATCTCTTTATTGAATCTAATATGGTAATCATAGCTTACAATTTAGGAAGCTTGGGAGGAAGCCTATGAAGCAAGAGAGGATGGTCTTATTAGGGGAGAGTGTGAAGACCCTAGTGGAGAGTTGTGAGAGGAATAAATTAATTTTTTTCCTGTGACTTGCCATTCAACTTGGAAGAAAATCCCAAAAATTCATTTGAGTACTATTTTTTATGATTCTTATTTCTATAAAATTATCTAGCCTGGAATTCATCTACTAGATCAAATGAAATTAAATTCCACTAAGTATTTTGTTTGAAAATTGCATTTGAAGTTTTTTGGTTTTTCATTTCCATATAGTGTAAGGAGTTCATATTTTCATTCAGGTACTATTTTTGGCATGTGAGGGTTCTAAAAGTTTCCATTTTCTGAGAGAAGCTCATTGGATTTGATAGCATCTAATTTGGCTGAGTAGTTTGTCTAGAATCTACATCTAAATTTTTGGTCAATTTACACAAGGCATTTTTGATTACTTGATTATTTTATGCAAGATTTTATACTCAGTTTTATTACAACCAATCAAAAATAAGGTGCATTTTTTCAAAATTGGAAAAATCAATTTATTTTTTCAAACTTTAAAAATTGATTTTTATGAAAGGTTTTGCCTAGAGGAGTAAATTTAATTGTATTGGAAGATAATTGTAAATCCAAATTGGTTGAAAATTTCACCATTTTTTTGGTTTTTGTATCTAAATTTTGATGAAGAAGAAAATTTTGAAATCGAAGTTGTATATCTCCTGATTTAATTATTTTTTGTCTAATTTTTAGTATTTTTAAAGATGGAAAGTTTAAAATTATCTCAAAAGGTGTTGAAATTTTTATAAAAAATGGAGGTATTGACTATTTTTTATTTGAATTAGTGGGTAGGAGGAATTTTATGTAAATTCATTAAAATTTTTCCAATATTTGAAACTTTTGGGAAAAACTAGGTCAAAATGTAGCATTTATAACACCTCTTGTTGTTAGATTCATAAAAATTGATAGGCAAAAATTTTAGTTTATGGATTCAAAAAGTTTTTATGGTATGTGAATATTAGAATATTAATCAAATAGTGATTTGTATAGAGCAAAAGCTTATCACTAATAATTATGACTATGATAAACATCATTGTAGGGCTCTTATGTTGTTAAAACTATATAGTAGTAGATACTTTAATCTCAAAGGTCATAAATGTGACCAAAGCACCAGCTTTTTAGATTAATATTACTTTTAAATATAAATATTCTAAATCTGGTAGGGTATTGCATTTGGAAAATTTATTGTTTTCCACTAAGATGTAGTAAGGTGGCTCTATTTTTGAGTTTTGGTTATAGATCAAGGACATCAATGATCAATTGAAGGCTGTGCAAAATCTTGTTGATGAGAAAGATTTGATTTCTCTGGTTATGTAAAATATATTACCTTTATTTGCATCTTTTATGGAGTCCTTACACATGATTACTAAGATGCATACTTTAGACTTTTAAAAGTTATCCATATTGCTATTGCAGAAGGAGAGGTGATAGGAGCAGATAATGTTGTCTAAATATAGTTATATAGAGAGGGCATTCTTCATCAAGGGAAAGGGTAAGTAGTTTGGTAAAACTAATAGTTATCCAATAAAAACTTCACAATTAAGTTCTTTTAATAAGATATCTAAGTGGAAATGTTTTTACTATAAGTAACTTGGTCATCTTAAGAAGATTGTAAAAAAAGATAATAAGATATGGCTAACCCTAGAAAGAAATCTCATCATGTGAATATAGTTGAAGGTGAAGGTGAGGAAACATCTCCTAATTTTTTTTCATGGTATACAATGGTAATTATATGTTCAATAAAGCTTGGTACTTTGATTTAGGGGCATCTCACCATTATATATGCCATAAAGACTAGTGTGTGGATTTTATTGAAAATGAAATTAGTAATCAATTTGTATCTTTGGGAGATGGTAGAACTCATTTTTTGAAGGGATATGGTAATTTTTAAATTAGTTTTAATGGTGTAGTTTAATATAAATTTAATAATGTTAGGTATGTTCCTAATATGAACAAAAATCTACCTTCAATTAGTGAGATCATTGCAAAATCTAATTTTGTTGTAAAATTTCAAAAACAACAATGTTTAGTCCCACCATAGATAACAAGACTATTATTGTTGGAATTAGTGATAAAGGCTTGTATAAGCTTACATATCCATAAAGGGTAAATAAAAGTGCACTTATAGTGGTTGATAACACAAGTTCACTATGGTGTGAAAGGTATGCGCATTTAAATTTATAGTATTTGAATACATTGAGAAAGACTAAGATGGTTGAGGGTATTCCTTCTATTTTGGATAGTCATCATGTATGTACTAGATGTTAATAGGGGAAGAAAATTAGACATTTATTTGATGTTGGTAAAGCTTTGAGAGCTAAGGGAGTATTGGATCTATTACATGCATATTTTCATGGTCTAATGCATATACCTACCCCTTCTAGATCCTATTATTTTTTGTTTCTAGTCGATTATTTCTCTAGTAAAAAGTGGGTATACTATATAGTGAATAAATATGATTGTTTTTCTAACTTCCTTACTTGGAAAGCTATGGTTGAAAAATAGGTGAGACAGTCAGTGAAATCTCTTAAAATGGATAATGGGGTGAGTTCATCTCAAAATAGTTCAAGGAGTTATGTGCCACTGAAGGCATACATAGACAATACACTACCCCTTACACTTCATAACAAAATAGAGTTATGGAAAGGAAAAATAGGATGGTCATGGTCATGGCTCATTGTATAGTCCACAATAAAAATGTCCCATATAGATATTGGGTAGAAGTAGCGAATACAATAATGCATATACTCAATAGAAGTACTAAAAAATCATTAGAGAATATTACTCTAGAGGAGGATTGGCTAGGTTGAAGTCCAAATGTAAGTGCTTTTAAATTTTTTGGTTATGTAGCTTTTTCAGTTATTCCTAGTCAAAAGAGAAGTAACTTGGATGCAAAAAGAAAAGCATACATGTTTGTTAGGTACAATGACCAATCAAAGGCCTATAGATTACTTGATTTTATAATAACAAAGTTTTGATAAATAGAGATGGCATAGTAAATGAACAGATGCCATACTTCACAACAATTGGTATAGTTTCAGATATTGAGTCATTATTTTCTTTTAATGATTCTATTATAAGTTGTGATGTGAAAGTTGAGCAAAATTTTAGTTCATTAGTAGAATCACATTCTAGGGAGGGAATTGTTGCAGGTCATTATGAGGTTCTAATAGAACAATAAAAGAAGCCAAAGTGGTATTCTAACACAATAAAAGCACTAAAAAAAGAGACTTGTCATTGTAGACACCTAAGATTAACCACCAAGGGATTTGCATCTAACTATTAGACCAATTATTGCGAATCATTTAAGACCTAGCCCAAAAATTTTTGTTAGTCTTAAATTTGGCTTCATAACATTACATTAAATTAATTTGGCCTATTACATCAATTAAACAAGGCAAATATATACATCGAATTAATCAAAATCAAATAAATGCCTAAATGCATGAAAATAATTAACTTACAAATCCTAATCAAAATCAATTAACAAGTTAAATCAAATCCAATCCTAATTGAGTTAACCCATGACTTAATAAATCAATTATTAAAAAGAAAATTCACAAATATCTTAAAATGAACACATTACCTTTGTGATCTATCAATTTTTTAAAATAACTATAAGAGAATATCTTAGAATAGACACATTACCTTTGTGAGTTGTCACTTTCAAAAAATATCTAAAAAGAATATTCTAGGAATATGCCAAACTGAACTAAAGTTAATAAACTCAACCATGGTAAGATTTAACCCATTTCTAGGGATTTAAAATCCTATAAATATAAGCCTTTGCCTCTTCATTAAGAGAGCTTGGATAATGCATAGTTATAATTCTAAATTGATTCCGAAGCTTGATACAATTTGTGTTATTATGCCCAAATATTGAGCCAAGCCAAAGCCAAAGTCATCACAAAGGTGCCAATAGGATATGAAGGTGGCCACACTCCATTGAAGAAGATCTCTTGATGCATAATCTGAGCAAGACACTATACAAACCATTTGTAAGCTCTAAGGAAGGTGAAGGAGGTTTTATTTCATGTTTTAGTTGTTTTCATATGTATGTTTATTATTATGCTCCTCCGTAGTGACTAGGACTAGAGATGTTATGATAGTTAGTGTGTTTCTTTAATTTTGTTTTCATTTTTTAATTAACATAATACTAACCATCCTCTCTTGAGTCAAATTCATAGTCTACATAATGGCACACTCGGTGGGACTCAAATGCACACCCCACATATTTTAATAAAAATAAATGTTAAAATAGATATTATTTTTTATCTATTTATTTTTTATCTAAATTTTTTACAAGTTGTTATTAAAGTTTTTGTCCTAATTCTCTCCAAATTTCATTAAAATATGATGTGTAGTTTAGAAGTTATGAGTCTTTTAGTGACTGTCACTTTTTATTTTTTAATTATCTAGTAAAAATAGTTAGTACAAAGATGATAAAAAAAATTATTCATTTTTTTAATTGATTTTTTTAGAGATATACACCCTACAAATATAAATAACCTTCAAAAATTTTGTAAAAAATGGATATATATTTTAAATGTTATGGTTAAATTACTGACTGTAGGTTTTTATGATTTATGTGTTCGGTTTTCTTCTTTTTAACCTTCTAACTTGTTTTTTTGCATGTTTCATAGGTTTAATTTTTTTTTTGAGATTTTTTGAGTTTTTTTTTTTTAATATTTGCCTAGCCTAACATGTTTTCTTTCTTGAGATTTTGCCTTCGGGTTGACAGATTTTACCCTTCAAAGTTGCTTATCTCATTTGATAAATAAGCTTCAAGGCTAAACAAAGTGTTAACCTTTTTTATTGCAAGACCTATTAAAAAAATACTCAAAACAAGCTTAATTAGTTATTTCACACTTCTTTTGAATTGTTTTGAAATGAATTAGGAATTTCATTTTGGGTTTAAAAATAAAGTTATGCATGTTTGTGTTAAATGTTTTGATTATTATTTTAATGTTTACAAATTAAGACCAAGGGGTCAAAAGAACACCACCCAAAATTTCATTTGGTATTTAAAATTGAACTCATTTGTCCAATTTTTATATTCAATAGTTACTTAACTTAGTTTTTATTTGGCAAAAAGAGGAACATTGTGTGTATGCTCTTGCATCCGTCCCCTTTAGGGAACTTTTGGAATCAAAAGCATCATCCTTATTGCAAAGAGCCTAGTCAAAGCCATAGAAAGAATGTCATTTATAAGCCCTCCCCAAAAACTCGTAATAACATGGGTGATCTTAAGGTGACCATAAAGTCTTTTTATTATGTCTTTTATTTTATGCAAACTTGGCTTGTGAGGGGGAATTAATTACCTCCCATAAGTTCTTTAGGGAAGATTTGACCTAGGATTTCATCTCCCAACACTAACTTCAACCATTCCCACTAGGATCAGAGGTTTGAGTGGTTAAACCACCTTCTAGTGTTGGAGTTACACATAAGGTGTATATGTACTTTGGACACCACACTACATTGAGAAAATGATGGATGTAGTGGTTGCAAAAAAGATAAGACCTTTTTGCCCAAGTAACACATACACCCAATTAAAGTGCTCTTATTTTGTATCTTGGCATGAAAGTCTTGTATAATTTATCCATCTAGAACATTTAAAAAATAATTAGTTTAGTCAACCCCACATTGCCATACCTTTGATAGGATTTTAGGAAATTATGATTAGTTACATTTGGTCACTTATATTTTTTTGTTTGGTATTTTAAGACTAAAGCTTATTTGTTTATTTATAGCCATGTAAAAAACCATTTTGTTTATACGTCACTCCTTGATCAAAGAGGCGTTATGTTGGGAATTTTACACCACACTTATGCCTTGTATTTTTTTCTAAACATTTTTATATTTATGTGGTTTAAAATGGGTACTGTTATGCTACCCACATCATTATCAAGTTTGAGTCTTTTAGTCTTTGAAACATAACATCAATCACATCATTAGATTATTCTTACACTATTAGGTTGCTCATTTTGTTTTAAGACTTGTTTGACCTTGTATCAAATACCATTGTTTCAAACCAACCAAATCATGTCACATATACCATTTGGACCTTGCTCATTTGAAGTAATGTTGTACAATATTGTCTAGCTTTTAATCTAATCATAGTTTTAAACTATTGAGTTTTCAATTAACCTTTCCAAGTTTGAATTCAAACATTGATTGATTTTTATTTAGGAATTACTTCATAGGGGCTGATATACAGATCTTTCTTTTTTGGGTTGCATAACTTAGATTAATCGATTGACCTAATTTGAAAACTATCACTTATTTATTTATTTAACCTATCCTCATCATTGTTTGTGCCTTTATTTAGGAAAACATAGTATTTTTATAGGTGCCTTTTACCTTATGGCTTCTATCAACTGATCATGTGTATGTTTGATTTTATGCGTCAAGTTTATGTCAAAGTTTTTCCAACCTTGTTAGATTAAATCAAATCATATCAGATTTTGTTTTAAAGTCTAGATTTTGATGTCTTTTGGCCAAAATTACTTTCAAATCATGTTTGTTTGAGCATAGATTTTGACTCTGCATTTGGATGAAATCCCTAGTACCTCAACTTTTCCCTTTGCTAGTTTAGACCTTGTTTGGAACACTTTGGCCTAGACTTTGACATGTTAGTTTTATTCAAACACTTGACCTTTTGTGTGTATGAAATTTGAAATTAGACATTTGATGTTAGACTATTTTATGCCAAGTTCTAACACAAACTATTTTAGAGATACAACTTCATTTTTAGACCACATTAGAGATACAACTCCACTTTCGACCAAGCTAGATCACATTTGAACCCTTTATCCTTTAGCCATAGTTTTTTAGAGTTTTTAGAACTCTAATCCTTTTTATTTTTGGATATTTAGTCATTTATGTGGGTATGATTAGCTACACTTATGGTGGAGTCATGTACAATCCAAGTTATGATAGAATGGCCACACAAATTGACTATAACCAAATACATGCTTATGATCCAACTTGAGACCTTGATTGGTATGAAGATGTTTTTGAGGAGGAATTTGTTTAAGACCCAACTATAGACAATGTTATTTAGGATATATATCCATACCCTCTTTACAATGACCAATACATGAAATACACTCAAAAACCAATTTATGACCCAACTCAAGACTTTGATTGGGATGATATGGTTTATGAGGAGGAATTGGATGCTTTGTATTAGGTGATCAATCAACCTTCATGATACCCTTTGATTTTCCAACCCTCAGATACCCTTAACCCTCATTTAGATTATACAAGCTACTAAGCTCCACAATATCGAAGGAATAACATTACCATTCCAAGATCTTGTCATTTGGCTTGCGATAGTAACCACGCTTCGCAATGCCCTATATACATCATTCAAGGAATTCATCCTTTGTTTTGTGTGAGTAATAAATCTTCATAATTCCCTATCATTATCCAATATAGACCTTAATTAATCTAATCTAAACCTCAGCTAAACATCTAATTGCATGCCATTCCTTATCTAGTACCAACAAAATTAGTCGTTCAATGACCAAGCTATGTTTAAAAATAGTATTTTCCAACTCATTAGAAACCAAGGCTAGGAAAATAATCCAATCCAAGATTTTTTTGCTAAACCAACCACTTGTGATAAGTCAACCTATGATAGATTGTTTATTGATCCTATACTAATTATTGAGGAGTCTCACTCTGATGAGCTTGTCTTTGTTGAGTAAATTTTTAATGATTATAACAACCTTTGGGTAAATCATTACCTTGACCATATTCCTATTTCAAGAACCTCCTATTGATAAGCTAATCTTTGAGGAGTTGTCTATTGAACTTTTTGTCATCATTAATGAGTCTCACTTTGATAAACCAATCTTTGTGGAGCCCATTATGTTATCATAAGACATTATTTATCTAATATCAAATATTAAACAAGACATAATTGTAATAAAGTACCCATCAAATGAATAATTAGAGTTAGATTAAGGTTTTATTTTTGAATCGACATCAGATTTAGCATTAGAATCAAAATCAACATCAATCTTGACATCAGATTCAGAGTCCATTGAGTCAGAATCAGATTCAAAATCAGAATACGTTTATGGTTGTTACAATATTGGTTATTCATCCTTAGAAGATCAAATTGAATACATTTTTTATCCTTCCTTTTTTGAGGATGATTACTTTAGCATCAATACCAATTCTCCTAGTATTTTCTATAAGGATTGTGTTTCCAACCCCCACTCCACTACCATTACTACCAACCATCATAGCCATGTTATTGACATTCCATCTCCCATAAGTGTTGATTAGGACCAACAAAATCATACATTATTAAATTGCATCCATGGTGACATATCAGATAAAGAAAAGCAAGGAGGCTAAGACCACAATCATATAACATAAGAACACTCTCTTAGTGAAACCTTTTTGGAGGTGTTAGGGGGAAATCAAAGTCAAAAGTTAGTATCTTCTAGTGAAACCTTTTTCAAGGTGATAGAAGACAATCAAATTCAAAATCCAATGTTCATTAGTGAGACCTTCTTGGAGGCACTATGGAGAAATCAAGACAACTTCATTGGTAGAAACCTCTTCAAGGCACCAATAACTAAACATAAAATTTCTTCACTACTTGATGAAGACAAACTCAAAGATCAAATAAAAATAGCTTCCAATCTATAGAATAATCATATGGTAACTACTATCAATCCCAAACAATAAGAAAATTTGGTGGTCTTATCAAGAGAATATTTATAAGTCTTCAGCCCTACCACATCCAAAGATATGTCAAATCTGAAATCAACAACATTGTGCATGCCTAAAAATCCCAATCTTCATTTATTTCTCTACCATCTTTTATTCCATTATCCTCCATCATTACATTTCCTAATCAAACCTGCCATCCAAAATTTATCAATATTTACCATATATGGCTACACTTTCCTTTCCAAAGGATATAAAGCTACCTTGTCTTGATGTTTGCAGGAATCAGAATCAATGACCAACAAAGATCACAACAACATTATCGACATCCAAATTTGTAGCCAATTCTTGATAAAGTAACTATTAAAATAAGGTGTGGGATAGAATTTTACATGATTGACTATTTTATTTGTATCATTTTATGATTAAGAGGTACATCTCCACTTCAATAGGAATAATAAAATCATTTATCATACCTAGGCTAGAACCAAACATGTACCATATCATATCAAGTTATCAATCTTTTTATTATTTTCGTATATTCTAACCATTCACTTTATCACTTTGGGGGTAACTCTCTTACCTTTTTATCCAATCTATCAAATCGATCATTATTCTATCATATCTCATTCGACCATATCATTCTTATCTAGACCAAAGCCTATTTTAATTCATCCTATCCAATCCTATAATGATCTTGGATACTTTGGTTCTTCCTACACTTTTTACAAGGGGATTTCAATCAAGTGTTAATAATCAATCAAATTCATGTTTATAATGATAGTCTATGAAAGTAGTGTGACCATTGATCTAGCAAGATATATTTTATTTTCTATCCTATATCAATTTTTTTTATGTGAACCTAATTATATCTCTTGCTGGGATAAATTAGTATTCAATGATCTTTCTACTAATTATAACCACCTATGGTAAAATTAGTATCATTTATTTAATCCATTATATCCTAGTTATAACCACCTATGGGCAAACTAGGGGCAACACTTATTTATCATGCATTGCCGCATCACCTTGTCAATTCTATTTTCATTTGATTGACCATTTACCTCAATTTGGGAACTTGTTGTTACCTAGTCAAGTTTCTCCCCACCTTTTGTGTGGATGGAATTACTATGACTTGAGGTCATCTCGAGACTATGTAAGTTATGCTAAATTCTTGTTGAGGTCACCTCAGTCCCCCTTTCCATCTAATCTCACTATTTTGTGATCAAATTTAGTCATGATCTAGTTATTTGTGAGCAACCTAATCCATACTCTCGTCCTTTTACAAGTTTGAACCATTTTAGTATCTTGTCATTCTCAATTGAGTTGAGATAATCCAAAATTCCAACAACATTTGTAAAACCATTTAGAAAAGACCAAAAACATTGACCACTTATTTTCCTAAAGGATTCTGGGAACATTTACTAAGTCACAAGAAAATTAATTATTCCTTAGTTTCCCCATCCGTTTTGACCTTTTATCCCATGCACTTGTTAATTTGTAATACCATTCCTATTTTTATATTACAACCATTATGTTGTTTTCATCATTTATCATTTTATTCTCATTTTTTGGGAGAACTAATTTGGCCTAAAGTTTTTGTTGGATATTACATCCATGGAACTATGTAGATAGTGTCCACTTGCCTAGTGCATATGGAGATAGTTCATCCACCCCCTTCTTTTTCTTATATTCCCTCATCATGTTTTTTTTCTAAGTTGTCACCTATTTTCTAGGGGCAATGTTTGTCACATTGTTGGTACTAACATAGGGATTAACACTTGTTCATTCTTTGTTTGTCTATTTTGTTTGTTTGTGTGTTTGTTTGTTTGTTTGTTTGTTTGTTTGTTTGCTTTTAGCACTATTTCCTTGATTCAGTCTATGTGTGTTTATTGGTGATTCCTTGTGCACTATTATTGAATCTATCCATATTAAAACTTCTACATTTGTCATCATGGTTTTTATCATTAGTGCAATTATTTCCATTGAGTATTAGGTATTGGGTGTCAATACTTATACATATTTTGGTCTAATCCTCATAATGTTTTATTATGAGTCCTAACATCAATTCTACAACAAAAATCAGCTTCAAAAGATCTACAACATCAATGGAGCATCAACATATCCTCAACATTGGCATCAACACACATCTTGATTAAATCCCAATCATATCTTACATAGAGTAATTAAACAATGAAAGCATTTAAACCTTTGTTGTTTTAGATGAACATCTCCCTACTAGCAAGTTATCTCAATTCATCATTATTCTCTATATCAGATTATCATCATCATTGACCAAATCAATAATGTTTTCCATAATCACGGTCCAATGATTATAACCACCTAGGGGGAAATAATTACACACCATCCCACTTACATTTCTCAATGATTATAACCACCTTTAGGCAAATCATTGTGTTATCACCACTTTATATTTTTATCCCATATAGGGGCATATTGCTATCTTGTTTGTCTATCCTAATTGGGACAACTTCATCTTCTCAATGATTGTAACCACCTTTGGGAAAATTATTATGTTTTTCATGCCATGTTACCACTGTCATGGTGTAATGCTTATAACGACCTTTGGGTAAGCCATTGTAATCTATCCCACTTGCATTCTCAGTGATTTTGACTACTTTTTCACTATGATTATGTTCTCACCCCATCATTTTCTTTTCTTTGGTCCCCTCATCTCCATTCTTTCTTTCAAGGGACCACTTGCCAACCTTTACTTATGCCAGGCATTCCCTTAAGAGGGCATCATACAACTATAGTTCAATCATTACCATTATAGTTGTAAGCATAAAGAACGATCTTATTCTTGGAAAATATGTTAATATGCTCACATTTTTCAACATATTTCCAAACATGGGAAAACTATAGACACCTAAAATTGGCCACAAAGGGCTTTGTATCTAACTATTAGACCAATTCTTACCAATAATTTAATACATATCCCAAGAATTTATATTAGTCTTGAATTTGGCTTCATAACATTACATTAAATTAATTTGGCCTATTAAATCAATTAAACAAGGCAAATATATACATTGAATTAATCAAAATCAAACAAATGTCTAAATGCCTAAAAATAATAATTAACTTGCAAATCATAATAAAAATAAATTAGCAAGTTAAATCAAATCAAATCCTAATTGAGTTCATCCATGAGATAATAAATCAATTATTAAAAATGAAATTTAGAAATATATTAGAACAAAAACATTACCTTTGTGATCTGTTAGTTTTGGAAAATAACTAAAAGAGAATATCTTAGAATAGACACATTAACTTTGTGAGTTGTCACATTTGTAAAATATCTAAAAAGAATATTTTAAGAATATGCCAAACTCAACCAAAGTTAATAAACTCAACCATGGTCAGATTTAACCCATTCCAAGGGATTTAAATGCCTATAAATATAAGTCTTTGCCTCTTCATTCAGAGAGCTTGGATAATACACAATTATAATGCTAAATTGATTCCAAAACTTCATGTAATTAGTGTTATTATTCCCAAATATTGAGCCAATCCAAAGCCAAAGTCATCACAAAGATGCCAAGAGGAGATGAAGGTAGCCACATTCCAATGAAGAAGATCTCTTGAATTACAAGCCGAGTAAGCCACTCTACAAACCATTTGAAAGATAAAAGGAAGGTGAAGGAGGTTTTATTTCATATTTTGGTTGTTGTTTTCATATGTATGTTTGCTATTATACTCCTCCTTAGTGACTAGACCTAGATATCTTATGCTAGTTAGTGTGTTTATTTAATTTTATTTTCATTTTGGAATTAATACAATACTAAGCATCCTCTCTTGAGACAAATTATAATTATTTCAGGTCATTGTGAGGTTCCAAAATAACACCCAAAGAATACAAAGTGGTATTCTACCACAGTAGAAGTACTAAAGGAAAGAGACTTGCCATAAGGTCTGGAAGGAAGAATATTGAGATCAAGGAAGTAGTTTGGTAATAAAGGTGAGCATGACATTTTTACTCTAACAACTTCTATTTCACATTTATTTGAGCATAATTATTTTACAAAGGTCAAATGGAAGCATGAGTGAGAATCAACCATGAAATTATAATATTATTCCTTGATGAAAAACAAGACTTGGGAGCTCATAGAGCTATCACCAAAAAATAAATCCATTGGTTGTAAATGGATTTACAAGGTAAAATGAAAAGCAAATAGTTCGTTGGACAAACACAAAGTCAAACTTGTTATAAAAGGTTATGCACAAGAGGAAGGGGTGATTATGAAGAGACTTTTGCTCCTACGACAAATATTGTAACTTTTCATTTGATTGTTGTTATTGCTTCTAAATTTGGATGGCAAGTGTACCAAATGGATGTCAAGATTGCTTTCTTGAATGGAGATTATTGTGCAAACTAATTACCTAGTGGATACTAGATTTTTGAGTCTGATTAACATTAATTATCGACCTAGGGTGTGTATGTTTTTTAATAATTTCAACACTATATATGCATTATTGAATCATAAATTATCTTTCTTTAATAGTTATAGTACAATGAACTTATATTAAATTCACTAGATAGTCGTATTATGAAACTATTATGATAGAAATACAAAAATAATTCACACTTATAAATCACACATGCATCACACTTTATATAATCATATTAATAATGAAATCTACTTACACACTCTTAACTAAGGAGGGTTAGGATCTTCAGTACAACTCCTTATAAGGGGGACCTTCCTCATTCATAACTGAGTTTCAATCTTTCTTTGAGAAATTTTCAAAAGAATTTTACAAAATAAAATTTCTCGTTACTCAAATCTATAGCAATTAAAGATTGTTACATAAGATTACAATGAAATCACTTCTATAGTTCTATTAACTATCCAATCTTCAATTTAAACTCACCAACTCCTAATTTGATCTATGTTCTACCATCAAATAAAGAAGGTAGTTTATTAACTTCTAACCAAAGACACCAAACTAAGAAAAATACAAATACTTTAGAATCTACCTAAATGAACTTTTAAGTTGTTAGTAGCTAAAGTTACTTGTTTTAGACTTGATTGGGTAAGGATAAATTATTATTTTTTATTGTTTTATTTCCTTTTGTCTCCTTCATATTATCCTTGTATTTTTCATATTTGGTAGCACATCCAAATTTATTTGCATGTAGGGAGTCCATACAACTATGGTCCTTTCCAATCATCCATTTGGTTCCCAAGATAGCTGGATGTGTCTTTAAGATATGATCATAATAATATCTTTGTTTTGTATAGTGGCTATGGAATACCTATATTTGAATCCTATAGTTACTCTAAGCACTCTATAGTGGCTATGGGAAACTTGTAGGTGAAGTATACAGTTGGTGTGGGTAACTTGTAGTGGCTATGGGCAGCCTGTAAGTGTTGTGCCCAAATTCAATCTTTTATCCTTACATTATCCTTAAAATTCTTATTAAATAAAGTTAAAAAATTATAATCTAATCAATAAAAAAACATCAATAATTCATAACACACACACACACACACACACACACACACACACACACACACACACACACACACACACACACACACACACACACACACACACACACACACACACACACACACACACACACACACACACACACACACACACACACACACACACACACACACACACATCAATGCAAACACAAAATCATAAATTCATTCATTTTTAGAGTCATGGATGATTGTGATGATTTACATAGGATAATATATATACTAGGTATGGATGAGGCTTATTAAATTGAGAAATTGGTGGCCTCATCACATCCCCTACATAACTTCTTGATCATCATTGAGAAATCCTTGGTTGCATTTTGAAACCACAAAATATTTTAAAATCTAGGGGTTCAGTGAAACCTGACCCTTCAAAGATGTATAAGCCTTTAGCATCATTGATATCTTCGCATATTTTTGTCTTAGCCTCTCTTTTAATTGGGACCTTTCCCTCTTAGTTACGAATTGGGTACCAAAATAAAAGAGGTTGAAACATCAATCCCAACCATTTTACCTTTGTCCTAACAAGATCAATCAACATGTATACTCTATGGATGGCCTCTCTAATGTTTTGAGGGGAGTAAGGTTCCTTTATTTTTAAGGCATCAAAAAGTTATACCCATCTATGGAAATAAGAAATAAAAATTTACTTGCCATCTCCTTCTATAAGACTCAAATAATGATTTTGAACTTTTATCTATTTTATGATAACCCATGTTTATGGAGTACTTGAGTTCATGAAGGAGATCCATTCTTCTATTATAGCATATGGATGACTTGATTCACCCTGATCATCAAGGTAGCTTATTTTTATTTTTCTTGATACTTTTCCACTTGTTTCTTTTTTCCTATTTCATTAAGAACATATGAAGAAAATGCATTCAGCTGGACATCTCCCAAGTAGATGTTTACATTCCAATTTGTATTATTGGGTATAACATATTGGTGGATGTAAAACTCACTTAACTAATCTTGGAAGTCAAGATCAACATGTCTATATACTTCAAAGAAATATTTAGGGTCATAAACTATGTAAGACTGATCATTATAGATCCTATCGTATCTAAATTTAAGCCATCTCTCTTCTAAGTACATAACATACACCCTAGAAGGTGGTCTAAATTCCATTAATAGTTTAGTGGTTTCATGCATTTTATTAATATTTTCCTTTAGATACTTGATCCTGGTTTCATCTATTTTTAGTTTTTCTTTCAATTCCACTTATTATTATCTTATTTTAACATATACTTTAAATCTTTGTACTAACTTCATGTAGTGAGTTTCATCATCACCAAATTGTTCCTTAAGAAAATGTAGGAGGTCATCAGTTTCTACAAGTGTGGTAGCTAAAAGATACAAATCAATTACTTCTTTTATTGTAGGTGTTTTTACAATGAGTAATGGAGGAAGAAATCTATTATAGAAGGGTAGCAAATCTAGAGAATAATTTGTTGTAGGTGTTTCTATGGCCAAGTTAGATGAAGTTGTTACAAGTTCCTCCAAAGAAGATAATACAGGTTCTTCTAATAACCTTTCTCTATCCATAGAAGGTTATAAAAAAATTTCTACCCCTAGAAGTGTTTCAATGCCTCTCTTACCTTTAAATTCTGTTATCTCATTCTTTGTTTATATATTTATTTCATAGCTTGTTCCAATGTTTGGAACTCTTGGGCATGAGAAAATATCTCTTGTTCTGATTATTTTTACATAGTATCTTCTTCACTCAATTCCTATTCTACTGCAAGTTGATCTACCTTTCTCAATTATTCTTCTATATACCCAATGTGTCTGAGGAGATTAATTTCTTTCTCAGTGAATCTAGATAACTAGGTGATTGTTCTTATTCTTCCTTAGTAGATTCCTTATTAGTAGACCATTCTTCAATTTCAAACCCATCAGGTGTCTTTTGAAACCTAGGCTCTTTATTTAGCATTTCATCCTTACTAATGTCTATGGGTAAGGAGGCTATAGTTATATTTTGTTTCTTAATTATTTGAGATATCTTAGGAGGAGGTCTCCTTCTTCTTGATACATTACATTTTTTTTTTTAGTTTTTATCTTCCTTTCAAGAGGAGTGGCTGATGGAACTTGTTCTTCTTGTACAATAGTTAATGGAAGAACTTCCTCTTATCTTAAAGGAGCCATGGTGGAAGAATCAATCTATGGTGAGGAGATAGTGGGAGAAGGAATATACTAATATAGACTTCCCTCCTCTATGTCAAAAGGAGGTAGGACTAGTTTCATTCTCTATCTTATACCTATAGTAGTTTCAAATAGACCTTTAGTAGATATGGATTGGTCAGTAGCACTCATGCCTACAACATCTTCTTGTATAATCTGTTGGGCCTACTCCTCAAGGGATTCCTCCTCATTATTACCCTCTTCTTGCTAAGGTTCATTATTCCCTAGGGATAAAAAATATTCCCAACTTAGATCAGGTCTGATAGATTTTATTCCATGTTTAGTTATCAACCATATAAGGCAATGATGGGATAAGGCATTTTCAATACCCTTTTGGTACTCTTTAGACATCCTTTTAAAAATGTTTCATAGGTGATTTGGAGCATTAATGGTTTTGTCATGCCTTAGATGATTCAAAAATTTAAATTAAAGAGTATAAATTAGGGAATACCTTCCTTCATAGGTCATATATCTGATGATGTATGAGGTTATCTCCCTCCAGGTTATAGGTAAGCTGAGTCTCTCCACACCACCTTTCTTTTGTACTAGTATTTCATCTTCTTAACAAAACTATTGTTTAGATTCTCTACCATTAAGTTTGTTTTTCCAATTCTCTCATATACTTGGTAGCCCAGTTACATGGCTCACTAATTATTTAGTGATTAGGAATGTGATGCCATGTATAGTAGCTTGGTCTCCAATAAAGGACCCTAAAAATTCCCTAGCAAGAAGTTCTAAGAAATTTGTAATTTCTCAAAATAAGTAGTCAAACTAGCTCTATTAAAGACAACCCAATTGGATTGGTCTCTTTGAAGTTATCTATGTTCCATGGTTTCTCTGCTCATAACTGACCCTCTCATTATACTAAGTTCAACTTTTTTGTCAATCGTTTCAACTAGTAATTGAAAACAAACTATGTTTGGCTTATAAAAATATGACTATAACAAAGTAGGGTTTGTTCAATAATGGCAATTGGTGGTTGTAGGTTTTAGGTTTGCAGGTTATGGCATGCTTCAAATTTATGTGAATGGTTTTACTTACAAGGGAAAGAAATAAAATTGATTATTTTCCCTATAGGGTATTATGGCTCATTATGGTGTCTAATCTTGCATATATGGATCTTGTAGTGCATGGCATTCTCACCCATAAATCCTCTCCCCCCCCCACATGAACCATCACATGTCCTCAAGTGACGTGGAGTGAATAGGATGGAAGGGATAGAATGGGGTCATAATTAAGGGTATAAGTGTGGGTTGGGATGTCATCATGTGGGTTTAAGTGTGAGTTGAGGGGTATTAATGAATGACATGTTTCAGAATTTGATATGCTTTTCAATATTATACATGTTATATTAAAACAATGAATACTTTTTAATGAATAAAATATATAGTGTAATTTTTTAACAATTTACCTAGGGTTATGCCAAGGATTTGCATGTGAGTGTTTATATGTAAGTGATTGATAGAATGCAATGATTTTTCTTGTAGTTGTAACTAGACTAAAGTGAGCCCCTATGGAGTAATTATGAGATCATAGGATGTTAAGCTTCTATGGTGCCCTCAACTTGCCTACATGTGATTCACAATAGCCTACATAGAACTGGAATAGGGGTATTAGACTTGGATGAGAGATTATTGCTCTCCTACCACAAGGTGATTGTCACAAAGCTAGGTAATCCAAGTGAGGTGCTGCATGAACATGGAATAGGGTAGCTAAAGGTTTGGTTTCTTTGTGATCTTCCTCTATATGAGCTTTCATGATTTTCCTCTATGTTGTTTTACTACCTATGGATTCTACCTATTGACTTTGCCTTGTTATTGAGGGGTAGGCCTAAGCAATGTTTTGACTTTTCTTCTATAATCCTCCTTTATTCCTCCTCTAGTTCATCCAATGTCTTCCATGTACATTCAAAATCTCATAGCCAAGGCCATAGCTTAGATTTTAGAAAGAATTATCCTACATGTGCTTAGAGAGATGTTAGGGTATGCCTATATCAACCAAAGATGGTTCCCATAGCAACTGCAAGGTTATGCCCAAGTAAGGGAAAAGTGACCATAGTATCTACAGAAGAGATCGTAGTAATTGAAGGAGGTTCCTATAATATCTATAGAAGAGCCATTGGAAATTAGAGGAAGATAAACAATTTGCTCATAATGATTGTTTATTTTCATTTTTGTTTTTACCCCTAAATAACTTGCAGGTTGGTTTTTTATTTAGGCCTATTTTATAGTTTTAGGCAACTAACAGGTTGGTTTTTTACCTATAAACTACCAACAATGCCTAAAAAGGGTTTTCATTGTTGGTTTTTTTACTCTAACTATTACCTATAGCAGAATGTTTATTCTAGGTCCTTGCCAAGTTAGCAATAAGGGTGATTGGTTAAGGACCAAGTGAAGGTCTTAGTCTTCATGCTAGTGGAATGCTAGGATGGGATCCTCTCCTTCTTCATCTATGTGTTGAATGGTTCTCTCTTTATCTGGTAAGAAATCATGATGATCTAGCACATCATTGTATCCATTTTGTAATTACGTGTGTATGTGCTTGGAAAACTCCTCCTGAGTGAGTGGCTTTAGTAAAACTTTAGTCTATGGCCATTGACCACTAGAAAAAAATTTACCAGACCAATAGTTTAGAGTTTCATTTCTACATTGTCACAAACATGCTCAATCTCAAATGGATCAATCCATCTGGTCTAGAGTTTGCTCTTGTGATCTTTGCATTTTGAATCAAAAAGAAGGGTCCAATCTCCTACATTGGATTACTTGGTCTTAATGTACCTATCATGCCAACTAATCTACTGGTGTTGTATAATTTATGTGGTCTATAATTCCTTGTCTATATTCATCTCATATATTTATTTGCATAAGTCTTTCTTGTTGTGCTTCAGATATATCCATCCCAAGTGCTAGTGCTATCTGTAAGGTATTATGCTCAAATTCTATTGGCAAGTTAGGTTTCTTATCATAGATAATAGGGTGAAACTTTTAGTAGTCTTCCACATGATTATATAATCTCAAAAAACTTTAAGAAGTATAGCATCCCAATCCTTATAGGACATACTAATAATTTTGGTCAAAATATTTTCTAACTCCTTGTTAGTGACTTCTACCTATCTATTAGACTTTGGATGATATGGAGTTGATTTTTTATACCCAATCTTGTATTGTTGGACCAAAGCAATAATTAAACTAGTAGTGAATTGGGGTCCTTGATTAGTGATTATATCCCGTCACACACCAAATCTTGTGAATATTTCTTCAGGGGATTGTAGGCATGATAATAAATCAGCCATGATGTTGTCTCTACCAGGTTTATCTACAATGGTGATATCAAATTCTTGTAATAAGAGCAGCCATCTTATCACTCTAGCTAGGAAAACTATTTATTCATAAGGTATTGAATATCTTCATGGTCTGTATGAAAAAAGACTTGATACTCTATGATATAGTGATAGAACTTGTTGATAGCATAGACTGCTACCAATAACTCTTTTTTAGTACCTATGTAATTTAGTTCTACTTCATGTAGGTTATTACTTAGAAAATGGATAGCATAATTGAGTGCTCCCTATTTTTTTCCTAGCATAGCTCCTAGGGTAGTATCTGAAGCACCTATATGACTATGGAAGGGAATCTTCTAATTAAGACCACACAAAATAGGGGTGGTGTTCAATAATTCCTTCATTTTTTTGAAGATTGTATCATAGATAGGATTCTAGATGAATTCAACATATTTAGTCAAGAGAGTGAATATGGTGTTGTTACTTTACTAAATTTTTTGATAAATATCCTATAGTAACCAACATGTCCTAAAAAACTCTTAACATCTTTCTAATACTGAGGAATAAGGGGATTTTTTATGATGATGATTTTTGTAGAGTTAACATTAATTCCTTTAGTAGATATATGGTGGCCTAAGACAATACCTTATATCATAAGCATGTAGCATTTCTTATGACTTAAATGCAAATGGTGATCCTAACAATGTTGTAACACTTTATCTAAGTTATTCAAGCACTCATCAAATATTTCTCCATAAATAGTGAAGTCATCCACATAAATTTATATGCATTCATTTTCCATATCTACAAAAATTCTCAAGATATCCCTCTAGAATGTTGTAGGAGTGTTACACTACCCAAAATATAATACAACATAAGCATAATTACCCCAAGGACAAGTTAAGGTGGTCTTCTCTTGGTCCTCAAGAGTAATTCTAATCTAGTTGTAACGATTAAAGCCATCTAAAAAGGCAAAATATTTCTTCCATGTTAGTGTGTCCAACACCTAATCAATAAAGGATAGAGGAAAATGATTATTTCTATTTACCGTATTAAGTTCCCTATAGCCTATACATACATGATATTCTCCATTTTTATTTGATACAATTACTAAAGGTGAAACCCATTCATTTTATGAGATGGGGTATATAAATCCAATATTCAATAATTTCTACAATTCCACTTTGACTTTTTCTCTAAAAGCTAGATTCATCCTAAATTGTGGTTGTCTGATTGGTTGGCATTCTTATTTGATATAGATATGTTGTGTGCATTTTTCTAGGCTGAGTTTTTATATGTCCTCATAATCCCATGCAAAATCACATTGGTTTGCATGTAACATGCTAACTAGGTGCTCTTCTTCATTTGACTCCAACTTGTTATTAATAAGCAATGTTTTTCTTAGAGAGATTTCAATTTGTTAGGGGAGTGATTTCATCATTTATATATTGCTAATGGATCTAGTTTGGCTATAACTATGATAAAATAGCTAGTAGAATATTTCTTGTATAGATGCATCAGATTTATCTACTTCTTAGAGGCTATAAAATGGGAACTCAACACATTGTAGGTGGCTAAAATCTATAGAATGAGTTTGGTAATTATTCTAAAGAATATTGGAGAAAATTGTATCATCTTCTTGATCAACCAAGGTGCATGCATGGTCTATGGTGAATATAAGGATCTAGGGAGGCTGCTCTGCCTCATCTTCTTTAGCCTATAACATATGCTCTGGAGCCAAGGATAGTTATGTTGGGGGGTAGATAAGTAAATTCTTAGTGTGGTTACCATTAGATATCAACATGTCACATGATCTACAACTGATTAAGGCATCAACTTTGATAAGCCAAGGATGTCCTAAGATAACAGGATATCCATCCAAAATAGACTTAGGGTACAACATAATGAAATCTATAGGATACTCTTAAGAATCTATAGTAATGACAAGATCTTTAATGATTCATTTTGGTTTGACTATAGACTTGTCAGCCATTTGTAGCATTGCAAATGTGGGATGAATATTATTCAATTATAGTTTGTGCATGGTTTTAGTTGTCATTACATTTATTGTAGACCCCAAGTCTATCAATGTATTGGACATCTTCTAATCATGGATTTGGACTGTTACTATTGGGCATTCTAGATTTGAATATTTCTTTGGTAGGGTGTTTCATAGCATAAAGTCTGCTAACTAGCCAATCACATACACTGTATTGGGATCTTTCTGCTTCCTTCTAGGTTTATGCAGACATAAGTCTCTAAAAACTTTGGAATATATGGACATATCTTTAATATCCTGGAAAAGGGGAATTTTAACAGTAAGATTGTTGAGCTGTCATATGAAATCAAATTTAGGCTCAATTGCATAGCACTAAAGGGTAAGACATTCTGTAAATGGTGGGGTTGTTTTAGTAAAAACTTTATTTGCTGGTTTAGAGAGTTCTTATGGTGGTGAGGGTGGGTTAGCATGATCTTTTGGAGTTTTTAGATCTAACTTCATTATTATGGGTTGGGCTAGAAGTGGTAAAACTTTCCCTAAATATAGGTGAACTTCACTGATGTTCACCACATATGTCAGGTACTAGATAGGTTCAATACTAAATATTGGTTGAACCAACTTATTTGTAGGGTTATACATAGGTTGGGTAGGGAACTGATTAGGCTTGGGTGTAGCTTTTGTATTGGGCATAAGAGTAGGAGGTTATTATTTATATTGTGTAGGGAATTGTTATTGATGGTTTCCCCAAGGTTGATTGGGTATCCAGGGTTGTGTCCACTAGTTTGTGAAGGGTGGACCTTGGGGTGGTTGCCAAACTTATGTCCAAAGTGGGGATGTATTTTGTGGAGGTTTCTAGGAGGTAGTGGGCTAGTTTGTCTGAGGTGGCTACCAATTGGAATTAAGAAGTGGGGATGCATTTTATGGAGGTTGCTAGGAGATGGTGGGGTAACTTGTCTAAGGTAGCTATCAACTAGAATTATGAGGTGGAACATTCATCCTTGGACTAGTCCATTTAGGAGTAGTATTTATAAATTGTGAGTTAAAGGAGGTAGAATTTACAAAAGGTGTATTTGATCCCATAACTAGATAAGTTGTTCATTGACCCCATGGATTTCTTTGTGCAACATAGAAAACCTAGTCTCCATCTCTATTTATAGCATGTAACTCTACTATTTTTGGTTCTTTAGTTGTGATGTTAGCTACTTTAGCCTAAACCTCATGACACCTACAATCTATCTTCCTCCGCTTACAATATGGACAACATATGGTCAAAGCTTAATTCAAGGATGCTTATTTTTACCTTAAGTGTAGGCTATCTAGTTGGGTGCCAAAATGTCTTGTAATAAGTTATTAACTTTAGATTTTGATAGGCCACTTACAGCTACCTGTGGAAGCTTGTTGCCCTTAACTTTGTTTATGGTAGACCTAGAATAGTTTTTGCTCAATTCCTTGATGTCTACAAATGGTATATGGGAGATATCTCCCCCGCTCAATAGGTCTAAAGCTTCTAGATAGTCTTCTTAGACTCCTTTTAGGAAGACGAGTTTTAGAGGTTCTCCTCCTAGTGCACTTTGATTGAATTTTTGTACATTGAACATGAACCGCTCAAAATAGTCTTCCAAAGATCCATCCCCTTCTCGAGTCATCTTGAAGATGTCATTTATTCTATAACTTGTTCCTCATCCATATTCCTGACACTTAGCCAGAAATTTCTTTTTCATATCCTCCCAAGTGAGGACTGAATTACTACCCAGTCTCATGAACCAACAAAGTGCAGAGCCCTTGAGGGTGGCTAGAAAAAGTTTCAATTTTTGTGCATCTAGCCTATAGTCATAGCTTCTACAAAGGATATTAAATTCAAATAAAAAGGTGTCTAGGTCTTCTAATAATGTACCTCTAAAATTAGGCAAAGTTAAGGATGGGATAATTTTCATTTGTGTTATGCCTGTTACATCTGGAATAAGAAATTCAAAAGTAACTGTGTCTAGAGTCCTGTTGTCATCCACAAATTCTCCTTATCTATTCATGATGGCTTTTCTTGTGATATGGATACCAAAGGTACTCAAGATCACATCTTAAAATTTTGTATCAATCCCTTCATTAGTACAATAGTAAACATTTATCTGTTGATTTACACTCTTTTTTAATCAAAAATTTGAAGATTCTCTTGAGCTTTCTTGAATTTATTCAATAAATCCTTGATGGAATGTTATTCTAATGCTACTTTCTAGATTGTTTAGTTCATAAAGTTCTTCTCCTTCATTTCTCCTTACTAACTCAGCTAATGCTTCCTCTGCTTTTGTTTCCTTTTTCAAAGTCAATAGTACTTCTTATTCTATAAGTTGTTAGTGTTTCCTTATTCAAGAGTCTAGCTTTTAGTGTATTTTCCAACAAGATTCCTAGTTACTATGGGTACTTGTGGTTATTTCTCAGTAGCAACTTGTGGCTTGTTTGGTAGGAATCTCCCTTGAGAATCTCTTTCTCTCTATATAAACATTGTGATACACCTTTAAATTGTCTTGTTCCTTCCTGTACGTGATTAGTGTCTTTTTGTTTTTGAGTGTTTTAGGGGGTTGTTTCAGAATAAATAAAAAATACAATAAAGGAGTGTGGAAATCAAAATAACTAGAATTAAAATTTTACTTCTAAAAGACAATAAAGTTATTTACTAAAAGTGGGAAAATTACTCTAGGAAACAAAAAATAAAATCAAGAAAACTATCCTAGAAAATAGGAAATGAAAGAAGTAAATTTATCCTAGAAAATAGGAAATGAAAGTAGGAAAATCATCCTATAAATAGGAAAATTATCCTAGAAAAGAGGAAATGAAAGTAGAAAAATTAAAGGCACACTTTGCATAAAATAAATCACTCTTGTAGGAAATAAATCCTAAAACCATGAACTAAGTAAATTAAAATATTGTAAAGAGGCATTCAAGGCTATACACCATTTACTTCCAAAAAATTATGCATCTATCATAAGATACCATAGTACCCTCACTCAACTTAGCCGACTGAAACTATATGTTTAGGAACTTAGACATCTAGCATAAGACACTGCAGTATCCTCACTCAACTTGTTTGGCTGGGTAGAATAGTGCATTAACCAATCTTAAAAAAATAATCATTGATTTTATAAAATAATAATTGACACCCTCCCCAGCAATGGTGCCAAAATGTTGTGTAGACTAATTACCTAGTAAATTCCAAATTCTTGAGCTAATCAACATTAATTATCAAACTAGTGTGTGTATGCTTTTCAAATTTGTTAGTATTATATATGCATTGTTGGTTCATAAATCAGTTTGATTTCCTATTTACGCTATAATGAACTTATATTGAAATCACTAGATAGTTATACTATGAAACTATTATGATAAAAATATATAAATACTTCACACTTATAAATCACACATGCATCACACTTTATATAGTTAGATTAATAATTAAATTTACTTACAAACTCTTAACTAAGGAGGGTCAGGATATTTACTACAACTCCTTATGAGGGGGTCCTTCCTCATT
Organism: Torreya grandis; assembly: GCA_037957365.1. Lineage (NCBI taxonomy): Eukaryota > Viridiplantae > Streptophyta > Pinopsida > Cupressales > Taxaceae > Torreya > Torreya grandis. Next base: position 1,158,789 of record JARHVA010000110.1, read on the forward strand.
CAAAACTAAGTTATAATCCTTTTTTGAAATAATTTCAAAAGCTTCTTACAGAATCATCTTTCTCATTACTCAAATATGTATCAATTAAAGTTTACTATAGAATATTATGATGCAATGACTTTTATAGTTATATTAATGATCTAATCTTTAATTTCAACTCACCAACTCCTAATTTGATGTAGGATATGCCTCAAATACAAAAGGTAGTTTATTAACTTCTAACCAAAGACACCAAACTAGGAAAAATACAAATACTTTAGAAACTATCCTAGTGAATCTTCAAGTGGCTAGTAACTAAAGTTACTTGTTTTAGGTTTGATTGGGTTAAGGATAAAGTATACCATTTTGCTATTTTATTTATTTTTGTCTCCTTCCTATTATACTTCTCTTTCTCATCTTTAGTAACACATCTAAATTTACTTGCATTTAGGGAATCCATACAATAGCTACTATCCTTTACAATCATCCATTTGGTTCCCAATATAATTGGATGTGTCCTTAAGATCTGATCATAATAATAACTTTGTTTTGTATAGTGGCTATAAGTAACTTATAGGTGAAGCCTACAATTGTTGTGGGCACTCTACAGTGGCTTCATGCAACTTGTAGGTGAAGCCTATAGTTGTTGTGGGAAACTTGTAGTGGTTATGGTTAGCATGTAAGTTTTATGCCCAAACAAGATCCTACAGCCTTATGTTATCCTTCAAATGCTTGTTAAATACATTTACACAAGTATACTCTAATTAAGGAAAAAACATAAATAATTCATAACATAAAATATATATATCAATGCACACATAAAATCATAAATTCATTCATTCATTTGTAGAGTCATGGATGGTTGTGAGGATTTATATAGGAAAAGATATATACTAAGTATGGATGAGGATTATAAAATAGAGCAATTGGTATCCTTATCATAGATCTAGAGGAGGAAGTCTACATGGTTGAGCCATACGGTTTTTGGGTTCCTAGTAAGGAACATCTTGTTTTCAAGTTGATCAAGTCCTTGTATGAACTTAAGCAGGATCCTCAAGTCTGGTATGAAGATAGATTCATACCTTAGGAAGTCTAGTTTTAAAAGGTGTAATTATGAACTAACTCTCTATGTAATGGTGTCTAGTTATGATATCTTGATTCTCATCATATATGTTGATAATATAGCCATAATTTGGAGTAGTGTCAATCTCATTCAACAAATAAAGGCTAATATTTGTTGTACTTTTGACATGACAAAATTAAGACTACTAAAAGTTGTTAAGTTTTGGCAAGGTGATTATGTTTTATTCATGTCATAGAATAAGTATGAAAAATCATTTATGGAAAAGTTTAAAATTATGGATTATAATCCAAATCACACACCTATGAAAGTTGGATCTAAGACTTCAACTAACACTGCTTTACCTCTAGTCAATGAAATAGTGTATCAATAACTAGTGGGTAATCTCATTTACCTCACTACCACTAGACCAAATATTTATTTTGTAGTGAGTTTTATATCTTGATTGATATTTAAACCATATGAAGTACATTGATTAGCTATAAAATGGGTATTAAGGTATATTAAAGGTACTCTTGACTTTGGCATGCTATATAAGAAGTTTGTATATTTTGAGCTTTTAGGATATTCTATCTTTGATTAGGTGGGATCAGTAGATTCAAAAAAATACACAACATGTTATGTATTCACTCTTGGTTTAGGATTTTTATCATGGTAGAGCAAACTACAAAATATAGTGGCATTATCTTCAATAAAAGTAGATCATAAAGTTGCAGTTAGTGTAGGTTTTAAAACTATGTGGATAAAGAAAATCTTGGAGGATTTTCAATTTTAGTCATCAAATCCTACTCTAATTTTATATGAAAGCTAGATTAGTCTTAATATGGTTAAGAATCTAGTATTATATTCTAGGACCAAAAAAAATTATGTTCACCATCATTACATCTGACAGTTGGTTGCAAATGAGACATCAACCTCTTCTATTGTCCCACTGTAGAGTAGCCAACTGATATAATGACCAAACCACTTACTTTAGATAAGTTAATTAAATATAGAGACAAACTTGGTCTTGTTTCTAATTTATTCATTAAGGGAGGATATTATCATATTATTGTAATACCTTAGGCTATTTGTTAAGGTATAATCCCTATGCATATGGTTATAGTGGTTTTAAACAATTAGTTAAATAGGTTACATGGGCCTAGATATTTCATTTTACCCAATGTTTATGGTTCCACCCACCTCATTATTTTTTGAGTGTTTCTTTTATGATTATATAATAATATTCTATGTATTGTTTATGTACACTAGTTAATTCATTTCTTCATTTCTTTGCTGAATCTAATAAAAATGGTAGCTACTTATAAAACTTGAGAGAGAAGTGGGAGAAGAGAAGTCTAAGAGTCATAAAAAAACTTGTCATGCTGAGAGGAGGATTTAAATATGTAATATAATTAATTATGAGACATACCATGCATGTTTTGATAGGACAAATGGCCTTCCAAGTTATGAAACTCATGAAATGTGGTGTAAGACTCCTCATTCCACATAAGAAAACTGCCTTAATCATTTATCCCTTTTGAAATGTCCCACAAATGATTAGGGATAGATATCATGATTGAAATAAGAGGGAGTGTTTATATACATCCTCCACCATGCATTAACTAGATCCCTAATCATCTAAATTCTTCTATAGATGAGTCATCACTGCTTGTAGTCCAAGAAACTCCTCTTTCACTCACCCCTCACACTTTTCCTCAAATTTGGATTCACTTTTCCATGTAAATAAATAAAATGGGATAAATTAAACTTTTAAATATCTTATAAATACCTTAAAAGGCCATACACTTGAAGTTCTCATCCTTCTCACTATCTTGCTCCCTTTTCCAGTTTTGACTAGCTGAGATAAATCTGCTTGTAGAAACACTTAAGAGTTTTGATGAGGCATGAAATGGTCATAGTGAGTTAGATTAATTCATAATATCACTCCATAATTTTATTTATCTTATTTAAAGTCATTATAAACTTAAAACACCCAAAATAGTCAAAGAACGCTGATTTATCTCATGTTCGTACAAGTAGGGAACACCTCAAGTGGATGGGAAGGGTCTCTGGAGAATCCCTTGTAAGGTTTCATTAATTTAATGACCATTACATATAATATAGATAGATATAAATCCTTGTTTTATGATTCATAGGTGTAGTGGGATAAGTATCACTCACATCACCATTTGATGCTAAACCCAACTGGTCATAATGACTTGCTTTTTTGGTCTTCAAGATTCCATCTTTAGTTCAAAATTTCTCTTTGACTCATGGTATCTATAGTCTCTTTGACATATGTTCCTATTTATTGTAATATTAAGATTAATTATTTATTTCAATAATCTCTTTTAGGAAACTTAATTTTTTCAAATATCTCATTTCATTCTTTACACTCACAAGCTTCCCTTCATGCTTCCACTAGCTCCTTATTAGGCTATTCACACTTAGGTCTCAAATGCCAACCTTTAATATAGGTCTTGAAGAATAAATATCCCTAAATAAATGATTTAATATGATCTTAACACATATATTTTAGTCTCCCTCAACCCTTGTATCACACTTCACCATTTGACTCTACACTTTTAGGCCACTATGGGTTATTTGGGCCATTACCCATTTTTTCACAATTCACCCTATTTGAGATATCTCCTAATTTTATTGAGAAAATAATCACTCTTTGGGATACCATCTATGATATTTGATTATTACAAAAAGTTTAATTAACTATTTCAATTATTACATCCCTTTTTTATTCTCCATTCATTATAATTAACCTTATATTAGGTCTATCTCTGCCTAGTTCCATCTCAATCCTTCAAAGTCCATACCATCAATACCATACAACTCTAAAACCATAGTAATCTCTTAGATCACATTGAATTTTACCATATTAAAAATTTTCAAGATTTTTTTATGGTGGAAACCCATTTTAAAAGTAAAACCCTAATCCTAAGGTTTCTTTCACCCTGCATTGGCTGAGAGGTCTTAAAATTCTCTATCTCAAGAACAATAAATTGACATCTATAACCTTACAATGATATGAATGTATAGAGAACCTTAACCAGGGATAGAATTGTCCATTTGTATAGGTATCAAAACCATATAAAGGTTTGGGTAACTCTAAAAAATATAGATTTATATATCATAATGAATTTCATCTTACCAACCAATAGAGAAAGATTCAAATACCTTCTTTTTAAGGCTGCGACCTTCAACCATTACTTGATTGTCACCATCCACCAACTAGTAAACCTTTAACCTTACAAGATATTATCAATACTAAGGCCTAAATTTAATTACAAATATAATATATTACACTACAATCTAATACAATTCAATAATATAAATATACAAAATCTCATTTCCTTATTTATTTATTGGATCACCAAAACATTACAAATTTTGTACTTATTGGTAATTTATCATATTTATTAAGGACCTTCATATAAATTTGCACTCTTAGTTTCTCCTACATATTCTTAGAGAGCTCTCTCATACCTACCCTATCCTCTTATATCATCCAATCCTATAAAATGACTTTTACTCACCAATTCTAACATAGGTTTTGGGTTGGTTACACCAACTTCTTACTCTAACTACCTCAACGTGAGGTTTCCTTTCAAATTATCAGGACAAGACTTATATCCTCATGATTATATAAATTTATGACTTAAAACGCATTATACAAATATTCATGGCCCTATTAAACTAATATTTTATCATCCAACCATCTTAGACTTTAGTTATGCTCTTTTTGGCTCTTTTCAAATATTTAAATTTTCATATTCCTAATTTTGGAGGGAAAACACCTAGAACTATTTGATAAAACCCTATGACTCAAAATGGACTATAAATATGTAAATGGACCTAAGAAGGTCCATTACACTCATTTACATCATACTTTTACCATATTTAACCTCTTATTGACCATAACATAAAAAGGACATCTTTTAGCTTGATGCTCCTGCATCATACTCCCTAGGAGGGAGAAAAATTGAGCCTCATTATTTATTTATTGGTTTATAATTTATCCTTTGAGGTTCATTCATACTTTTTTGACTAATGTGCATCCTTTCTTTTTCCCTTTTCCCTTCCAAACTCTTGCATTTATTCCCTTTGGATTTGTTTATCTCCCTTATTCATGTATCTTCTACCTCCATGAGGTGTTCCAACTGCTATAGATATTTTTTTTCCATATTATCTCTTTTAAAAGTGTATTTTACCTTAATAATATTTATATTCATACAATTTTTGTTCATTCTTCTTCCTCATGCTTGTTTGATAACTTGTCTTGTCTTTGTTTTCACTTAATTCTTGCTTGTCTAATGGTTTTTACTTCTTGTTCATGCTATCATCTTCCTCATTAGGATATAATGGATTATTTTTCATGTAAAAATATATAATTTTCCCCATTTGAATTCTTTTTTTTCCTCTACTTCACTTTCTATTTCTTTTTTATGTCTTTTATATCATCTTGCTCACTATGCAAGAGTAACTTCTTGTTCCTCTCTCACTCATCATAGTAAAACATGATTTAACTAGTATTTAACCTCCCATATGCATTATTTTAAAATGTAAACTCATCTTGTCCTTGACCCATGGAATAACTCACCTTGTTTTCTTCTTTATGCTCTATTTTCTTCTTAACTAGCTTACCTATTTGTACAACTTCTTATGTCTCTCTTTGTTTCTCCTCTCTTGATGTTTATTGGAGTTCTTTCTTGAAATTTACCTATTGTTACTCAAATATTTTCATCCCATTAGATGGGGTAAACATGTAATATAACATCTTCATCTCCTCTTTCAACTTGAATGCATCCATCTCTTCAAAACTTCATCAAACTTTGGTCTACATTGCTCTTCATTATCTTGGGCAACTTGTTTTTTGTCTTCTCCTTAGATTCCCTCATTTTTTAGAGTCATATAAGCCTCCTCATGCAACACCTTATGCTTATCAAGCACCATTTGAGGTGCTTCATCCTCATCTTTCTTTTCTACACACTCATTCGTCAAGGCAATTTTTTCCATGTATAAAATGTATTCATCATTAAAATCAAATTAAAACATATCATCATATACAACATTTGAAAACACATATTTAAAACACTTATCTTCTCTTATGCATTAATTTTCTTATTCACATGGTTGTACCTTCATCTCATTGACTTGAATTTCTTGAATTATCTCTCTTGCTTGCTTTGTAGGCTTTCCATCTTCTTCAATCTCCATGATTTCTTGGTGTACACTTGCACTAGGATCCTCTTATACTCTTTTCATACTTTTTCCCAGCCATTTGATACCTTTTACCTTATTATTCTGCCACTTGCTTCTCATTTCACCTCTTTCATACCTCATGCCTTTATTCTTTACCATGACAACTTGGTACACTTTGCCATTTTTTCTTTGTTTACATACTTGTGTCTATTTTGCACATGTATTTTTACCTTGATTTATCTCTTGTTTGAGGTTCAAATACTTCTCATCACCTACTTGTTTAGGCAATTTAGGCCATATATATCCATGACCTTGTTATCTTTTTGAGGGATGAAATTTTTCATTCTTTTCCTCAACCTACATATCATCCTTTTATTATTCATATACACAATTAGAATCAATGTTCAAATACTCATTTACCTCCAAAGGCAAATGCTGCAAGCTCATCTCTTTATTTAGGTCTTCATGGGTAACCTTCATGTCTTCTTGGTGCACTATATCCTTAGTTTCATCTACTTTACATGGAAATGCATCATAGTCTTCCTCATTCTATTCATTTTCAACATGTGGAATGTCTTCAATCTCCATCATCTTGTCTTATTAAAGAGGATCTCTTTCTTTGTCATCCTCTTGCCACCTTATTGGTGATATATTTGGCCCATTTTTCATTAAATTTGAAGCCTCATGATTGACCTTCACCACACTTGTCTTCATACATGAAAAAAAAAACTTGAAAGCAATGTGAGCATATAATATGAGAGACCACATAGTCTCTTTGAATGTCTTTAGCATATACATCCTCCATCTCTTCTTATATTCATTATTTTATGCTCTTCTTGGCACTTTTATCTTCTTATTATTCTCTTCAATGATAACCCTCATATCTATCTCTCTATCTTGTTGCTCACTTGGAAACATCTATCTTCTCATGCCTCTTTGGGCTGCCTTCTTTCTCTTCTCATTCTTCAAGACACTCTTCTTGTGCCTCATTCTCCTCACAAGTGGCTCTAGTGGCCACTTTAATATTCTCCTCATATTCAAACCATTCCATTGTCTTTCTTTTTCTGTTATGAGCTTCATCATGAGCTCTATCCTCTCTATATCTTGTCTCAATTATTTTCTTATATCTTCCACTTCTCTTTCTATATCCATCTTCTCCATTATTCTTTGTTTTCTAGGCCTATTTAGACCTTCCTCTTAGAAAGTTTATCAACCTTGGATATTAGACCTATATTGGGCCTTTCCTCTTTTTTTGTCTTATATCTAAGACCTCTTCTTAACCTCTTTGACTCTCTTTTGGAGTCTTCTTTATTCTCTTTTATCTCTTGGAGCTCCAATGCTCTCTTTTCTCTCTACCTTCTCTAGACTTTTCTTGACTAGTTCCTTGTTATTATCATAGGAATTTAGGGATATTATTTTTCTATCCTCAATATGATATACCTATATACTGATCTTAATGGATCAAACCTACAACATCCTCTTCTCCCTCAATACCTTTCAAGTGTCATCTCTCATGCATACCTCATAACATATCTTGCCTATATCAAATCAACAACTTGGAATAACTAAAAATTAATAAAACCAAGATATTAAGTCAATATGATACCAAATAATGTAGAGGTATAGTGGGAGAAGTCTCACTGATATCACCATTTGATGCTAAACCCAAGTGGTCATAATGACTTGATTTTTTGGTCTTCAAGATTCCATCTTCAGTTCAAAATTTCTCTTTGACATATGTACCTATTTATTGAAATCTTAAAATTAATTTTTGATGGCATTAATATATTTGAAGACACTTAATTTTTTCAACTATCTCATTCTATTCTTTACACTCATAAACTTCCCTTCATGCTTGCACTAGATCCATGTTAGGCTATTCACACTTAGGTCTCAAATGACAACCTTTAATAGAAGTCTTAAGTAATAAATATCCATAAATCAGTGATTTAATATGATCTTAACACATATATTTTAGTCTCACTCAAACCCTATATCATAATTCACCACTTGACTCTATGCCTATAGGCCATAATGGGTGATGTAGGCTAGTAGCTATTTTTGCACAATTTTGCCTAGTTTGAGCAATCAACCACCTTTATTGAATAGCTAATCACTCTTTTGGGTACCATATATTCTCCTTGATGCTTCCATAAAGTTTAATTAACTAGTTCAACTATTAAACGCCTTTTTTTATCCTCTATTAATTACAAATAGCCCTATATTAGGTTTATCTCTACCTAGTTGCATCTCAATCCTTCAAAATCCATATCATTAGTACTGTACAAATCTAAAACCATAGTAATCTCTTCTAGCACATTTAATTTGAAAATATTACAAATTTTCATGACTTTTTTATGGTGGAAACTCCTTTTATAAGTAAAACCCTAATCTTAGGGTTTCTCTCACCCTCCACAAGCTGAGAGATCTTAAAATTCTCTATCTCAAGAATAATAAACTAACATCTATAAACTTATAATGATATGAATGTATATAGAAACTTAACCATGGGTATATCACTATACTTATCCATTTAAATAGGGATCAGCAACATTTAAAGGTTTGGGTAACTCCAAAAAACATAGAGTTGTATGTCATAATGAATTTCAATTTGCCAACCAATAGAGAAAGATTCAAATACCTTCTTTTAAACAATATAACCTACAACCATTCTTTTATTGTCACCATCCACCAACTAACAACCTACAACCTTACAAGATATTATCAATACTAGGACATTAAGGGAATTACAAGGATAATATATATTGCACAATAATCTAATACAATTTAATAACACAAACATATAAAATCTCATTTCCTTCTTTATTCATTGGATCATTAAAACATTACAAATTTTGTCCTTCTTGGGAATTTATCATCTTTCTTGAGGAGTTTAGATAAATTTGCATTCCTAGGTTCTATTCAATCTTATTAAAGATCTCTCTCCTACCTACCATATCCTCATATATTATCTAATCCTAAAAAATGAATTTTACTCAAAAATTCCAATGTAGGTTTTGGGTTGGTTACACCAACTTATTTACTCTAACTACCTCAACATGAGGTTTCCTTTCATATTATAAATACAAGCCTTATATCCTCATGAGTATATAAATTTATGACTTGAAAAAACATTATACAAAGATTCATATCCCTATTGAACCAACATTTTATCATCCAACCACCTTAGACTTTAGTTATTCTCTTCTAGGCTATTTTCAAATATTTGAATTTTCAAATTCATAGTTTTGGAGAGAAAACACCTAGAGACTATTTAACACAACCCTATGACTCCAAATAGACTAAAAGGACATAAATGTACCTAATAAGTTCCCTTACACTCATTTACATCTTAATTTAACCATATTTGACCTATTATTAACCATAACACAAAAATGAAATCTTTTATCTTGATGCTCCTGCATCATTTTTCCAATCGGGTCCTTATCCACGGTTTTATAGAGTTTTAGGCTCTTTTAACTCTTAATATTTGTTCATAAAGATGTGACATTAGAGTTTTATAAAAATCCCACAAAATCAATGTTTAATAAATAAATATTTCAACTTCCCCAAACTTATTTAACCTCCATGCACACTCTCTAATAAAATGTGAGCTTTCAAACCTACTTACTCAAACTTTGACCTTCATTTTCCATACCCCTGAGTTGTCTTTGAGCCAAAATTGGCTTTGTTATGAAATTTTAGAAATATTATAAGATTATATGCATCTAAAATTTCACCATAAACATTTCATAATCTATTGGAGTGTCCACATAAGGTTGGAAGTGAAACTAACCTCCTATTTGGGTTTTAGGCCTAAACCCTACCTAATAGGCATGTCTGCATCCTTGAAGGTATAGAACATTGTATCAAGATTATTAACTTTATGAATGTTTTATAATATTTTTTAAGTGTAATTAAACCTTTAAAACCTCATTTAAAAGTCTTATCATCCCTTATCTCATCCCCTTATCTCCATTCTCTAAGACTGTAGGGTTTGTATCTTAGGGAAGTACCCTCTATCTGAGATAAAATAAAGGGTACTTCCCTTATTTACTTAGACAAAGTAGAAGTTTAATGGGATTATATAATTTAAATAGACAGTCTATATAATATTTTAATCCTTTTTCACCTCATTATACCCTTTAACTCTTACAAGACCCAAGATAGATTATGATGAAGGGGACTGTGTGCAGGGTTTAGGATATAGATTGTGTGTTGCATCATTAGAGCCCTCTCTAATTTTTATCCACCATGAGAGTGAATTATGTGTTCTTAAATATATTTTAGTCTCTTTAAATAATTTAAATAATCATACTTTCTTTAAAATCTTCATTTTTCACACCTTACCTTGATTGACCTAGACTGAGTACAATTTCTTAACTATGTTTTGCTTCAATGCACCACACTTGTAGGTGATACCTACATGGTTTAAGATTTAAGGACATGTTTATAGGCCTCATTATGGTTTAATAATTTCATTATAAATTTTTTATACCTATTTACCTCATATTTAATTTGTGTCAAATTCAAACTATCACTCCTTACCCCACGATTACATACAATCAGCTACAGTTGACTGTGTTGGGACAAGTAGGATCTTGTAGGTGTAGATTTCATTTATGATATTTGTCACATCACTTTGGGATCTTATGAGTCATTTTTAATCATCTTTCATCAACCAATGTTGATTATTACATGCTTAATTCCTTATCATGGATGATTTTTGAGTTTGCCCTTAGTTATAGGTGGGTAGTTTCAAAGGTGAAGACACCTATAGGTGTATATGGGGCTCAAAACTCTGAATATCATCCTCTTTAAATTAAATTTAAATCATAAATGATATTTTAAAATATCTATATCTATTAAATCATGGATGCATTATTCAATACTACAAATTTGGATGAAGAGGTCTCTTTGGAGCTCAAATCCTATAGATGTCATTGTCTAAATTTAGTGGTCAAAGGTGCATCTTTAGGTCTTTCTAGTAATAAAACCAAATGAATAAATTAATCTCTTCATTTTGAAATTTTTAATCCTATGATAAGGCTATATTATGAGTTCATCTAGATTAGTTAAGACCCCTAGTAACCTTGTCATATGATCTCAACAAAATGGCTAGGTACTCTATTTTCATGTTTTATGGATTTGATCCTTGAATCCATAGTTATTACCTTTTAAATTAATTTATAACCTTACCTACCAACCTATAATTATAAATATGTATGATATGATCTTTAAAACACACTAGGACTTTAAGAAGGGTTTCACCATGTCTAATTTCCCCCATTTATCATTCTCAACTCTTTGTGGTGCCACTTATAGGTGAACTTTTGCATGTGTGTAGTCAATGAGTAGAAATGTAGGTAGTGTGAAAGATATATATATATATATATATATATATATATATATATATATATATATATATATATATATATATATATATATATATATATATATATATACATACATACATACATACATACATACATACACATATACTTGTAATAAATTTTAAACACTCAAAAGATCTCAAAATAAATTCTTAACACTCTAGAGGATTTAAAATAGGATATATATATATATATATATATATATATATATATATATATATATATATATATATATACACACACACACACATATATACATACACATATACTTGTAATAAATTTTAAACACTCAAAAGATCTCAAAATAAATTCTTAACACTCTAGAGGATTTAAAATAGGTATCAAGGCTCTCATTCCAACATGAATTTCTCTTGAGATACTCCTATGTACATTCATTAGTGGTGGAAGACTAAGTGTAAATTAGAAATTATATTCTCATGTTCTCTATAATGCCACCTAAGGATGAAATTGTTTTATCATGTTCTAATAGTATGTTTAACACCTTATATCTAATCATTACTTCTCCTTGAGTATTATACATACCTTTATTACACATAACTCACCATGACTATGAATGCACTATTGTCACTTGGATTTGTACCCCTTGAGGAGATTCTTAGATATCTTAATCCAAGTGTCATAATGGAAACATCTCTCTTTCTATGGGTAACAATTTGTTGATATGAATCTCTAGAAGGGATAGTTTCCTTGATGCACTCTTTGAATTACTTTCTTACCTATCAACTTTGGATGAAAAGGGTATAGAAAAACAACTAAGAAAAATAAAAGGTGATGCACCAATATTGAATTTCCTCCTATTGACTAAAATTATACTAATTATATCTAAACAAATCTTCCTTCACTCAAGACTCACAACTCAAGATGGATTGTCACATCAATATTTAATAAGTTAGGTTTTTCGAGGTATTTGAATGCTTAGGAGGGTAATGGGTGATTAATTTTGGGAATATAGTCATAAAAAATTATAAAATACACATAAAATTAAGAGAAAACACTAAAAAATACTTGTAAAAATTAATCTTTTGTACATTGGAGAACAATCAAGGATAACATGCTTGAAAAGATCATCTTCTACTAGACAAGATCAATAAGATTACATCAACACTCAATTTTTAAAAATGTAAGTTGGTATATTCACTTGTTTTATTTATTAAATAAATATTCAAGTACAAAATTATCTAGGGTTTCATAATCAACCAATGGAGGCTCCCAAAAAGAGCCAAAAGGGTCAATATTTATAGCCTTTGAGAGAAGATCAAGATAAGGGAAGTCCAAATGTCACTTGGACACTAGTAAATCTAAGGAAAGGGGTTAAAATTTTAATGAGAAAGAGGTATGGAATCAAACATGAAATTTTAGGAGGACCAAGTGTCCATACAAGTCATGAAACTAATGAAAAGTAGCATAAAAATCTTTATCTTGGCTCAGAAAATGCCTTCATAATTTGAACCTATTTTAATGTCCCAGAACTAACTAGGGATAGGTATGATTATTGGGATAATATGTAATGAATTAAATAATTCATTTAAATTCATTATTTGTATTCCTACTCATTTGGAAACTCGTAGAAGGTAGCCATCAATAAATACAGTCTAAAAAACTCCTTTCTCAGTCACCCCTCACACTTGGCCTCAAAATTTGATTCATTTTTCCATGATTATCCATGTGATGGAGTTAATTAAACTTTTTAAGACCATTTATATCCTTAGAGGCATTAGGCAAGCTTTAAAAATGCTCACACTTGGATTTTTCACCCTTCTCACCCTTTTGTCCACTATGCCAATTATGACTGGCTGAGATGAAGGAAATTATTTGCATACTTATAATATTTTCCCAAGAATTAAATGAATATTAGGGGTTATATAAAGTCTATATACTTCATCCAAACTTGATTGCATCTTTTGAAGACTCCTAAAACCTACAAAACATAAAAAATGGTCAAAAATACCCTATTTTGCATGTTGTCTATATAATTTCATAGAGATCATCTTGGTGTAAGATATAATAATGGAGTCCTATTAAAGTTATAATATCTTACATGGTCAAACTATTTCATTTGGATATCTCTCCAAGCTTGGTTTCTCCATCGGGGCCAGGCTAAGGGGTTAGTAGGGTTTTAGGTAGTTTTTGGTATTAATCTTTGTTAATAAAAATTTGAAATTAAAAATACCACTAAATTCCACAAAATGTATTAAAATTTACCATTATAACACCCCCAAATTCTTATGGTTCCCATGTAAGGCCTCAAAAAACATATGAGCATTTGAAAACACCTCATCAAGCTTGTCCTTGCTTTTCCTGCATGTTTTTACTCTCTCTAGGATATAAATGGATTTATTTCAAGTTATACTACATAATAAAAGTTTAAAAAGGTCCATATCCATCTCAATAACATGCCTCAATCATCTAGATAGTCCACCAAGATTTAGAAATGAAGATGGACCCCCAATTGGTTCCAGGTCTCCTCAAGGCCTAATAGGTCTACTAGGCACCCTATTAGATTTGGATGATAGGAATGATATATCATAGGTATATTTGTGTATCATGAATTTTCACATCCCATTTATCTTATTATACAATTTCATAACCCTACAAACACCATTCTTCATCTTCTTATCTCATTCACCAACTAGACTTAGTGGAAACTTGCCTAGTTGGACTGTATGCAAGGGGAAATTTAGACATAGATAGAGATTTGAGTTTGATATATTACTTATCATAATTTGTTAACCTTAATTCACCTAAAAAAAAATTTCCATGAGGTTTCCAAATATCCATATAAGGCCTTTTGCTCATTTTGCCCTCACTAGCTCACTTTGCCAAAATCTGATTTTCTTAGACTAGCTGACCTCTGATATAAAACAATGAGGTATAGACATTATCCATTAGTAAAATTGAATATTTTGGGATTTTTAAAATTAATTATGATCAGAAAAGGATTTATTCCATGGTTTAAGTGTTTAACCAGCTCCAAATGCCCAAAAAAGGCATCTAAAAAGCTTGTTTCTTGCATATTTTCCTTCATTCCAAGAATGACTCTTCAAGGCTAGATCCAATGATCCTAAGAATTAATATCATGTTACTCATCTCTAATTCATTTTAATGTATATTTTAATTCACCTAAACAACCCATTTCCTCTTGAATTCTCATTCTTACCTATTGATCAAAGAGCTCCCTAATGTAACTGTACAAAATAATAACTTTGGCCAAGTAGGGAAAGAAGGTGATCACCTTGGTAGAATATTGGTATTTTTTAAACACTCTATCACCTATAATGAACCATTATATAGTGCCTGAAACTATCATTTCTTCCCTAAACAATTCCATGTTCCACTTTACCCTTATTAGCTTTCACCATATTGTAAGTGTATACAGGGGCCTAAAGCAATTATGTAGGATTACTTCTCCTTTAGAGGAGTCTTATGAATCCAAAACCATCCTTATTTAGGTGACCAATCACTCATTTATCATATTTGAGATCTCATACCCTAGAAATGCATTTTTACCCTTCAAATTGGTTTCACTAACTACTGACTGGGACACATGTTTTTTAAGGCTTGCCTGTAGGTGTAACTACATCATGAGACCTTACTTATGATGTTTGGTAATATAACTTAAGACCATATTGGTAACATAGTTAATATTTAAACTTTCATTCAACTTTTAAGAATCTTAAAGATTCAAGAAGACATCAAAATTTGGGTTACTGTCTCATACCTTACTGGACTGAGACACCCCTACTTGTAGGTACATATACTTATAATGAGCTTGTTCATGATGCTAAAATACTCCTATTGAAACCCATTGAAGTCAAAAGATACATTCTTGATATTTCATTCAAACTAAGAGTCCTAAAAACACCATTTGAACCTAAAAAATATGGTCATTGTCCTAGACTAATATGCTCTACCTATAGGGCCTACTGTAGGTGTTCATAGACTTATCCATTTGTTCATAATGTTTATAAACTTCCTTGAACCCTATATGGGGTCATTAAACATCCATAATCATCTTATGTTCACTTATATTCTTCCATAAAACACAAAACTTTTTTCTTTGTTCCATGACTGAGAAACTTGATGTAGGTGTGCATTTTTTCGTACAAGGGACACCTCTAAACAGTCATGGAGGTTGTAAGGGAACATCTCAATCCTTTATTGCTTACATTTAAATCATTTGAACTCATCCCATTAGTCTATCCATCCTAGTCATGGGGTTTTATCAATGTTTCTCCTTGGGGTGATAAAAGACCATATAAGCCTCAAACCTGTTGATTCCAATGGAGCATTTTAGTGTTTTTTAAGCTACTTTGAAGGCTAGTAACTCCCACCTTGTATTGAAATTTTGACCCCCATTCTTGGCTTATATCTTGTCTATGTTATGGAATATATGATTAACTTAGTTATATAACTTGTAATACCTTGAAATCATGTTTTAAGATATTCACAAGAAGTCCTCTGACCTCTATTTTGCTATTTTAGGGAAAGCTTCCCTAAACTTAGTCCTTTATCTTCAAATATGAATTTGCATTTCCTATTGACCTTTAGACACTTTATATGAGATTTTCATGGCCTAAATACCATACCAAACCTTAATTATGTGTCCAATTATTTCATGCTCTCCATGAAATCACTTTATTAACCTACTTAGCCACCTATAGGTGGATGCTTTGGTACACTAATAGTGAGCTAGATATGAACAATATGGAAATTTCTATGAAATTGAACTTTATATGATTACATAGAGAATTACAATTCACCTATATCCATACTAATAGGTTGGAAAACATATTTTACCCTTTCACACCTCAGTATGACATTAACAAGGCCTTGTAGGTGTCTATTAGGATGTTTTGTATAGGTAGGGGATGGACTTGGGCAAGAACCTGTCAAGCAAAACCTTCAAAACAACTAAAATGAAATTTTTAACCTTCAAGTAAATGGTATACATTAATATAGCCATAAAACAAGCTTCAATAACCATCTCCAACATGAAAATCACTTGCATATACATGGAATAAAGTAATTAGGAGCATAAAATGACTATTTTAACAAGGTGGATGAACTTCTTATCACACTTGCAACTTACCCAAACATATAAATGGGCTCTTTAAAACTTATTATGGATTGGAAAAATATAATATCCTGATTATAATCTCATGAACAAGTTAATCAATTCTATATAGGTGACTACAAGTGAAGTCAAGCATGAAGTTGATAATGGAGGAATACAAGCTTGAAATCTACTCAAAGGATGACATGATGAAACAAAAACATATAAGGAGGTCTTAATATGACCATAATACTTGTGGAACACAATTTAAAATATAAATGAGACCCTTATAGGAGGAAAATAGTCAACAAACAAGAAACACTTTAGCTAAAATTGCACATGGTGATACCTTATTGCATCATGGACTAATTTTCTCATCCAAACATTATGAAACATGAAAATAATAATGGATAACATCTATAAAGGAATAATAAATACTTTGGAGTGAACATAACTAATTGGTTTTTATTAATTTGACCAAAATAAAGCAAAACATAAAGGGTGCATGAAACAACTACCAAAAAAGTATAGTCCACTTCATGAGGCTGGTTTGTGAAGAAAAGTCCACCATTATTCAAAAAACAATTATGTAAATATATATATATATATATATATATATATATATATATATATATATATATATATATATATAAGTTTAATATAACCTTCCAAAAGTGTTTAACTTGAAACATCTTCAATTGTTCATACTAAGCAAAAACCTGAAAGTCACTTCTGTGTGTCTAGGAGACCAAGAAAAGTGTAGAATGGTTTTGGCCTAAAAATGACAATTAAATAGTGAAAAAAACATTTGGATGAGTTTTAATAAGGCTAAGGGGCCCTCCATGATCTTATCCCACCTGGCACACGTCCCCATGAGCCATATAAGTGCCCTTTTCTCCCTTTTTAGTTGGTTTTTGTAGTTTCAATTAGACAACCTATGATATTATGATGTAAGTATAATTAATTATAGTTATACTTACCTATTATATGTTTTAAATTAAAATATGACACCTATGCACTTTTGGAACCATGTCACTTGCATTAATGACCATTAAAAGCACATAAAATGACCCCAAATTGACAAAGTGATTAATATAACTAAGACCAAGGCTAAGATGACCTTAAATGACAAAATAACATGAAATACACTATATGAAAATATATTAGGTCTCATAAAATCATTTAAAACCAATTTTTTACCTAGGGTTGCCCTAATTTGACCTAAAAGTCAAATTTGGTCAATAAATTGATGACTCATAAGGGTGGTATGCCTACTATATTAAGGACCAGTAGCCTTATCTTATCATGGGACAAAGGATTCAATGAATTATTGAATAAAAATATCAAGTAATTTTATAAAACATACACAAAAAAACACACCACACCAAGCAAACATAAGATAAAGCAAGACCAAAACAAGAATCACACATGTGCATAAGCACTTAGGGAAAATATGGGAAACAAAAAATTATGTACAAAGAGAGAGGAGGACCTTAGTAGCAATTTTTTAGATATATCCCATTGACTGGGATATAAATCTCCTCTCCATCTAACTTTGAGAGTTGGAAAGCATTATGTTTCTTGCATTAGGTGATAATATAAGGGCTAATCCACAAAGCATCAAATTTTATGTGTCTTCTAAGCTTAGCCCTATCTTCATCCCACTTTATAATAATCTCTCCCTCTTTAAAACTCCCTAGCATGGATTTCTTGTCAAAGTATCTCTTTGTTTGATATTGGTGAGCTCTCATAGTTTACATAGCTTTATCTCTTATCTCCTCAAGCTCTATCAACTCACACAACTTGAATTTCATTCTTTCATTTTACATCAATTCCAGTTGATAAGTGAGATCCAAGGCTGATAGGTCAAGTGAAATAGGGATTCTATCTTCATTCACATAAATAAATGTGTATTCTAAGTTTCCAATGTCTCTTTTTGGGGTGATCCTATCATCCTAAAGAGATGTCTTCAACTTGGAATACCAAGTCCTTTGGTTCTCCTCCATTGTTCTCTTTATGATTCTGATTAGATTCTTGTTGGTGGACTCAGTTAGTCCATTCCCTTGTAAATAATAGTTGAAGTAAGTACTAAGATAGATGACATGTTTAAAATCTCATTCACTTGTCTTCATCCTAAGGAAAGCTAATGCATTATTTGAAATCATTATTGAAAGAGCTCTAAACCTTGTCACTATGCCTTCATAGAAGTCTAAAACTAAAATTCCATTTTCTTCCTTGAGAGAAACAACTCTACCGACCTTATAAAGTAATCTATAGTAATCAACACCCATTTATGACCATCACTAGGAAGTGGGTTGATTAGGCATATGAAATAAAAACCTCATTACATAAAGGGTTGATCAACCTAAACTAGATGAAGAGTTAAGGCAAAAATATTCTATTTACCTTTAAAGAGATCATATTTTTGGCACTTCCTTACCCAAGCATGGTTGTCTTTAAAACTAGGCCAAAAGTATCTAGCTCTCACAATCTTAATAGCTGTGGTTCTTAGAGTAAAATGACCACCATCTAGTCCATCATGAAACTCAAGAATTTTTTTTATCAATCTAACCTAATTTAACACACTTGATAAGTCCTTCTTGAACAACACTCCATCAAATAGTACATAAGGAATGGATTGCAATCTAAAGTATCTTCTTCTAGCTCTATCAAGGCCTTGTGGACACTCACTAGTTTTAATAAAATGGATCATATCTTGTGTCCAAATTCTCATCTATGAAGGTTAAAATATCATATTGTCATCATGGAGTGATAAAATAACCTCTTTTTATTCTTTCAAATCTGAATAAAGATGCTCATGTAACCCCTTTCCTTTCATTAGCTTGGTTGTCTTAATTTCTACATCATACTCCATCACTTTTGTGATCCAATGATCCCTTTTTCATTCAAGTCTCTACTCAAAAGTAAATCTTTGACACTAAAATGAGGTACCAATATGTGAATCTTGTTGTTAAATAACATATTCCTAAACTTATTTAGACTTCTAGCAACTAAAAGTACTTTCTTCTCAACATAGGTGTATCTTACCTCATATCCTTCCAAACCTTAACTAAATAATACTATAGGTTGATCCAATTTTTCTTCATTTTATTGATTAAGCATGGTAGAGATTACCTCCTCATTTACAAAGGTATACAATTTAAAATCCTTTGAGAAATTATGACTTGCAAGAGTTGGAACTTAGGCAATGGCTTATTTAAACTTTTCAAAACTTTCCTTCCTTCTTCTAGTCCAAGCGAACACTTCATCATTCCATATCATATAGGTTAGAGGCTTGAATAAATTGGAAAAATCAAGAATGAAACTCCTTATGAAATTATTTTTCCTAAAGAATATTTGTAAATCTTTCTTGTGTTTAGGCAAAGCCAATGCTAAGATTGCACTCACCCTTTTAGGATCTATGGATAAAACCTTTTTGGAGATAATGTGTCCTAAAAGTTTACCTTTATGGGAAAAAAACACACACTTATTTGGATTAAGAGATATTCTAAACTCTCTACATCTCTCAAAAATCTTCCCAAGGTGATTCAAGTGATCCTTTGCATCCTTAGAAAAAACTATGATATCATCAAGATACACCAACACAATGTCATTTATTAGTCCTTGAAAAGCCATATCCATTACACATTGAAATGTAGCTCTAGCATTATACAAGATAAGATGTATTTTAATATAAGCATATGTACCCAATTTATTATTAAGTTTGTCTTATATTGGTCACTTTCCTTCACCAATATATAATTATACCCAAAATATCCATCAAGGAGAGAAAACCTTTCACTACCTATCACAACTTGCAAAATTTGTTCCATGAAAGGAATAGGATAATTGTCCTTCAAATAAACAGGCAACCTAATTTCCCCATTCTTCTTCATAACAGGGACTAAGTTTGCCAACTAATATGAATGCTTAATAGGAAATATGATTTTGGACTCAATCAACTTAGAAAGCTCTTTCTTCATGAGAAGCTCAATCTTAGGATTGATTTGACTTTGTATTTTCTTGATAGGCTTAGCATTCTAATCTATCTCTATGGTATGTTGAGCTAATTTTGGATCAAATCCCTTCAAATAATTATATTTCCATGTAAAGACATTAGAAAACTCTTTGCATAACTCAATGAAAGCATGTTTCTCTTCACTAGTACATACCTTCCCAAGTGAAAGCAACTCATCCTTAAAGATTTTTAATTTCTCATAGTTTTCTTACTTAGTGGACATGCTTACCTTTTCTTTCTTCAACTGGTCATCACCATTAAAGATACTCTCAAGTGTGACTAGGCCTTTAAGGAACTTGTTTGACTTTAATTATACAATATGCCCTCCATATTTCTGTTGTACTTTAGATTGACTCTTATGCAAAAACTTAGCTTCCTCTCATATAAAAAGTTATATTTATTGGTCATTATCAATCACTTTCCAATTAGTGACATTATTAGGTATGGAGGGCCTTACAATCACCTTGAGATGTGGTTTGTACGTATCTTCTCCTATCCCCTTTACAACATAAAATTAAGCTCCAATTGTTTCCAACCTATTAGCATGTTTGCTATATTCTCTTGGGATAGATGTGATTTTAAAAGTTTGGAAATAATCCACAAGATCCCATACTATATTCTTATAGGACTTAAGTAAAGAGTTCTTAGTCACATTTTGGCCTCTTATTTGATTCACAATCAACTCATTATCACTATACACTTGTAATTCTTTCACACCTCTTTCCCTAGCCCATTTAAGACCATGAATATGGGCCTCATATTCTAACAAATTAAAAGTATAAGAGAATTGACATATGAAAGTGGAATAGTACCTTTCTTTGGATGGTGAAACCAACATTTCTCCACTACCTAACCCAATCTTACTTCTAGATCCATCAAAGAATAGTTGTCATAAACCATCCATGTCTTCACTTGGCTTGACCAAGTTTGTCATGAAAGAGTCCTAATAATGCATGAAATAAACTCCAAGACCAGCATCATATATTAATTTTGAAGGATCATGCTCATAATGTTCATCTCCCCATTCATCTAAGTATAAATCATAAACTCCTTCAAGAGAAGATGTTGGAGATTGATCTATGTGAAGTTCCTCCTCATCAGTAATGGTGTAATTGACATTTTACACTTTATGAATGTAAGGTTATAATTGATTGTGATGGATAGGATATGATTAAATATTCACCTTAATACCATAATTTGTCTTAAAAAATATATAGGAACAATTGGCTACCAAGTATCCACCTATCTTAGTTGTAAACTCTCGTAACAAACAAAGAGCAAAGTATGGAGATAAATCTACCACAAACACATCATGAGGAATGGAAAAATTATTAAAATCATGTAAAATAAAGTTCAAATCTTTGAGTAATCCCAAGGTCTTTTTTGGTGATCCATCCAATTGTAAAACTCCTTTAGCCATTGGCTCATACTTGAGGGATAGTTTATCTGATATAGACTTGGGCATAACTGAAGGACTAGCCCCACTATCTATGATGAAATTATGAACTAATAAATCACAAATGATTAATTATAGGTAAAAATGGCAAGTCTTATTAATCTTCTTCACTTGTCCATCAATGTTTTGAGTTCCATTCACCAAGACAACATTCTTATTGCCAGCTGATCCAACTTGCTTACCAAGTTCTTACAATTATTTTTGAAGAATTTTATTTTGTCCAGGTATCATTAATTACTCCCATAGTTAAATATTCATATGTAACTTATTCATCTAGTCCACAACATTGATAGAAGGATTTCTTACCTTGGAAGGTTCTTTGGAAGCACTAGTACTTTGTGGTTTAGCTTATGGAGGTGAATGTGTAGGAGCAGGACTTACATTATGAAACTTCTAATTTTATTGCACTTTAGGGGTGATTTAGACCAACCCACCATTATAGATTATGTAATATTAAAAATAGGTCCTTGATTATTCCCTTGAATCTCTTCAACAATCCTCTTCTTAGACCTAGTGTTAGAGGACACACTAGCATTCACATTGCTTGAATTACCCAAATGATTGATGGCACAAAAATCTCCCTCAAAATGATATATGAGAGTAGAATCATATTTATTTTTCCACTCTCCATTATAATTTGCATTCCATTTTTCATTGGCATCTTGAAAGTGTAAACTTGAGATGCTTGATTTCCTTGTATTGTCATGTCTTGACTAGGCATTTCATTGGCATATGCAACTTGGCCTTGATTTTGGTCATAAGAGGGATAATATGGTTTTTATTTAACAAATTTATTTTGAGTGGGAAAAATAGATTCGGAAGAAGAGACATCATTAGGATTGTAACTTTGGTAAGGCCTAGCTTGAGTGATTTGACCTTATCCTTGATTATTGCCTTGAATAGGAGTCTTATTTACTTGTCCAAACTCATTATAGGGCTTATAATGTATATAAATTTAAGATTTTTTCCTTTTGAGGGAAACCATTTCATTAATAAAATTTCAAAGTAGACTCCTAACTTCATGAATCTCATTTATGGGGGTAACGACAAACCTTTATTCACTAAGCAAAGGAGCCAAGGTAGATAATGCAACTTGAATAGGAGGCTATAAATTAGGGAACAATGTCATTAGTGTCCTAGGAGAAATATTCTTTGCTTGAACAAGACAATTATTAGCATTTATGGCTATCTCATAGGTAGTAGGCAATTTATTCCCACCCATGGATTGGATCATCATGGATATGTCACTATTTAATACTTTTAGATAGTATAAGAAGGCATAATTTGGAGTAGGTCTCACAAGAACTAGAATCCTATCCCATGTATTTTGAAATCTAGTATTAATATATTTCATAAAATCTTGTGGCACCATCTTGATAGTGGTCAATTGATTATCTAGTGATACATGATCACTCTTTTCTCTAAATCTCTTAGTCAATAGATCTCCTAGTTCATCCCATGAACTAATAGAAATTTTAGGTAGAGTCCCATACCAATCGAAAGGTTTTCCTTTGAAAGACAATGCCAATAACATAATAGCCATATTATCCTAGGTGATATTATGGATATTTCAAATGTATGCTATGTTTCTAACATGTTTAATGGTAGTAATAATACCTTATCCATTAAAATATAGAACATTCTTAATGGTTTCTCCTAGAATTTGGTCATATAGGGTAAGATTCAAAGGAGATGATCCAATGAAGGCTACAAAAGGTTGGTTCCTAGCCATATTAGAATGTAAACTATGAGTATTATAGGTTGAAATTAGTAGGAACTTGGACCTTTTAAACATCAAATCTCTTAAATAAGGATGAGTATTCACAAACCTAAACCTTTTGATATAATACAAAGGAAATCAAACAAACTCAAAGGGTATACCTTTAGAAAAAGACCTAGTGGTCACTTTTGGCATGGAAAATAGGGACTGATTATCAACCAAAGAGTTGAAAACTTTATTTGAGTCTCCAGGTACTAAATGTGTATGTTCTTGTAGTTGAAACTATTCCAAGACCAACACCAATCTTAGATAATCTTCTAGGACTTAGAGTCCCATCGAGCATGCCAAATAGTATTGTCACTTGGATTTGTACCCATTGAGGATATGCCTATATATCCTCATCCAAGTGGCACAATGTAAACATATCTCTTACTATGGGTAATAATTTTTTAAGATGAATATTTAGAAGGGCTAGTTCCCTTGATGCGCTCTTTGAAGTAATTTCTTACCTATCATCTTTGGATGAAAAGCATATAGAAAAACAACTAAGAAAACTAAAATGTGATGCACCAATATTTAATTTCCTCATATTCACTAAAATTATAAAACTTAGAGATAAATAAAGCTTCCTTCACTCAAGACTCATAATTCAAGATGGATTATCACATCAATATTTCATAAGATAGGTTCAAGAGGTATTTCAATGCTTAGGAGGGTAATGGGTGATTCCTTTGGGTAATAAAATAATAAAAAACTTCTAAAAAACACATACACTTAAGAGAGAACACAAACAAAGACATATAATAATTACTCTTCTATACATTGGAGAATAATCAAGGATAACATGCTAGAAAAGATCATCTTGTACTAGACAAGACCAATAATATTTCATCAACACTCAATTTTACAAAATTTATATAGCTAATTTCACTTGTTTTATTGCAAGAGATATTCTAGTATAAAATTGTCCAACATTTCACCATCAACTAATGGAGGCTCCCAAAAAGAACCAAAAGAGTCAATATTTATAGCCTTTGAGAGAAGAACAAGACAAGGGAAGTCCAAAGGTCACTTGGACACTTTTAAATATGAGTAAAGGTGTTATAATTTTCATGATAAATAGGTATGTAATTAACCATACAATGTCATAAGGACCTAGTGTCCATACAAGTCATGAAACTGATGAAAAATGGCATAAAACTCTTAATCTTGGCTTAGAAAAATGCCTTCATAATTTGAACCTATTTTAATGTCCCAAAAATAACTAGATATAGGTTTTATTATTGGGATAAGAAGGAATGTCTTTAGTCATGAATTTATGTGCATTGGTTTCATTCCTATGCATCTAGAAACTCATAGAAGGCAACCATCATTGTCTGCAATCTAAAAAACTCCTTTTTTAGTCACCCCTCACACTTGGCCTCAAATTTTAATTTATTTTTCCATGAAAATATATGGGATGGAGTTAATGACCATTTTAAATACCTTCCATATCTTTATAGGCATCAGACATGCTTTAAAAATTCTCACACTTAGATTTTTCACCCTTCTCACCCTTGTGTCCACTATGCCTACTTTGACTAGCTGCGATGAAGTCAATTGTTTGAACACTCAAAATATTTTACCAATATTTAAATTACCATGAGGGGTTATATAAAGTATATATCCTTCATATAAATTTTATTACATCTTATGAAACCTCATGGAACCTATAAAACACAAAAAAAATGTCAAAAACCCTATTTTGCATGTTGTCCATACAATTTATTACATTTTATCTAGGTTTAATATATATTTATGGAGTTCTCTTCAATTTAAAATATCTTACATGGTAAAAATATTTCATTTGGATATCTCTCCAAGCTTGTTTTCTCCATCAAGTCCTGGCTGAGGGTTTAGTAGGGTTTTACGTAGTTTTTGGTCTTAAGCTTTGTTCATAAAATTTTTACATTTAACCTGCCAATAAATAACACAAAATTTATTCCAAGGGACCCTTATAACACCCAAAAATTCTTATTATTCCCATGAAAATCCTTAGAAAAGATATGAAAATTTTAGAACAACTCATTAAGCTTATCTTTGCTTTTCCTGCATGCTTGTACTCTCTCTAGGATAAAAATGGATTTATTATAAGTTACCTTGATTAATTTTAGTTAAAAAATGTCCATATACACCTCCCTAACATTCATAAATAATTTTTATAGTCCACAAAGAGATAGAAATGAAGATGGATCCCTAATTGGTTTTAGGTCTCCTTAAGGCCTAATAGGTCTAATAGGAACCCTATTAGATTTGGATGTTAGAAATGATATATCATAGGTAGGTTAGTGTATCATTAATTTTAACATATAATTTTAGATTACAATACCATTTCATAACCCCCCAAGAACCCTTCTTCATCTTCTTATCTCATTCACCAACTAGACATAGTGAAAACTTGCCTAGTTGGACAGTGGAATTTTGGTCATAAAGAAATATTTGATATTTATATAGTAATTTTAAGAACTTATTCACATTAATTAAACTCAAAAAAAATTTCCATGAGGTTTCCAAATCTCCATATCAAGTCTTTTGCTCATTTTGACCTTAGTAGCTCACTTGCTAGAACCTGATTTTCTTGGATTAATTGACCTCTGAGATAAAATAATGAGGTATATACCTTATCTATTAGGAAAAGTGAATGTTTTTTGAGTTTTTAAAATTAATTATTATCATATATACCCAAGGTTTTTTATTTATTCCATGGTTTAGGTGTCTAACCATCTCCAAATGCCCAAAAAAAGGCCTTTAAAAACCCTGTTTCTTACATATTTTCCTTCATTCTGAGAACGACTCTTCAAGGCTATCTCCAATGATCCTAGGCCTTCATATCATATTACTCATCTAAAATTAATGACAATAGAGATTTAAATTCACCTAAAAAATCCATTTCCTCTTGAATTATCATTCTTACCTATTGAGCAAAGAACTCCCTAATGTAATTGTATGGACTGATAACTTTAGCAAAGTAAGGAAAGAAGATGATCACCTTGGTATAATGTTGGGCTTGTGTAAACACTATATTACCTATCATGAACCATTATAAAGTTATTGTAACTATCCTTTCATACCTAGACAAGTCCATGTCCCACTTTACCCTTGTTAACTTGCACCCTATTGTAAATGCATACAGGGGTTTAGAGGACCTGTATAGGCTTAATTCTCCTTTGGAGGAGTACTATGAAGCTACAAACATACTTATTGAGGTGACCACTCAATAATTTTTTATATTTGATATTATATACCTTGCCAATGCACTTTTGCCTCTCAAATTGGTTTCACTACCTAATGACTGGGACACATGATTTTTAAGGCTTGCTTGTAGGTGTAACTATATCATGAGACCTTACATATGATGTTTGGTAATCTCACTTGATCCCATTTTGGTAAAAAATTTAATATTTAAAATTGAATTCACCTTTTAATAATCTTAAATCATCAATAAGGTATCAAGATTGGGGTTACTATCTCATACCCTACTGGACTGAGACACTCCTACTTATAGATACATATGATTATAATGAGATTTTTCATGATTATAAAAAACTCCTATTAAAACCCATTGAATTCAAAAGATACATGCTTGATATTTCATTCAAACTAAGAGTCCTAAAAAAACCATTTAGACCTCAAAAACATGGTCACTATCCTAGACTAATATGCTTTGCTTGTAGGGATTGGTGTAGGTGTTTATAACCCTATCTATTTATGAATAATGTTTATAAACTTATTTGAACCCTATATTGGGTCATAAAACATCCATAATAATCTTAGGTTCACTTATATGCTTCCATCAAACACAAAACTTTGTTCTCTTTTCCATGACTGAGAAACTTGCTTTAGGTGTACATTTTTCTGTACAAGGGACAGTTGTAGACAATCATGGAGGTTGTAAGGAAATATCTCAATCCTTTCTTGCTTACCTTTAAATCATTTGACCTCATCTCATCAGTCTGGACATCCAAGTCATGAGGTTTGGCTCAATGTTGCACTTTGGGGTGACAAAAAACCATTAAAGCCTTAGACCTATGGATTTTAATAGAGCATTTCAATGCTTTTTAAGTTACTTTGAAGCTAGTAACTCCCATCTTGTATTGACCTTTTGATCCCCATTATTGGAAAATATCTTATTTATGTTAGGTATTATAGGATTAACTTATCTAGATACCTTGGAACACCTTGAAAGCATGTTTTAATATATTCACAAGAAGTCTCCTGACCTCTATTTTGCTATTTTAGGGAAAGCTTTCCTAAACTCAGTCTTTTATCTTAAAATAGGATTACACACTTCCTCTTTCCCTTTAAACACTTTATATAAGATGTCATGGACTAAATACTATACCATAACCTTAAGTATGTGTCCAATTTTTTCATCCTCCATGAAAACACTTTACTAACCTGTTCAACCACTTGTAGGTGGATTCTTTGGTACACCAGCAATGAGCTAGATATGAAAAATATGGAACTTTCTATGAAAGTGAAATTTATATGATTACATCAAGCATGCCAATTCACCTATAACATACTAATATGTTGGAAAACATCTTTTATCATTTCACACCTTAGTATGACATCGGTAAGGCCCTGTAGATGTGTATTCAGATGTTTTGTATAGGTAGGTCATGGACTTGGGCAATAACATGTCAGGGAAAAGCTTTAAAACCAATCAAATGAAATTTTAAACCTTAAAGTAGATGGTCTCCAACAATATCACCCTGAAACTAGCTTTAATACACCATCTTCAACATGAAGATCACTTACATATATGTGGAATAGAGTAATCAAGAGCATCAAATGACTATTTTAGTAAAGTGGATGAACTTGTGACCACACTTTTAACTTCACCAAGTATTTAAATGAACTATTTAAAACTTATGATGGTTTGGAAAACCATAATACCCTCATTATCATCCCATGAAAATGTTAAGTAAGTCTATACAAGTGATTGCAAGTGAAGCCAAGCATGAAATTGGTAATGGAGGAAGACAAGATTATAAGCTACTCAAAGGATGACATGATGAAACCAAAACATGGAAGGAGGTTTTAATATGACACTAAAAATATTGTAAAACCATTTCCCAACTAAATAATACCCTTACAGGAGGAAAACACTCATCAAACAAGAAACACTTCAACTAAAACTGCACATGGTGACACCTTATTGCATCATGGACTAATTTTCTCATCTAAAAATTATTAAAAATGAAAATAATAATGGACACCATCTAATAATAAATCCAACATCCTCTATATCCTATATTAAAAACTAGTTCATATGGATTAAACCAAAATAGAGAAAAACCTATAGGGTGCATGAAACAACTACCAAAAACATACATTCAAGTTCATGAGGATGGTTCATGAAACATATGCCACCATTATTAATAATATTTATATTTAAATTTATTAATTTATTTTAATTTCATATAACCTTTCAAAAGTGTTTAACTTGAAACATCTTTAGGTATCCGTACTGAGCAAAAACCTAAAAGTCACTTTTGTATGTCTAAGAAACTAACATAGGTGTATAATGGTTTTGGCCTAAAAATGAAAATTTTAGAGAAAAAAATGTTTGGATTAGTTTTAATAAGTTAAGGGTCCCTCCTTGATCTTATTCCATATGGCACACTTCCCCATGAGCAATACAAGTGCCTTTTTCTCCCTTTTTTAGCTGGTTTCTATAGTTTCATTTAGACAACCTATAATATTTTGATGTAACTGACATCCTTATGGTTATACTAACCTATTGGACATTTTAAATAAATTAGGACACTTAGTCACCTTGGAAACCATGCCACTTTCATTAATGACCCTTAAAATCACATAAAATGACCCTAAATTGACAAAGTGACTAATATAACTAAGACCAAGGCTTGGATGACCTTAAATGACATCAGATAACATGAAATACACTCTATGACATTATATTAGGCCTTTTGAAATCATTTAAAACCAATTTTTACCTAGGTGTGCCCCAATTTGACCTAAAAGTCAAATTTGGTCAGCATGCACCTTTTCTAGGAACCTTGGTTGTATAGGAGGTCTAGTTGTCACAACTAGTTATATACCAATTTGGAGAAATTAAGTTGATTTTTTATGAAAAAATGTATTTTAAACACCTTATGACCTCAATCACAATCCCATGGATGTGTTTCATATCCTTTCATAACTCACTTAGCTGATTGTGTATGACAGTCATGAAGCAAGCTAACCATATGGCATCTCTCTTGGTTGCCATTCCATAGTTATTAATTTGAGGATAAATTTAAATGGATAAGTGACTAGGAGGATATTTTAAATATTAACATAAACCTATCACCATCCTATGACACCATTACCAATACATAAAGACATTAGAAGTGGTGGAAACCTACTTGCAACATAAAAAGGTGTCTTTACATGCAACTTGAGATGATTTACCTATCAAATCACTTTGAAACATGAAACATAGCATGGGAGACATTATAAGGAGTTAAAATCATTTTTAAGTTATCTTAGCAGTTGGATTGTATGGACCTATCCATATGAGAAGGAAACATGGAGGGTATGGTGTTTTAATAAGCATAAAAACATAATCAAATTGTAAAGAATAGTTCATAAATAAAAAATGACAAATATTTGAAATATTGTAATTAAAATTAAGTGCATTAAGTTTAATATCACCCCCTAAAATAATTTGGTTTGAATCTTCTTTTGCTAGCCATACTAAGCATTAACCTATTGAGTGGTCCTACATGTTTAGAAGGGTGATGAAGGAACATAATGGTTTTTGACCATTTTTAGCACTTCCAAAGCATTTAAAGTGATAATATTAGTCTAGGGAAGTTTAAGAGTCACCCCAAAACATTTTCACCTGTGTCACACTCCCCTATAGGTTGTACAAGTTCCAAACACCTTTTTTAGTTATTTTCTTGATTTTCAATTAAAGAACCTACAAGTTTTAGATGGACTAACATTCTTGACATGGAATCTAACAAATTGTATGTTTGGAAGAAAACTAGGACACTTTGACACCTTGAAAACCATTCCACTTTTATTTAGGACTCCAAAATGACCCCTAGGTGACTCAAAATGATATATACGCTAATTAGACCATGACCAAGGCTAAAAACATATGATATGACATTAAATACACCATATAACATTATATTAGACTCATATCTAAGTTTTAACTATAGGGAGGTTGACTCATTTTAAATTGTGGTTAAGATGGTAAAAAGTAACTACCACAACCAATGTTAAAGTTGGATGGG